>CM075873.1:17741896-18263239 GCA_038021265.1 Cyprinella venusta | reverse complement strand
TGCTCTAGACCCTTCCAGAGCCGAGATATCGGATGTCAAAGTTTTGACCTGAAAAAAAAACATAAGGGGTAACACTGTCGTTTTTGGCCGAAATTTTGACCCCCTCCGATCTTCTTGAAACTCTGGATTCTGACAGAGGGCCACGAGACTTCGACCAGCGCGCAAAAATGGAGGCTCTAGACCCTTCCAGAGCCGAGATATCGGATGTCAAAGTTTTGACCTGAAAAAAAAAACACAAGGGGTAACACTGTCGTTTTTGGCCAAAATTTTGACCCCCTCCGATCGTCTTGAAACTCTGGATTCTGACAGAGGGCCACGAGACTTCGACCAGCGCGCAAAAATGGAGGCTCTAGACCCTTCCAGAGCCGAGATATCGGATGTCAAAGTTTTGACCTGAAAAAAAAAACATAAGGGGTAACACTGTCGTTTTTGGCCGAAATTTTGACCCCCTCTGATCTTCTTGAAACTCTGGATTCTGACAGAGGGCCACGAGACTTCGACCAGCGCGCAAAAATGGAGGCTCTAGACCCTTCCAGAGCCGAGATATCGGATGTCAAAGTTTTGACCTGAAAAAAAAAACATAAGGGGTAACACTGTCGTTTTTGGCCGAAATTTTGACCCCCTCCGATCTTCTTGAAACTCTGGATTCTGACAGAGGGCCACGAGACTTCGACCAGCGCGCAAAAATGGAGGCTCTAGACCCTTCCAGAGCCGAGATATCGGATGTCAAAGTTTTGACCTGAAAAAAAAAACATAAGGGGTAACACTGTCGTTTTTGGCCGAAATTTTGACCCCCTTCGATCTTCTTGAAACTCTGGATTCTGACAGAGGGCCACAAGACTTCGACCAGCGCGCAAAAATGGAGGCTCTAGACCCTTCCAGAGCCGAGATATCGGATGTCAAAGTTTTGACCTGAAAAAAAAAACATAAGGGGTAACACTGTCGTTTTTGGCCGAAATTTTGACCCCCTCTGATCTTCTTGAAACTCTGGATTCTGACAGAGGGCCACGAGACTTCGACCAGCGCGCAAAAATGGAGGCTCTAGACCCTTCCAGAGCCGAGATATCGGATGTCAAAGTTTTGACCTGAAAAAAAAAACATAAGGGGTAACACTGTCGTTTTTGGACGAAATTTTGACCCCCTCCGATCTTCTTGAAACTCTGGATTCTGACAGAGGGCCACGAGACTTCGACCAGCGCGCAAAAATGGAGGCTCTAGACCCTTCCAGAGCCGAGATATCGGATGTCAAAGTTTCGACCTGAAAAAAAAACATAAGGGGTAACACTGTCGTTTTTGGCCGAAATTTTGACCCCCTCCGATCTTCTTGAAACTCTGGATTCTGACAGAGGGCCATGAGACTTCGACCAGCGCGCAAAAATGGAGGCTCTAGACCCTTCCAGAGCCGAGATATCGGATGTCAAAGTTTTGACCTGAAAAAAAAAACATAAGGGGTAACACTGTCGTTTTTGGACGAAATTTTGACCCCCTCCGATCTTCTTGAAACTCTGGATTCTGACAGAGGGCCACGAGACTTCGACCAGCGCGCAAAAATGGAGGCTCTAGACCCTTCCAGAGCCGAGATATCGGATGTCAAAGTTTTGACCTGAAAAAAAAACATAAGGGGTAACACTGTCGTTTTTGGCCGAAATTTTGACCCCCTCCGATCTTCTTGAAACTCTGGATTCTGACAGAGGGCCACGAGACTTCGACCAGCGCGCAAAAATTGAGGCTCTAGACCCTTCCAGAGCCGAGATATCGGATGTCAAAGTTTTGACCTGAAAAAAAAAAAAAACATAAGAGGTAACACTGTCGTTTTTGGCCGAAAATTTTGACCCCCTCTGATCTTCTTGAAACTCTGGATTCTGACAGAGGGCCACGAGACTTCGACCAGCGCGCAAAAATGGAGGCTCTAGACCCTTCCAGAGCCGAGATATCGGATGTCAAAGTTTTGGACCTGAAAAAAAAAACATAAGGGGTAACACTGTCGTTTTTGGCCGAAATTTTGACCCCCTCCGATCTTCTTGAAACTCTGGATTCTGACAGAGGGCCACGAGACTTCGACCAGCGCGCAAAAATGGAGGCTCTAGACCCTTCCAGAGCCGAGATATCGGATGTCAAAGTTTTGACCTGAAAAAAAAAACATAAGGGGTAACACTGTCGTTTTTGGCCGAAATTTTGACCCCCTCCGATCTTCTTGAAACTCTGGATTCTGACAGAGGGCCACGAGACTTCGACCAGCGCGCAATAATGGAGGCTCTAGACCCTTCCAGAGCCGAGATATCGGATGTCAAAGTTTTGACCTGAAAAAAAAAACATAAGGGGTAACACTGTCGTTTTTGGCCGAAATTTTGACCCCCTCCGATCTTCTTGAAACTCTGGATTCTGACAGAGGGCCACGAGACTTCGACCAGCGCGCAAAAATGGAGGCTCTAGACCCTTCCAGAGCCGAGATATCGGATGTCAAAGTTTTGACCTGAGAAAAAAAACATAAGGGGTAACACTGTCATTTTTGGCCGAAATTTTGACCCCCTCCGATCTTCTTGAAACTCTGGATTCTGACAGAGGGCCACGAGACTTCGACCAGCGCGCAAAAATGGAGGCTCTAGACCCTTCCAGAGCCGAGATATCGGATGTCAAAGTTTTGACCTGAAAAAAAAACATAAGGGGTAACACTGTCGTTTTTGGCCGAAATTTTGACCCCCTCTGATCTTCTTGAAACTCTGGATTCTGACAGAGGGCCACGAGACTTCGACCAGCGCGCAAAAATGGAGGCTCTAGACCCTTCCAGAGCCGAGATATCGGATGTCAAAGTTTTGGACCTGAAAAAAAAAACATAAGGGGTAACACTGTCGTTTTTGGCCGAAATTTTGACCCCCTCCGATCTTCTTGAAACTCTGGATTCTGACAGAGGGCCACGAGACTTCGACCAGCGCGCAATAATGGAGGCTCTAGACCCTTCCAGAGCCGAGATATCGGATGTCAAAGTTTTGACCTGAAAAAAAAAACATAAGGGGTAACACTGTCGTTTTTGGCCGAAATTTTGACCCCCTCCGATCTTCTTGAAACTCTGGATTCTGACAGAGGGCCACGAGACTTCGACCAGCGCGCAAAAATGGAGGCTCTAGACCCTTCCAGAGCCG
This sequence comes from Cyprinella venusta, assembly GCA_038021265.1. Lineage (NCBI taxonomy): Eukaryota > Metazoa > Chordata > Actinopteri > Cypriniformes > Leuciscidae > Cyprinella > Cyprinella venusta. The sequence continues at coordinate 18,260,099 of CM075873.1, read as the reverse complement.
AGATATCGGATGTCAAAGTTTTGACCTGAGAAAAAAAAACATAAGGGGTAACACTGTCGTTTTTGGCCGAAATTTTGACCCCCTCCGATCTTCTTGAAACTCTGGATTCTGACAGAGGGCCACGAGACTTCGACCAGCGCGCAAAAATGGAGGCTCTAGACCCTTCCAGAGCCGAGATATCGGATGTCAAAGTTTTGACCTGAAAAAAAAACATAAGGGGTAACACTGTCGTTTTTGGCCGAAATTTTGACCCCCTCCGATCTTCTTGAAACTCTGGATTCTGACAGAGGGCCACGAGACTTCGACCAGCGCGCAAAAATGGAGGCTCTAGACCCTTCCAGAGCCGAGATATCGGATGTCAAAGTTTTGACCTGAAAAAAAAAACATAAGGGGTAACACTGTCGTTTTTGGCCGAAATTTTGACCCCCTCCGATCTTCTTGAAACTCTGGATTCTGACAGAGGGCCACGAGACTTCGACCAGCGCGCAAAAATGGAGGCTCTAGACCCTTCCAGAGCCGAGATATCGGATGTCAAAGTTTTGACCTGAAAAAAAAAACATAAGGGGTAACACTGTCGTTTTTGGCCGAAATTTTGACCCCCTCCGATCTTCTTGAAACTCTGGATTCTGACAGAGGGCCACGAGACTTCGACCAGCGCGCAAAAATGGAGGCTCTAGACCCTTCCAGAGCCGAGATATCGGATGTCAAAGTTTTGACCTGAAAAAAAAACATAAGGGGTAACACTGTCGTTTTTGGCCGAAATTTTGACCCCCTCCGATCTTCTTGAAACTCTGGATTCTGACAGAGGGCCACGAGACTTCGACCAGCGCGCAAAAATGGAGGCTCTAGACCCTTCCAGAGCCGAGATATCGGATGTCAAAGTTTTGACCTGAAAAAAAAAACATAAGGGGTAACACTGTCGTTTTTGGCCGAAATTTTGACCCCCTCCGATCTTCTTGAAACTCTGGATTCTGACAGAGGGCCACGAGACTTCGACCAGCGCGCAATAATGGAGGCTCTAGACCCTTCCAGAGCCGAGATATCGGATGTCAAAGTTTTGACCTGAAAAAAAAAACATAAGGGGTAACACTGTCGTTTTTGGCCGAAATTTTGACCCCCTCCGATCTTCTTGAAACTCTGGATTCTGACAGAGGGCCACGAGACTTCGACCAGCGCGCAAAAATGGAGGCTCTAGACCCTTCCAGAGCCGAGATATCGGATGTCAAAGTTTTGACCTGAGAAAAAAAACATAAGGGGTAACACTGTCGTTTTTGGCCGAAATTTTGACCCCCTCCGATCTTCTTGAAACTCTGGATTCTGACAGAGGGCCACGAGACTTCGACCAGCGCGCAAAAATGGAGGCTCTAGACCCTTCCAGAGCCGAGATATCGGATGTCAAAGTTTTGACCTGAAAAAAAAACATAAGGGGTAACACTGTCGTTTTTGGCCGAAATTTTGACCCCCTCCGATCTTCTTGAAACTCTGGATTCTGACAGAGGGCCACGAGACTTCGACCAGCGCGCAAAAATGGAGGCTCTAGACCCTTCCAGAGCCGAGATATCGGATGTCAAAGTTTTGACCTGAAAAAAAAAACATAAGGGGTAACACTGTCGTTTTTGGCCGAAATTTTGACCCCCTCCGATCTTCTTGAAACTCTGGATTCTGACAGAGGGCCACGAGACTTCGACCAGCGCGCAAAAATGGAGGCTCTAGACCCTTCCAGAGCCGAGATATCGGATGTCAAAGTTTTGACCTGAAAAAAAAAACATAAGGGGTAACACTGTCGTTTTTGGCCGAAATTTTGACCCCCTCCGATCTTCTTGAAACTCTGGATTCTGACAGAGGGCCACGAGACTTCGACCAGCGCGCAAAAATGGAGGCTCTAGACCCTTCCAGAGCCGAGATATCGGATGTCAAAGTTTTGACCTGAAAAAAAAACATAAGGGGTAACACTGTCGTTTTTGGCCGAAATTTTGACCCCCTCCGATCTTCTTGAAACTCTGGATTCTGACAGAGGGCCACGAGACTTCGACCAGCGCGCAAAAATGGAGGCTCTAGACCCTTCCAGAGCCGAGATATCGGATGTCAAAGTTTTGACCTGAAAAAAAAAAACATAAGGGGTAACACTGTCGTTTTTGGCCGAAATTTTGACCCCCTCCGATCTTCTTGAAACTCTGGATTCTGACAGAGGGCCACGAGACTTCGACCAGCGCGCAAAAATGGAGGCTCTAGACCCTTCCAGAGCCGAGATATCGGATGTCAAAGTTTTGACCTGAAAAAAAAAAAACATAAGGGGTAACACTGTCGTTTTTGGCCGAAATTTTGACCCCCTTCGATCTTCTTGAAACTCTGGATTCTGACAGAGGGCCACGAGACTTCGACCAGCGCGCAAAAATGGAGGCTCTAGACCCTTCCAGAGCCGAGATATCGGATGTCAAAGTTTTGACCTGAAAAAAAAAACATAAGGGGTAACACTGTCGTTTTTGGCCGAAATTTTGACCCCCTCTGATCTTCTTGAAACTCTGGATTCTGACAGAGGGCCACGAGACTTCGACCAGCGCGCAAAAATGGAGGCTCTAGACCCTTCCAGAGCCGAGATATCGGATGTCAAAGTTTTGACCTGAAAAAAAAAACATAAGGGGTAACACTGTCGTTTTTGGACGAAATTTTGACCCCCTCCGATCTTCTTGAAACTCTGGATTCTGACAGAGGGCCACGAGACTTCGACCAGCGCGCAAAAATGGAGGCTCTAGACCCTTCCAGAGCCGAGATATCGGATGTCAAAGTTTCGACCTGAAAAAAAACATAAGGGGTAACACTGTCGTTTTTGGCCGAAATTTTGACCCCCTCCGATCTTCTTGAAACTCTGGATTCTGACAGAGGGCCACGAGACTTCGACCAGCGCGCAAAAATGGAGGCTCTAGACCCTTCCAGAGCCGAGATATCGGATGTCAAAGTTTTGACCTGAAAAAAAAACACAAGGGGTAACACTGTCGTTTTTGGCCAAAATTTTGACCCCCTCCGATCGTCTTGAAACTCTGGATTCTGACAGAGGGCCACGAGACTTCGACCAGCGCGCAAAAATGGAGGCTCTAGACCCTTCCAGAGCCAAGATATCGGATGTCAAAGTTTTGACCTGAAAAAAAAACACAAGGGGTAACACTGTCGTTTTTGGCCAAAATTTTGACCCCCTCCGATCGTCTTGAAACTCTGGATTCTGACAGAGGGCCACGAGACTTCGACCAGCGCGCAAAAATGGAGGCTCTAGACCCTTCCAGAGCCGAGATATCGGATGTCAAAGTTTTGACCTGAAAAAAAAAAAACATAAGGGGTAACACTGTCGTTTTTGGCCGAAATTTTGACCCCCTCCGATCTTCTTGAAACTCTGGATTCTGACAGAAGGCCACGAGACTTCGACCAGCGCGCAAAAATGGAGGCTCTAGACCCTTCCAGAGCCGAGATATCGGATGTCAAAGTTTTGACCTGAAAAAAAAACATAAGGGGTAACACTGTCGTTTTTGGCCGAAATTTTGACCCCCTCCGATCTTCTTGAAACTCTGGATTCTGACAGAGGGCCACGAGACTTCGACCAGCGCGCAAAAATGGAGGCTCTAGACCCTTCCAGAGCCGAGATATCGGATGTCAAAGTTTTGACCTGAAAAAAAAAACATAAGGGGTAACACTGTCGTTTTTGGCCGAAATTTTGACCCCCTCCGATCTTCTTGAAACTCTGGATTCTGACAGAGGGCCACGAGACTTCGACCAGCGCGCAAAAATGGAGGCTCTAGACCCTTCCAGAGCCGAGATATCGGATGTCAAAGTTTTGACCTGAAAAAAAAACATAAGGGGTAACACTGTCGTTTTTGGCCGAAATTTTGACCCCCTCCGATCTTCTTGAAACTCTGGATTCTGACAGAGGGCCACGAGACTTCGACCAGCGCGCAAAAATGGAGGCTCTAGACCCTTCCAGAGCCGAGATATCGGATGTCAAAGTTTTGACCTGAAAAAAAAACACAAGGGGTAACACTGTCGTTTTTGGCCAAAACTTTGACCCCCTCCGATCGTCTTGAAACTCTGGATTCTGACAGAGGGCCACGAGACTTCGACCAGCGCGCAAAAATGGAGGCTCTAGACCCTTCCAGAGCCGAGATATCGGATGTCAAAGTTTTGACCTGAAAAAAAAACATAAGGGGTAACACTGTCGTTTTTGGCCGAAATTTTGACCCCCTCCGATCTTCTTGAAACTCTGGATTCTGACAGAGGGCCACGAGACTTCGACCAGCGCGCAAAAATGGAGGCTCTAGACCCTTCCAGAGCCGAGATATCGGATGTCAAAGTTTTGACCTGAAAAAAAAACACAAGGGGTAACACTGTCGTTTTTGGCCAAAACTTTGACCCCCTCCGATCGTCTTGAAACTCTGGATTCTGACAGAGGGCCACGAGACTTCGACCAGCGCGCAAAAATGGAGGCTCTAGACCCTTCCAGAGCCGAGATATCGGATGTCAAAGTTTTGACCTGAAAAAAAAACATAAGGGGTAACACTGTCGTTTTTGGCCGAAATTTTGACCCCCTCCGATCTTCTTGAAACTCTGGATTCTGACAGAGGGCCACGAGACTTCGACCAGCGCGCAAAAATGGAGGCTCTAGACCCTTCCAGAGCCGAGATATCGGATGTCAAAGTTTTGACCTGAAAAAAAAACATAAGGGGTAACACTGTCGTTTTTGGCCGAAATTTTGACCCCCTCCGATCTTCTTGAAACTCTGGATTCTGACAGAGGGCCACGAGACTTCGACCAGCGCGCAAAAATGGAGGCTCTAGACCCTTCCAGAGCCGAGATATCGGATGTCAAAGTTTTGACCTGAAAAAAAAAAACATAAGGGGTAACACTGTCGTTTTTGGCCGAAATTTTGACCCCCTCCGATCTTCTTGAAACTCTGGATTCTGACAGAGGGCCACGAGACTTCGACCAGCGCGCAAAAATGGAGGCTCTAGACCCTTCCAGAGCCGAGATATCGGATGTCAAAGTTTTGACCTGAAAAAAAAACATAAGGGGTAACACTGTCGTTTTTGGCCGAAATTTTGACCCCCTCCGATCTTCTTGAAACTCTGGATTCTGACAGAGGGCCACGAGACTTCGACCAGCGCGCAAAAATGGAGGCTCTAGACCCTTCCAGAGCCGAGATATCGGATGTCAAAGTTTTGACCTGAAAAAAAACATAAGGGGTAACACTGTCGTTTTTGGCCGAAATTTTGACCCCCTCCGATCTTCTTGAAACTCTGGATTCTGACAGAGGGCCACGAGACTTCGACCAGCGCGCAAAAATGGAGGCTCTAGACCCTTCCAGAGCCGAGATATAGGATGTCAAAGTTTTGACCAGAAAAAAAAAAACAGAAGGGGTAACACTGTCGTTTTTGGCCGAAATTTTGACCCCCTCCGATCTTCTTGAAACTCTGGATTCTGACAGAGGGCCACGAGACTTCGACCAGCGCGCAAAAATGGAGGCTCTAGACCCTTCCAGAGCCGAGATATCGGATGTCAAAGTTTTGACCTGAAAAAAAAAAACATAAGGGGTAACACTGTCGTTTTTTTGACTCTTGTGCATGCTAATGTAGTGTACATTTCATGTATTGTACATTTGTAAATTGAGGCTGTAGACACTTCCAGAGCTGAGATATTGAAACTCAAAATTTTGACCAGAAAAAAAAAATGACAGTGTTACCCCTTATGTTTTTTTTCGGGGGGTGAAAAATTAAGTTTCTCCAATCTTCTCAAAACTCTGGATTCTGATAGAGGGCCACGAGACATGGACCTGGGTGCAAAAATTGAGGCTGTAGACCCTTTCAGAGATGAGATATTGAAACTCAAAATTTTGACCAGAAAAAAAAATGACAGTGTTACCCCTTATGTTTTTTTTCGGGGGGTGAAAAATTAAGTTTCTCCAATCTTCTCAAAACTCTGGATTCTGATAGAGGGCCACGAGACTTCGACCAGCGCGCAAAAATGGAGGCTCTAGACCCTTCCAGAGCCGAGATATCGGATGTCAAAGTTTTGACCTGAAAAAAAAAACATAAGGGGTAACACTGTCGTTTTTGGCCGAAATTTTGACCCCCTCCGATCTTCTTGAAACTCTGGATTCTGACAGGAGGCTCTAGACCCTTCCAGAGCCGAGATATAGGATGTCAAAGTTTTGACCAGAAAAAAAAAAACAGAAGGGGTAACACTGTCGTTTTTGGCCGAAATTTTGACCCCCTCCGATCTTCTTGAAACTCTGGATTCTGACAGAGGGCCACGAGACTTCGACCAGCGCGCAAAAATGGAGGCTCTAGACCCTTCCAGAGCCGAGATATCGGATGTCAAAGTTTTGACCTGAAAAAAAAAACATAAGGGGTAACACTGTCGTTTTTTTGACTCTTGTGCATGCTAATGTAGTGTACATTTCATGTATTGTACATTTGTAAATTGAGGCTGTAGACACTTCCAGAGCTGAGATATTGAAACTCAAAATTTTGACCAGGAAAAAAAAATGACAGTGTTACCCCTTATGTTTTTTTTCGGGGGGTGAAAAATTAAGTTTCTCCAATCTTCTCAAAACTCTGGATTCTGATAGAGGGCCACGAGACATGGACCTGGGTGCAAAAATTGAGGCTGTAGACCCTTTCAGAGATGAGATATTGAAACTCAAAATTTTGACCAGAAAAAAAAAATGACAGTGTTACCCCTTATGTTTTTTTTCGGGGGGTGAAAAATTAAGTTTCTCCAATCTTCTCAAAACTCTGGATTCTGATAGAGGGCCACGAGACTTCGACCAGCGCGCAAAAATGGAGGCTCTAGACCCTTCCAGAGCCGAGATATCGGATGTCAAAGTTTTGACCTGAAAAAAAAAAACATAAGGGGTAACACTGTCGTTTTTGGCCGAAATTTTGACCCCCTCCGATCTTCTTGAAACTCTGGATTCTGACAGAGGGCCACGAGACTTCGACCAGCGCGCAAAAATTGAGGCTCTAGACCCTTCCAGAGCCGAGATATCGGATGTCAAAGTTTTGACCTGAAAAAAAAAAAACATAAGAGGTAACACTGTCGTTTTTGGCCGAAATTTTGACCCCCTCTGATCTTCTTGAAACTCTGGATTCTGACAGAGGGCCACGAGACTTCGACCAGCGCGCAAAAATGGAGGCTCTAGACCCTTCCAGAGCCGAGATATCGGATGTCAAAGTTTTGGACCTGAAAAAAAAAAACATAAGGGGTAACAACTGTCGTTTTTGGCCGAAATTTTGACCCCCTCCGATCTTCTTGAAACTCTGGATTCTGACAGAGGGCCACGAGACTTCGACCAGCGCGCAAAAATGGAGGCTCTAGACCCTTCCAGAGCCGAGATATCGGATGTCAAAGTTTTGACCTGAAAAAAAAAACATAAGGGGTAACACTGTCGTTTTTGGCCGAAATTTTGACCCCCTCCGATCTTCTTGAAACTCTGGATTCTGACAGAGGGCCACGAGACTTCGACCAGCGCGCAAAAATGGAGGCTCTAGACCCTTCCAGAGCCGAGATATCGGATGTCAAAGTTTTGACCTGAAAAAAAAAACATAAGGGGTAACACTGTCGTTTTTGGCCGAAATTTTGACCCCCTCCGATCTTCTTGAAACTCTGGATTCTGACAGAGGGCCACGAGACTTCGACCAGCGCGCAAAAATGGAGGCTCTAGACCCTTCCAGAGCCGAGATATCGGATGTCAAAGTTTTGACCTGAGAAAAAAAACATAAGGGGTAACACTGTCGTTTTTGGCCGAAATTTTGACCCCCTCCGATCTTCTTGAAACTCTGGATTCTGACAGAGGGCCACGAGACTTCGACCAGCGCGCAAAAATGGAGGCTCTAGACCCTTCCAGAGCCGAGATATCGGATGTCAAAGTTTTGACCTGAAAAAAAAACATAAGGGGTAACACTGTCGTTTTTGGCCGAAATTTTGACCCCCTCCGATCTTCTTGAAACTCTGGATTCTGACAGAGGGCCACGAGACTTCGACCAGCGCGCAAAAATGGAGGCTCTAGACCCTTCCAGAGCCGAGATATCGGATGTCAAAGTTTTGACCTGAAAAAAAAAAACATAAGGGGTAACACTGTCGTTTTTGGCCGAAATTTTGACCCCCTCTGATCTTCTTGAAACTCTGGATTCTGACAGAGGGCCACGAGACTTCGACCAGCGCGCAAAAATGGAGGCTCTAGACCCTTCCAGAGCCGAGATATCGGATGTCAAAGTTTTGACCTGAAAAAAAAAACATAAGGGGTAACACTGTCGTTTTTGGACGAAATTTTGACCCCCTCCGATCTTCTTGAAACTCTGGATTCTGACAGAGGGCCAAGAGACTTCGACCAGCGCGCAAAAATGGAGGCTCTAGACCCTTCCAGAGCCGAGATATCGGATGTCAAAGTTTCGACCTGAAAAAAAAACATAAGGGGTAACACTGTCGTTTTTGGCCGAAATTTTGACCCCCTCCGATCTTCTTGAAACTCTGGATTCTGACAGAGGGCCACGAGACTTCGACCAGCGCGCAAAAATGGAGGCTCTAGACCCTTCCAGAGCCGAGATATCGGATGTCAAAGTTTTGACCTGAAAAAAAACACAAGGGGTAACACTGTCGTTTTTGGCCAAAATTTTGACCCCCTCCGATCGTCTTGAAACTCTGGATTCTGACAGAGGGCCACGAGACTTCGACCAGCGCGCAAAAATGGAGGCTCTAGACCCTTCCAGAGCCGAGATATCGGATGTCAAAGTTTTGACCTGAAAAAAAAAAACATAAGGGGTAACACTGTCGTTTTTGGCCGAAATTTTGACCCCCTCCGATCTTCTTGAAACTCTGGATTCTGACAGAGGGCCACGAGACTTCGACCAGCGCGCAAAAATGGAGGCTCTAGACCCTTCCAGAGCCGAGATATCGGATGTCAAAGTTTTGACCTGAAAAAAAAAACATAAGGGGTAACACTGTCGTTTTTGGCCGAAATTTTGACCCCCTCCGATCTTCTTGAAACTCTGGATTCTGACAGAGGGCCACGAGACTTCGACCAGCGCGCAAAAATGGAGGCTCTAGACCCTTCCAGAGCCGAGATATCGGATGTCAAAGTTTTGACCTGAAAAAAAACATAAGGGGTAACACTGTCGTTTTTGGCCGAAATTTTGACCCCCTCCGATCTTCTTGAAACTCTGGATTCTGACAGAGGGCCACGAGACTTCGACCAGCGCGCAAAAATGGAGGCTCTAGACCCTTCCAGAGCCGAGATATCGGATGTCAAAGTTTTGACCTGAAAAAAAAACATAAGGGGTAACACTGTCGTTTTTGGCCGAAATTTTGACCCCCTCCGATCTTCTTGAAACTCTGGATTCTGACAGAGGGCCACGAGACTTCGACCAGCGCGCAAAAATGGAGGCTCTAGACCCTTCCAGAGCCGAGATATCGGATGTCAAAGTTTTGACCTGAAAAAAAAAAACATAAGGGGTAACACTGTCGTTTTTGGACGAAATTTTGACCCCCTCCGATCTTCTTGAAACTCTGGATTCTGACAGAGGGCCACGAGACTTCGACCAGCGCGCAAAAATGGAGGCTCTAGACCCTTCCAGAGCCGAGATATAGGATGTCAAAGTTTTGACCTGAAAAAAAAAAACAGAAGGGGTAACACTGTCGTTTTTGGCCGAAATTTTGACCCCCTCCGATCTTCTTGAAACTCTGGATTCTGACAGAGGGCCACGAGACTTCGACCAGCGCGCAAAAATGGAGGCTCTAGACCCTTCCAGAGCCGAGATATCGGATGTCAAAGTTTTGACCTGAAAAAAAAACAGAAGGGGTAACACTGTCGTTTTTTTGACTCTTGTGCATGCTAATGTAGTGTACATTTCATGTATTGTACATTTGTAAATTGAGGCTGTAGACACTTCCAGAGCTGAGATATTGAAACTCAAAATTTTGACCAGAAAAAAAAAATGACAGTGTTACCCCTTATGTTTTTTTCGGGGGGTGAAAAATTAAGTTTCTCCAATCTTCTCAAAACTCTGGATTCTGATAGAGGGCCACGAGACATGGACCTGGGTGCAAAAATTGAGGCTGTAGACCCTTTCAGAGCTGAGATATTGAAACTCAAAATTTTGACCAGAAAAAAAAATGACAGTGTTACCCCTTATGTTTTTTTTTCGGGGGGTGAAAAATTAAGTTTCTCCAATCTTCTCAAAACTCTGGATTCTGATAGAGGGCCACGAGACATGGACCTGGGTGCAAAAATTGAGGCTGTAGACCCTTCCAGAGCAAAGATATTGAAACTCAAAATTTTGACCAGAAAAAAAAAATGACAGTGTTACCCCTTATGTTTTTTTTCGGGGGGTGAAAAATTAAGTTTCTCCAATCTTTTCAAAACTCTGGATTCTGATAGAGGGCCACGAGATATGGACCTGGGTGCAAAAATTGAGGCTGTAGACCCTTCCAGAGCTGAGATATTGAAACTCAAAATTTTGACCAGAAAAAAAAAATGACAGTGTTACCCCTTATGTTTTTTTTCGGGGGGTGAAAAATTAAGTTTCTCCAATCTTCTCAAAACTCTGGATTCTGATAGACGGCCACGAGACACGGACCTGGGTGCAAAAATTAAGGCTGTAGACCCTTCCAGAGCTGAGATATTGAAACCCAAAATTTTGACCAGAAAAAAAAATGACAGTGTTACCCCTTATGTTTTTTTTCGGGGGGTGAAAAATTAAGTTTCTCCAATCTTTTCAAAACTCTGGATTCTGATAGAGGGCCACGATGGACCTGGGTGCAAAAATTGAGGCTGTAGACCCTTCCAGAGCTGGTCTGAGTGTTGTGATTCCATGTGGGAAACCTGGGTTCAAATCACACTCTTGTAACGCTTTAGTTTCACTGGATTGTCGAAGTAAGACATGCTCCCAAAAAAAGAAGAGTGAGTTTGCAAGCTACAGTGGCTCAGTGGTCTGAGTGTTATGGTTTCATGTGGAAAACCAGGGTTCGAGCCTCACTCTTACCATGCTTTAGTTTCACTGGCTTTGTCCAAGAAAGACATGTTCCCAAAAAGTAAGTGTGAGCGTGTGTGGTCCAGTGGCTCAGTGGTCTGAGTCTTGTGATTCCATGTGGGAAACCTGGATTCGAATCACACTTTTGTGATGCTTTAGTTTCACTGGATTGTCGAAGTCGACATGTTCCCAACTCGTCCACATGCTCCCAAAAAAAGGAGAGTGAGTGTGCAAGCTCCAGTGGCTCAGTGGTCTGAGTGTTATGGTTCCATGTGGGAAACCAGGGTTTGAGCCTCACTCTTACCATGCTTTAGTTTCAAGGGGTTTGTCCAAGAGAGAAAAAGACTTGCTCCCAAAAAATTAAGTATGTGTGTGGATGGTCCAGTGGCTCAGTGGGTGAGCTCTCACTCCCCAGTTGGGAGGTTCCTGGTTCAAGACTAGGCTGGACACTGAAGCAAGTGATGGTTGCAGGATGGAGGAGGATGGAGGAGTATCTAGGATGAGATCTATAGATAATAGTGTGTATGAGGTAAGAAATAAAATATTTTTTTGTGCATGGTAATGTAGTGTACATTTTATTTATTCCAAAATTAAAATTTTGGTTAAGTCCAACAAAAAAATGCCTCTCTCTGCAGCAACACCGCTGCTGGATATCGTCCCAGAAATCCCCAGGGGGAGGAGTTAGGTTATTTCCTCCCCCCTTCGTGTCCTGACCGTCTCTCGTCCCCCAGCTGCAGATCTGGAGGATGTTCGTCAACGCAACCATGCTTCACGGTCCAGCCCGGTCTTGAACCAGGAACATCCCAACCTCCCGATTCGGGAGTGAGAGCTCACCCACGGAGCCACTGGACCATCCACACTCAAACTTCTTTTTTTTGGGAGCATGTCTTCTTTATTTGGACCAAACCGGTGAAAGAAGAGTTTTACCAACAAGAGACTCGAACCAGGATTCTCCACACAAGAGCGCAACACTCACACCACTGATCCACTGGACCATACACGCTCATAGTTAATTTTTTGGGAGCATGTCTTTCTCCCATTGAAACCCAAACCCATTGACAAACCCATTGAAAATAAAGCATCATAAGAGTGAGGCTCAAACCCTGGTTTCCCACATGGAACCATAACACTCAGACCACTAAGCCACTGGAGCTTGCACACTCACTCTTCTTTTTTGGGGAGCATGTCTTACTTCGACAATCCAGTGAAACTAAAGCATCACAAGAGTGTGATTCGAACCTGGGTTTCCCACATAGAATCACAACACTCAGACCACTGAGCCACAGGAGCTTCTTCATTTCAATGTTTCTGTTTGTCTCAAAAAATCACACTAAAGTAATTTCAACCGCAAAAGTGAGATTTGAACCAGGGTTGTCAACACAGAACAGCAACGCTTTTACCACTGAACCACTTACAGTTGGATGTCCTTTTTGAAGATTGGTCTTTTTATTTGGACCAAACCAATCAAACTAAAAATGTTAACCATCAAGAGACTCAAACATGGATTCTCCACACGAGAGATTGACACTCACACCACTGAGCCATTCAAGCTTCCACTCTTTCACTTTCTTTTGCAGGCATTTCTTTTTTATTTGGACAAAACCCTTCAAAATAAAGAATTTTAATGCTAAGAGCAGGACTTGAACCCAAATCCTCAACATGATAGAGTAACACTCTAACCACTGAGCTATTCAAGCTTCCACTCTTTCACTTTCTTTTGCAGCCATGTCTTTTTTATTTGGACAAAACCCTTCAAAATAAAGAATTTTAATGTTAAGAGCGGACTTTAACCCAAATCCTCAAGATGATAGAGTAACACTCTGACCACTGAGCCATTCAAGCTTCCACTCTTTCACTTTATTTTGCAGACATGTCTTATTTATTTGGACAAAACCATTCAAACTAAGGCATTTTAATGCAAAGAGTGGGACTTGAACCCAAATCCTCAACATGATAGAGGAACACTCTGACCACTGAGCCATTCAAACTTACAGACTTTCACTTTATTTTGCAGGCATGTCTTTTTTATTTGGACAAAACCCTTCAAAATAAAGCATTTTAATGCAAAGAGTGGGACTTGATCCCATATCCTCAACATGATAGAGGAACACTCCAACCACTGAGCCATTCAAGCTTCAACTCTTTGACTTTATTTTGCAGGCATGTCTTTTTTATTTGGACAAAACCCTTCAAAATAAAGCATTTTAATGCTAAGAGCAGGACTTGAACCCAAATCCTCAAGATGATAGAGGAACACTCTTACCACTGAGCCATTCAAGCTTCCACTATTTCAGTTTATTTTGCAGGCATTTCTTTTTTATTTGGACAAAACCCTTCAAAACAAAGAATATTAATGCTAAGAGCGGGACTTGAACCCATATCCTCAACATGATAGGGTAGCACTCTAACCACTGAGCCATTCAAGCATCCACTCTTTCACTTTATTTTGCAGCCATGTCTTTTTTATTTGGACAAAACCCTTCAAAATAAAGAATTTCAATGCTAAGAGCAGACTTGAACCCAAATCCTCAACATGATAGAGTAACACTCTAACCACTGAGCCATTCAAGCTTCCACTCTTTCACTTCATTTTGCAGGCATTTCTTTTTTATTTGGACAAAACCATTCAAAATAAAGCATTTTAATGCAAAGAGTTGGACTTGAACCCAAATCCTCAACATGACAGAGGAACACTCTAACCACTGAGCCACTCAAGCTTCCACTCTTTCACTTTATTTTGCAGCCATGTCTTTTTTATTTGGACAAATAATTTTTGCACCCAGGTCCATGTGTCGTGGCCCTCTATCAGAATCCAGAGTTTTGAGAAGTTTGGAGAAACTTAATTTTTCACCCCCCGAAAAAAAACATAAGGGGTAACACTGTCATTTTTTTTTCTGGTCAAAACTTTGAGTTTCAATATCTCAGCTCTGGAAGGGTCTAGAGCCTCAATTTTTGCACCCAGGTCCATGTCTCGTGGCCCTCTATCAGAATCCAGAGTTTTGAGAAGTTTGGAGAAACTTAATTTTTCACCCCCCGAAAAAAAACATAAGGGGTAACACTGTCATTTTTTTTTCTGGTCAAAACTTTGAGTTTCAATATCTCAGCTCTGGAAGGGTCTAGAGCCTCAATTTTTGCACCCAGGTCCATGTCTCGTGGCCCTCTATCAGAATCCAGAGTTTTGAGAAGATTGGAGAAACTTAATTTTTCACCCCCCGAAAAAAAAACATAAGAGGTAACACTGTCATTTTTTTTTCTGGTCAAAATTTTGAGTTTCAATATCTCAGCTCTGGAAGGGTCTAGAGCCTCAGTTTTTGCACCCAGGTCCATGTCTCGTGGCCCTCTATCAGAATCCAGAGTTTTGAGAAGTTTGGAGAAACTTAATTTTTCACCCCCCGAAAAAAAACATAAGGGGTAACACTGTCATTTTTTTTTTTTCTGGTCAAAACTTTGAGTTTCAATATCTCAGCTCTGGAAGGGTCTAGAGCCTCAATTTTTGCACCCAGGTCCATGTCTCGTGGCCCTCTATCTGAATCCAGAGTTTTGAGAAGTTTGGAGAAACTTAATTTTTCACCCCCCGAAAAAAAAACATAAGAGGTAACACTGTCATTTTTTTTTCTGGTCAAAATTTTGAGTTTCAATATCTCAGCTCTGGAAGGGTCTAGAGCCTCAGTTTTTGCACCCAGGTCCATGTCTCGTGGCCCTCTATCAGAATCCAGAGTTTTGAGAAGTTTGGAGAAACTTAATTTTTCACCCCCCCAAAAAAAAACATAAGGGGTAACACTGTGATTTTTTTTTCTGGTCAAAACTTTGAGTTTCAATATCTCAGCTCTGGAAGGGTCTAGAGCCTCAATTTTTGCACCCAGGTCCATGTCTCGTGGCCCTCTATCAGAATCCTGAGTTTTGAGAAGTTTGGAGAAACTTAATTTTTCACCCCCCGAAAAAAAAACATAAGGGGTAACACTGTCATTTTTTTTTTCTGGTCAAAACTTTGAGTTTCAATATCTCAGCTCTGGAAGGGTCTAGAGCCTCAATTTTTGCACCCAGGTCCATGTCTTGTGGCCCTCTATCAGAATCCAGAGTTTTGAGAAGTTTGGAGAAACTTAATTTTTCACCCCCCGAAAAAAAACATAAGGGGTAACACTGTCATTTTTTTTTTCTGGTCAAAACTTTGAGTTTCAATATCTCAGCTCTGGAAGGGTCTAGAGCCTCAATTTTTGCACCCAGGTCCATGTCTCGTGGCTCTCTATCAGAATCCAGAGTTTTGAGAAGATTGGAGAAACTTAATTTTTCACCCCCCGAAAAAAAAACATAAGGGGTAACACTGTCATTTTTTTTTCTGGTCAAAACTTTGAGTTTCAATATCTCAGCTCTGGAAGGGTCTAGAGCCTCAATTTTTGCACCCAGGTCCATGTCTCGTGGCCCTCTATCAGAATCCAAAGTTTTGAGAAGTTTGGAGAAACTTAATTTTTCACCCCCTGAAAAAAAACATAAGGGGTAACACTGTCATTTTTTTTTCTGGTCAAAACTTTGAGTTTCAATATCTCAGCTCTGGAAGGGTCTAGAGCCTCAATTTTTGCACCCAGGTCCATGTCTCGTGGCCCTCTATCAGAATTCAGAGTTTTGAGAAGTTTGGAGAAACTTAATTTTTCACCCCCCGAAAAAAAAACATAAGGGGTAACACTGTCATTTTTTTTTTTCTGGTCAAAACTTTGAGTTTCAATATATCAGCTCTGGAAGGGTCTAGAGCTTCAATTTTTGCACCCAGGTCCATGTCTCGTGGCCCTCTATCAGAATCCAGAGTTTTGAGAAGTTTGGAGAAACTTAATTTTTCACCCCCTGAAAAAAAACATAAGGGGTAACACTGTATTTTTTTTTTCTTGTCAAAACTTTGAGTTTCAATATCTCAGCTCTGGAAGGGTCTAGAGCCTCAATTTTTGCACCCAGGTCCATGTCTCGTGGCCCTCTATCAGAATCCAGAGTTTTGAGAAGTTTGGAGAAACTTAATTTTTCACCCCCCGAAAAAAAACATAAGGGGTAACACTGTCATTTTTTTTTTCTGGTCAAAACTTTGAGTTTCAATATCTCAGCTCTGGAAGGGTCTAGAGCCTCAATTTTTGCACCCAGGTCCATGTCTCGTGGCCCTCTATCAGAATCCAGAGTTTTGAGAAGATTGGAGAAACTTAATTTTTCACCCCCCGAAAAAAAAACATAAGGGGTAACACTGTCATTTTTTTTTCTGGTCAAAACTTTGAGTTTCAATATCTCAGCTCTGGAAGGGTCTAGAGCCTCAATTTTTGCACCCAGGTCCATGTCTCGTGGCCCTCTATCAGAATCCAGAGTTTTGAGAAGTTTGGAGAAACTTAATTTTTCACCCCCCGAAAAAAAAACATAAGGGGTAACACTGTCATTTTTTTTTCTGGTCAAAACTTTGAGTTTCAATATCTCAGCTCTGGAAGGGTCTAGAGCCTCAATTTTTGCACCCAGGTCCATGTCTTGTGGCCCTCTATCAGAATCCAGAGTTTTGAGAAGTTTGGAGAAACTTAATTTTTCACCCCCCGAAAAAAAACATAAGGGGTAACACTGTCATTTTTTTTTCTGGTCAAAACTTTGAGTTTCAATATCTCAGCTCTGGAAGGGTCTAGAGCCTCAATTTTTGCACCCAGGTCCATGTCTCGTGGCCCTCTATCAGAATCCAGAGTTTTGAGAAGATTGGAGAAACTTAATTTTTCACCCCCCGAAAAAAAAAAACATAAGGGGTAACACTGTCATTTTTTTTTTCTGGTCAAAACTTTGAGTTTCAATATCTCAGCTCTGGAAGGGTCTACAGCCTCAATTTTTGCACCCAGGTCCATGTCTCGTGGCCCTCTATCAGAATCCAGAGTTTTGAGAAGTTTGGAGAAACTTAATTTTTCACCCCCCGAAAAAAACATAAGGGGTAACACTGTCATTTTTTTTTTCTGGTCAAAACTTTGAGTTTCAATATCTCAGCTCTGGAAGGGTCTAGAGCCTCAATTTTTGCACCCAGGTCCATGTCTCGTGGCCCTCTATCAGAATCCAGAGTTTTGAGAAGTTTGGAGAAACTTAATTTTTCACCCCCCGAAAAAAAACATAAGGGGTAACACTGTCATTTTTTTTTTCTGGTCAAAACTTTGAGTTTCAATATCTCAGCTCTGGAAGGGTCTAGAGCCTCAATTTTTGCACCCAGGTCCATGTCTTGTGGCCCTCTATCAGAATCCAGAGTTTTGAGAAGTTTGGAGAAACTTAATTTTTCACCCCCCGAAAAAAAAACATAAGGGGTAACACTGTCATTTTTTTTTTCTGGTCAAAACTTTGAGTTTCAATATCTCAGCTCTGGAAGGGTCTAGAGCCTCAATTTTTGCACCCAGGTCCATGTCTCGTGGCCCTCTATCAGAATCCAGAGTTTTGAGAAGATTGGAGAAACTTAATTTTTCACCCCCCGAAAAAAAAACATAAGGGGTAACACTGTCATTTTTTTTTTCTGGTCAAAACTTTGAGTTTCAATATCTCAGCTCTGGAAGGGTCTAGAGCCTCAATTTTTGCACCCAGGTCCATGTCTCGTGGCCCTCTATCAGAATCCAGAGTTTTGAGAAGTTTGGAGAAACTTAATTTTTCACCCCCCGAAAAAAAAACATAAGAGGTAACACTGTCATTTTTTTTTTCTGGTCAAAATTTTGAGTTTCAATATCTCAGCTCTGGAAGGGTCTAGAGCCTCAGTTTTTGCACCCAGGTCCATGTCTCGTGGCCCTCTATCAGAATCCAGAGTTTTGAGAAGTTTGGAGAAACTTAATTTTTCACCCCCCGAAAAAAAAACATAAGGGGTAACACTGTGATTTTTTTTTCTGGTCAAAACTTTGAGTTTCAATATCTCAGCTCTGGAAGGGTCTAGAGCCTCAATTTTTGCACCCAGGTCCATGTCTCGTGGCCCTCTATCAGAATCCAGAGTTTTGAGAAGTTTGGAGAAACTTAATTTTTCACCCCCCGAAAAAAAACATAAGGGGTAACACTGTCATTTTTTTTTTCTGTTCAAAACTTTGAGTTTCAATATCTCAGCTCTGGAAGGGTCTAGAGCCTCAATTTTTGCACCCAGGTCCATGTCTCGTGGCCCTCTATCAGAATCTAGAGTTTTGAGAAAATTGGAGAAACTTAATTTTTCACCCCCCGAAAAAAAAACATAAGGGGTAACACTGTCATTTTTTTTTTCTGGTCAAAACTTTGAGTTTCAATATCTCAGCTCTGGAAGGGTCTAGAGCCTCAATTTTTGCACCCAGGTCGATGTCTCGTGGCCCTCTATCAGAATCCCGAGTTTTGAGAAGATTGGAGAAACTTAATTTTTCACCCCCCGAAAAAAAAACATAAGGGGTAACACTGTCATTTTTTTTTTCTGGTCAAAACTTTGAGTTTCAATATCTCAGCTCTGGAAGGGTCTAGAGCCTCAATTTTTGCACCCAGGTCCATGTCTCGTGGCCCTCTATCAGAATCCAGAGTTTTGAGTAGTTTGGAGAAACTTAATTTTTCACCCCCCGAAAAAAAACATAAGGGGTAACACTGTCATTTTTTTTTCTGGTCAAAATTTTGAGTTTCAATATCTCAGCTCTGGAAGGGTCTAGAGCCTCAATTTTTGCACCCAGGTCCATGTCTCGTGGCCCTCTATCAGAATCCAGAGTTTTGAGAAGTTTGGAGAAACTTAATTTTTCACCCCCCGAAAAAAAACATAAGGGGTAACACTGTCATTTTTTTTTCTGGTCAAAACTTTGAGTTTCAATATCTCAGCTCTGGAAGGGTCTAGAGCCTCAATTTTTGCACCCAGGTCCATGTCTCGTGGCCCTCTATCAGAATCCAGAGTTTTGAGAAGATTGGAGAAACTTAATTTTTCACCCCCCGAAAAAAAAAACATAAGGGGTAACACTGTCATTTTTTTTTTCTGGTCAAAACTTTGAGTTTCAATATCTCAGCTCTGGAAGGGTCTAGAGCCTCAATTTTTGCACCCAGGTCCATGTCTCGTGGCCCTCTATCAGAATCCAGAGTTTTGAGAAGTTTGGAGAAACTTAATTTTTCACCCCCCGAAAAAAAAAAACATAAGGGGTAACACTGTCATTTTTTTTTCCGGTCAAAACTTTGAGTTTCAATATCTCAGCTCTGGAAGGGTCTAGAGCCTCAATTTTTGCACCCAGGTCCATGTCTCGTGGCCCTCTATCAGAATCCAGAGTTTTGAGAAGATTGGAGAAACTTAATTTTTCACCCCCCGAAAAAAAAACATAAGAGGTAACACTGTCATTTTTTTTTCTGGTCAAAATTTTGAGTTTCAATATCTCAGCTCTGGAAGGGTCTAGAGCCTCAGTTTTTGCACCCAGGTCCATGTCTCGTGGCCCTCTATCAGAATCCAGAGTTTTGAGAAGTTTGGAGAAACTTAATTTTTCACCCCCCGAAAAAAAAAACATAAGGGGTAACACTGTGATTTTTTTTTCTGGTCAAAACTTTGAGTTTCAATATCTCAGCTCTGGAAGGGTCTAGAGCCTCAATTTTTGCACCCAGGTCCATGTCTCGTGGCCCTCTATCAGAATCCAGAGTTTTGAGAAGTTTGGAGAAACTTAATTTTTCACCCCCCGAAAAAAAACATAAGGGGTAACACTGTCATTTTTTTTTTTCTGTTCAAAACTTTGAGTTTCAATATCTCAGCTCTGGAAGGGTCTAGAGCCTCAATTTTTGCACCGAGGTCCATGTCTCGTGGCCCTCTATCAGAATCTAGAGTTTTGAGAAAATTGGAGAAACTTAATTTTTCACCCCCCGAAAAAAAAACATAAGGGGTAACACTGTCATTTTTTTTTCTGGTCAAAACTTTGAGTTTCAATATCTCAGCTCTGGAAGGGTCTAGAGCCTCAATTTTTGCACCCAGGTCGATGTCTCGTGGCCCTCTATCAGAATCCCGAGTTTTGAGAAGATTGGAGAAACTTAATTTTTCACCCCCCGAAAAAAAAACATAAGGGGTAACACTGTCATTTTTTTTTTCTGGTCAAAACTTTGAGTTTCAATATCTCAGCTCTGGAAGGGTCTAGAGCCTCAATTTTTGCACCCAGGTCCATGTCTCGTGGCCCTCTATCAGAATCCAGAGTTTTGAGTAGTTTGGAGAAACTTAATTTTTCACCCCCCGAAAAAAAACATAAGGGGTAACACTGTCATTTTTTTTTCTGGTCAAAATTTTGAGTTTCAATATCTCAGCTCTGGAAGGGTCTAGAGCCTCAATTTTTGCACCCAGGTCCATGTCTCGTGGCCCTCTATCAGAATCCAGAGTTTTGAGAAGTTTGGAGAAACTTAATTTTTCACCCCCCGAAAAAAAACATAAGGGGTAACACTGTCATTTTTTTTTTCTGGTCAAAACTTTGAGTTTCAATATCTCAGCTCTGGAAGGGTCTAGAGCCTCAATTTTTGCACCCAGGTCCATGTCTCGTGGCCCTCTATCAGAATCCAGAGTTTTGAGAAGTTTGGAGAAACTTAATTTTTCACCCCCCGAAAAAAAAAACATAAGGGGTAACACTGTCATTTTTTTTTTCCGGTCAAAACTTTGAGTTTCAATATCTCAGCTCTGGAAGGGTCTAGAGCCTCAATTTTTGCACCCAGGTCCATGTCTCGTGGCCCTCTATCAGAATCCAGAGTTTTGAGAAGATTGGAGAAACTTAATTTTTCACCCCCCGAAAAAAAAACATAAGGGGTAACACTGTCATTTTTTTTTCTGGTCAAAATTTTGAGTTTCAATATCTCAGCTCTGGAAGGGTCTAGAGCCTCAATTTTTGCACCCAGGTCCATGTCTCGTGGCCCTCTATCAGAATCCAGAGTTTTGAGAAGTTTGGAGAAACTTAATTTTTCACCCCCCGAAAAAAAACATAAGGGGTAACACTGTCATTTTTTTTTTCTGGTCAAAACTTTGAGTTTCAATATCTCAGCTCTGGAAGGGTCTAGAGCCTCAATTTTTGTACCCAGGTCCATGTCTCGTGGCCCTCTATCAGAATCCAGAGTTTTGAGAAGTTTGGACAAACTTAATTTTTCACCCCCCGAAAAAAAACATAAGGGGTAACACTGTCATTTTTTTTTTCTGGTCAAAACTTTGAGTTTCAATATCTCAGCTCTGGAAGGGTCTAGAGCCTCAATTTTTGCACCCAGGTCCATATCTCGTGGCCCTCTATCAGAATCCAGAGTTTTGAGAAGTTTGGAGAAACTTAATTTTTCACCCCCCGAAAAAAAACATAAGGGGTAACACTGTCATTTTTTTTTCTGGTCAAAACTTTGAGTTTCAATATCTCAGCTCTGGAAGGGTCTAGAGCCTCAATTTTTGCACCCAGGTCCATGTCTTGTGACCCTCTATCAGAATCCAGAGTTTTGAGAAGATTGGAGAAACTTAATTTTTCACCCCCCGAAAAAAAAACATAAGGGGTAAAAATTTACCCCCCAACCCCCCAATGAGCAATGAGATACATGTCTCACCAGGATATGCTCATACGCCCAAAAATCACCCAGGTTTGTTCGCCTCCTGTAAACATTGTTTGCATTCCTGATTTTCCAGCCTGTCTTTCAAGAGCCCTCAATCCAGATGTCCAGGTGGAATACCAACCAAAGCAGATTTCCACTGTGAGCAAGACTAGCCATGTTCTTCATTTTTTAACTCGGATGTACCATCACTTGTAAACAAATTCGGACATGTGAAATGTTAAGATTATTAAAATGATCTCAAATTTATCTATGAAATTGAGCTCTATCGGAAGTATGTGATCATAGTGTGTTGTGTTAAGGTTTTTAATTAAACCTAACTTGATAGCTCTCTCATATGCTGAACTCTCAGTAGGACTTCTGAGTTATTTCGCCTTGTGAAAACACTGAGGTTTTCCGAGGCCTTGAGGCTTACACCATGCCTGGGGTCGGAGGGGGAGCACTGGAAAGAATGTTATCTCCTGGCTGACTGAGAGGCTGCATCTGTTTTTTTTTTTTTTTTTTTATAGCTTTGTGGCACAAAGCACGTTCATAAAGCTCTGTGGCACATACTCCTGGGTGGCACACACTACATGTGTTTACCATGCAAAAAAAACATTAAAAGTCAAAAATACAAAAAAAAAATTCTATAGATATTTATCAAACATGGTTTCAAAACAAGTCGAATTTCATACCAAGGATGAGAGGTGTGTTGTGATGAATGTTTAAGGAAATTGGCTTGATTTATTGTTCTCCCTTAAAACCATGACCTCATATGTTTGATAAACCTGTTAACTTTGGCAAATCCTATGTTAAATCCAAACATACTGTTTTATGCGATTGCTGTGTTACTGTTCCTGTAGATAACCACCAGACGACTCGCTTTATTACTGTCACCACTAAGCTGCCGAGACCCTGCAGCTGTCTGTCAATGGAAAGTTTGTCACTTCTCAGCAACAACTGCTCTATCGTTTTTATGACAGATTTGAGACCTTGCTATAAATAGACAGAGTTTTGACAAAAAGGAAAGTCTCAAATTACCCAGATCATCCAAAGTCGATGAATCGCATAAGAGCTTAATATACAAGAGGCCAAAAATAGATGCATCTCTGACACTTGACTGTATATACCATATATAGAGCAGTGAATGTGATCAGCTCAGCCGGTTTATGTTTTGTCCACTGAACATTTAACAATATTTTATGTTCTGAAAGGCAGGTGACGGATTGGTAGATATGTTTAAATAGCCATTTGTCTCTCTTTCTAAATTTAAACTTCAAGTTTAACTCATTTGTCATTAAATTGACATTGGTGATGAAATCTCATCTGGCAGCCAGTATAAACCTTGTTATGTTTACATTCAGCATGTGCATCCACATACCTCACAACTGACTATGGATCACTGCTGTTTTGACAGTCTCTCTAAACAATTCCTCTAAAGCAGCAGGGTGACAATATGGCCACTTAAAATAGAGTACAACTTAAAATTCTCTCTGTTGACCCATCCCATCTCTGTTTTTACTCCTCAATTAAACATGCTTCGCAATATGGCTGTTTTACTGTCAGAACTCATTTTAATTTGGGGACGGATGACCAATAATATGCTTGGAGAAGGAAATGTCCAGTAAATTTGTTGCATGTTTTTTTTTTTATTATTATTATTTTTATTTTTTTTTAGCGAGCCAGATCTGTAAGGCATATGGTCTGCAATTAACCCTCAAAATTCAAGATTTTTGAGGTTTAGAACAAGATAGCAGACACTTTCTTGGTGTCTTTCATTCAGTTGTTTTTAATTTACAAATGTGCATAGATTTGTATTCTAATGTAAGTGTTTCAAATAAAATGATGATGCAACTCAAGGATATTGTTATAATAAACAACATAATTATTCGACTCAAATTAACTTTATTAGGGAATTCTTATATTGAACAAAACAAAACCTTAAAGTCGGCATGAAACGGAAGGAGCGATAATAATTTCTTCCCTCACATTACATTTTTACTGAATCATTTTCATTTTGGGGAAATTGTGCCTTAAAATAAAGTCATTGTTTTGTTTTTCAAAAAATATTTTTGGGATTTAATCTTTAAGAATCTTAAAATCGAAAAGTGGAAGAAGACTACTTGGTTTATTGAAGAAATTTAAACTAATAAAAGACCAGGATATTTTTGAACTTGTTGAACCAATGCCATGAATTAAGGCAGTTCTGAAGGCGAAAGGGGGTCAAGTATGTTATTCCTAATAATCCTTTAGGTGAGTGTGTGTATATAGAGTTGTGCTCTGTTATTTATGATTTATGTGATTTTGTATTGACTATATATATATATATATATATATATATATATATATATATATATATATATGAAGAGTTCAGATGCAAAAGCCTCTATTTGAAATTTTCTTCTAAAATGATCATTTTTATCAAGCTTGTATATTTAAGTTCAGTAATTTCACTAAAATGGCAATGAAGATTACCTATTAATTGTCATTTAAGTGAAATTGAAGAGTTCAGATGCAAAAGCCTCTAAATGCCATTTGAAATTTTCTTCTAAAATGACCATTTTTATCAAGCTTGTATATTTAAGTTCAGTAATTTCACTTAAATGACAATTAATAGGTAATCTTCATTGCCATTTAAGTGAAATTACTGAACTTAAATATAAAAGCTTGATAAAAATGATCATTTTAGAAGAAAATTTCAAATGGCACTTAGAGGCTTTTGCATCTGAACTCTTCAATTACTGAACTTAAATATACAAGCTTGATAAAAATGGTCATTTTAGAAGAAAATTTCAAATGGCATTTAGAGGCTTTTGCATCTGAACTAAAGCCTCTAAATGCCATTTGAAATTTCCCTCTAAATGACCATTTTTATCAAGCTTGTATAATGACAATTAAAAGGTAATCTTCATTGCCATTTAAGTGAAATTACTGAACTTAAATATACAAGCTTGATAAAAATGGTAATTTTAGAAGAAAATTTCTAATGGCACTTAGAGGCTTTTGCATCTGAACTCTTCATATATAGGCTATATATATATGAAGAGTACAGATGCAAAAGCCTCTAAGTGCCATTTGAAATTTTCTTTTAAAATGATAATTTTTATCAAGTTTGTATATTTAAGTTCAGTAATTTCACTTAAATGGCAATGAAGATTACCTTATTAATTGTCATTTATGTGAAATTACTGAACTTAAATATACAAGTTTGATAAAAATGGTAATTTTAGAAGAAAATTTCAAATGGCATTTAGAGGCTTTTGCATCTGAACTCTTCATATATTCTTCCCTATTGTGAAGTCATATCAGATTGGGCGGGACTTGATTCTGTCCATGGGTAATTGGTTGGATGTAGTGTTGTGCAAGTTACTTCCAAACTGTAATACATTATGTACTTGTTACTGTTATTTTAAAGTAATTCATTACCTTACAATATTACTGTCTCAGAATTGTAATGCGTTACATTACTCATGTATTACTTTTGAGTTACTTTCACCAAAATAACTAAGTAGAACTTAACTTTGGGGCTGTAACGATATGCAATAAGAAACCGAAATCGCGATTCGCCACACGACTCAGATTCACGAACCTACAGAATCGCGACACACCTCTTCCAACTCCAGCTTTATTCTCCTTACCGTCCAGATCCAATGCTGCCTTATCTTTAAATTAGGCTATTAGTATTATTTGAAGTTAACATTATAAAATACGTAGACCTACACCACAAAACTAGTTGAGGATAAATTATTTAAAATTGGGGAAGTCCAGCATTATGGACATGACATTTGCAGTCAAAATTTGAAATAAAAATTCTCAGAAAATACATGTATTGAAACGTATATAGGCTACTTCCTTAAATGACTCCAGACATTAGACAAATATCAGTCTTTGTTTTATTTTTAATATTAGGGAAAAGACACACATTCATGCGTGACAAAAAAAAAAATAGGAGGCAAAATATATTTTTTTGTAATTCTATTAATTACACTGCGCAAATCGGATGAGGAAGGGTTGGCTCTCCAGTCTCCATAGAACTTAAAATATTCATTTTATTTTAGTTTTCGTGTTCGCATTTATGAGGAAAAACAATGTTACAGACGTGACCGCTCTGAACTGGCACTAAAAGACTGCTTTAAAACTTTCACATAGTCTGTTGCCTTTAAGAAGTAAAAGCAGACAATACACTGTAATACAACTGTAATACAAGCCTCACTGAACATGTAACGAGTAAAATATTACTGAAAATTGATTAGTAATGCCTTACACTACTGCGTTACAGCAAAAAGTAATATGTTACTGTAATGTATTACTTTTGTAATGCGTTACTCCCAACACTGGTTGGATGGTTGTGGTTTGTTATTGCTGTGATGTCATGTGAGTGACAGGTTGTAGCCTACCGCCTTCGCGCCATCAGAGATGATGATAATGAAATGATAAATCATTTATAATAAATACTGCCATATTATATTAAAACAGATGATTTCATGATGACAGGCATACTCTCTCTCTCTCTCTCTCTCTCTCTCTCTCTCTCTCTCTCTCTCTCTCTCTCTCTCTCTCTCTCTCTCTCTCTCTTTTTTTCAAAGCCATTTGCACTTTGGGTAGATTCGAGGAAGCTGCGGTGACATCAGTTTACGTACACGGATTCACGAATTTCCCGCTTGTCTCGGCGTAAAGTTGTAGGCTAAATGTAGCCTGCGTTTTTGTAAAGCAGCCCTGACCCTTCAGTTCCCGCCCCTCGGTCCCAGCCTCAGCCTATTCGAGCGGATCAATGAGAGCTGAGCTCATATTTGAACTGCTGAACAGACAAAAACTTACTATCGAAGACGGGGTTGAAAATAGAGACGAGGCACTGGAGTATGGGTTGTCACTACAGCAAAAATTGTGGCCAGGTCCCCCGGAAAAGGGTAAGTTAGTCCGATTTAGTATTTTTTTTTTATTTATTTATTTTTTTAAAGCCAGTTTACAACAACGAGACCCGCTGCAAGCAACGTTAGAGATGTTGCAAATACACCACGTGTAAATGTATTTGTTTTATGGGAGCCAGTCTTGTTTTGTTATCTCAAATCACTTGTTACTTCCTCTCTAATGCATTAACGTTAGTCGATGCGAATTAACCTCTCACGTTAGTTTGTCGACTTGTGAATTTTTTAATGAGACACAGATGACTGGTTCAGCACTGTTGTTTAAAATGTGCTGCTGACATCCGTTATGACCAATTTAAGGAGTGCTATTCTACATTTGAGTGTTATCAGTTTTAAATTCTTCCGCATTTCGGCCAGTACCAAATCAGGATGTACGAATTAGTATTTTAAACATTTACCATTAACTTTTCTGCAAATATTATTGATTTAATGGTGTTGATAAATATACTTGTGTACACAACTTAGTCGGTATTTTCGAAACAAACAATGTTTATATTTTCAAAAGAAATGTTTTAAAAATACTAGCTACTTCTTATTTCAAACAATATTTTTAAGAATTGTAATGGGACATTTTGAAAACATGTCTATCATAGCAAAGGCAAAAGCATCAATGCGTTTTTTATGTTTCATTTCATAACCTCATTCACGCTTTAAAAATGAGAGAAAAATCCGTGCATTCCTGAGGCCTTTAAACATTCAGGGGAAATCTGGCTTTGATAGTGACAGGGTCAAGCTTTCATTAGCCCAGATTGCTGAAGGATTTTGATTCACTGGGCTCGAATGCAACAGACACAGGCTCCCAAAATTTCTCACTGCAAGTTTTAACGTGACCTATAAACAGACAGAGTTCCTTTGGTCCTGTTAATCACATAGCCATGTGTCTGTATATTTGACATGGACAACTGGAAAACTGTGAAAAGTCTCTGAAGACTTTACAGAAATCTTTATCACTCACTATGACAGACTCTATTGGAGTTGCGTCAAAAGCACATAACCACATGACGGTGAAGTGTAATAAAGCCAAGGGTTCATTAAAGTTCCAGAACATTTGGTTCCCTGCCACAGAGAGCCAGCAAATACATAACAGCGTTGTTGTGTGGATTACTGAATTATGAGATGGAAGCTGTTTCTTTTCTTGCTTTTTATTTCTGAATTCTCATTTAAACCATCTCACATGGCAGAGAGAATCTCAGTAGAGATTAACCAGGATGGTTTGACTCTAATTTGTTGTTATTGAACGAGGGTGTTGGCTTAGACGAATAGTATTATATGCAGAACAAAAAGGCTAAGTTTAGCTGCTCTTTTCAGTATGACAAAAGGTGACCAGGGGCCATCAAGTCCCCAAAATCATGATAAAAATAGTTATAAGTCATACTGAAATTATGTGAGGTAAGAGAGTCACTGATCTTCAAATCTTTTTTTTTTTTTTTTTTTTTTTGGGGTTTTTTTTTTTTTTTTTTTTTGGGGGGGGGGGGGGGGGGGGGTTATTAGTTTTGTGTAAAAAGCTCCAGAAACAGTGTTAAGAAGCACTTCTTTAATCTGAAGTCAGGAGATTTTGCTTGCACTTTTGAGTGTGTTAAGGCTGTGTGTGTACTAGGCTATATCTCTGCAGACATTTTTGGTATGTAAGCTTCAAACCATTAAATCACCTGTGAACTTCAAACATTCGCTGGGATGTAGAGCTGCACCTTTCTGTTTTTTTTTTTTTTTTTTTTTTTTTTTTTAATTGAGATCATGATTCTGAAGGAAAAATATATTTAAATGTTATATTTATTAGAAATATTATTTATACTTTTTAAAGTATTTTCAAATAAAGTATGAGACTTCTTTAAAAAAAAAAAACATTCTTACCCACCCTTAATTTTTTGTTAATCTGTTTTTGTTCTTGTCAATATGATTATATAGAATAGGCACTGGCCTTGTATAAATTTGTTACAATTTACCTATTGAGAAATACAAGTCAAGTTTTCAAAGTGAGCTGCACTACTGCAAGTGATTTGTCGATGATGTCATGCTTGTGCAATCTTGAGTGCATATCTCACCGGTAATGTAAGACTGCTTTGGAATGCAACAAATATCAATTTATAAGACACTTGTGAAAGCATTGCACATGTAGATACAACTTGTCAGCTAGTTTTCGAATGATTAATCCTGTGTCTGCTGCCGTTAGCTTCAATGCAATAAATCAAACTTTTTTTCTCTCTCTCTCTTCATTTAGAAAAAAAATAAAGCACAAGAAGGTGAGAATCGCGTAAAGGACATCAAACTTCAAGATGCAAGTGGTAAGCGCTCTCTCCCATTCGTGTCATGTGGACTATGGTTATTATCTATTAATGTGTGCTTTTCATGCGAATGATTCAGAGCCTTTTGAATGTCCCATGATCCCTTTGTGAAGTGTGTTGTTTTAGGCAGAGCCAGGCTGGAAGTGCTGATGTTACTGTAGGTTGCAGGGACCCGTTAATATTCTTGTGTTGCTGGCCGTGGGCGATTTTGGCTTGCGTTAATGGATATATTGTTTCAGATGTACCGTTGAGCAAACAATCTAGTGTTCAATTGTTCTCCCCTAGTTACACACTCTTCTGAGGAGCAACGCTCCGGTTTGGAGAATCAGTTGGAGACTTATGAGTGGCAGCTAAAGATACTACATGCAGTTTTGACTGCTTCAGGAGACCAGGAGAGAGAGCAGCTCCTCAAGGACCGTCCTGGAGACATTTGCACTTTAGTCCACAGCATTACAGAGAAGGTAGGGTGTAAATAAAAGCTCTTCATATTGAAAGCCTTTTCTTTTTGTCTTGTGAATGGAACTCTCGTAGCAAGTTCATGCAGCTTCATGTCGCCAGTCGAGAAAGACGACTATTCTGATCCCAGATTATGTCAGCAGCTTATACATTATGGATCTGTCAACAGCAATAAACAAGACGTGCTTTTCCATTACAGCATGATTGGGACCATGGTTGTTTCTGCGCAGTTGTTCTGATTGTCTGTACAGGGTTTGAGAACGTGTGCTGTGGTATATCTGTCCTTGTGCTAACCTCTGACCAACAAAGCTAAACCTGTTTGCAGGGAGGGATGTTATTCATTGCCCTGTAAAGAGGACTGGCTTGTGTGTTTAAACACTGTAGAACATTGCTTGTTTTAACCGAGGAAAACAAAAGATCATTGTTTATTTTATTTTTTTACCTTTCACCAAGAATGTATTTGGTCTAAAACCCTGAAGACTTGTTATATAAAATTATACACACACATATTTACTTAGCTGTTTAAATGGGGACATTACATAGATTTGTTTTGTTTTTAATAAACAGCTTTTTAAAAATACTATAAATCAAACCCATACCCTAAAAGAAAACTATCTGCATTTTTACAATTTAAAACAGTAGCCCTATTGTGCTATTTTTAAGGTTTATAATTTTGTGTTGGAGGTCTCCTACAATAGGGTTACATCTGTACCATCTAAGGGCAAACAACATTGTCTCAATTTTCTCCTGTTGTGATTGCATCAAAAGTATTATGATTATGTAACGATTTTGTTGGTTTAGTGTATTAATTCGAGCCGGAGTCTTCATCCATGCAAACTGCATTTGCTTTCACAACGTAGAAAGCAGCGTCTTCTTGACATGTCGACAAAATTAACCAAACTCTTCCAGGCCTCAGCTACAACTACAGTGTTTGCGGGTCAAAGTAGATGTCGTTCATGGACAGTGAAGACCATAGGCTGGTATAATGGTGATTTCTTACAAACCTACATAGGTTTGTGCAGGAAGTGAGACTGGAATTACTGACGACTCGCTTTAGGCCGTTCAGAATCAGTTCTTTTTTTTTTTTGGGAGACAATAAGTCTATTGAGACTCCATTTATCTGCATTTTGATCGTTGAAACTTTACAAAACTTTTACATTCACAAACCTCTATTTAAACACTACATGAAATGTATCCGAATAAGGTTCTGTCCGATTTAGCTTACTTTCTTTAGAAGTTTAAATAGCTAACCTAATAAAATGTTTTATTAATGTGATCGTAACGTGTAGACTATACAATAATAGTTCAAGTTTTCTTTTTTTTTCTTTTTTTTTAAATTATTATTATACAACATGTGAAATAATTCTAAATGTATAGCTCTGATAATTGGCTGTTATCTTAAAAAAAAGAAGAAGAAGAAAAGTTCATCCTGGGATGCTTTTCAAAACCAAAAGAGGTCACATGCATGCTTGTTTGCTATGTTTCCTTCACTATCCATTTAGTTTTGGAAATATTTTTTTTACTGGGGCATTTTTAATTTTTTTACTGGGTAAGTTTTTATCTATTTATTTAACAAAGTATGACATTTTCATGAGAAATCGGTCAAGTTTGTTCATGTTTGACTGTGTTGTGTATGTGTGATTTTAGTCAATTAATTCTTTTTTTTTTTTTTTTTTTTACAAATTTGGTAAAGTGTATTAAGTAAGGTATAATGGGCATCCAGACGGTTGTTATCGCAGAATAAACCCAGACAGGGTGATTAGGAAATATTGTTATTCCGTATAATTCTTTATTTATTGACGTTTTCTTCTGATTATTTGAATTTCTGCTACTCTGAATTTGCCATGAAAAAAAGCCTTTGCTGCTTAAATGGCATTAAATAGTAAATAAATAACTGCATGATGTCTTGTGTTAACAGGTAAAGACTGAGATAACCGCTGATCTAAATGATCTCCATGAAAAACAGATGAGGAGCACCCTAGAACGGCATCAGAGCACAACTGAAGGTTGGCTGCACATGGAATGCTAACAACACATATCATGTACTACACACAATGCATAAATGTGAAGTACCAAGTCACTTTGTCAAACACATTATAGCAATATTCATTCATTTGCTTTGCAGAGCTACAGCGATTACACGATGAAGAGAAGAAGGTTTTAAATGAGTCGCATGCAGCAGCTGAGAATGCTTTGAAGGTAAAGCATGTCTATTTGTAACGTCACTTCTCTGATTTACCTTAACTCATTTGATTGAGAACTGATGTAATAGACTTCCCATGTCATGCCAGACTTGACTGTAAATGCTTGGTCTGAACTTTCTATGAACTCAGGATCAGATTGAAGGGCTGACATCAGAGCTGAAGCTGTTCAACGAGTTAAAGCGCAGAGCGGAGGAGTCCACACTCAAGAGAGACCTTCAGAGAAATATTGAGGTTTGTTATGAGAATGGAGATCTATTGTCAAAGCGTGCTTCGGATGGCTGTAGTGTTCAGCTGCATCTGTCTTTTCATCCCAGACTCATGGCAGCCCTGGTGAATTCTGGGAGCAGGAGCAGGAGAGCCTGTTATTCGTCATTGAAATGAAGCTTGAGCGGTTACAGGAACAGGGGAACAAGCTGCTGCAGATGGAAACACTGGTAACTTTTACTGATATCTAATTAGAGGGCAAGGCTGTAACCGTCATGTAGACAGAGACCAATTTAGACCAGATTAAAATGCAGTTTTCAACCGCAGGTTCTTTAATTTTTTCATTTGATCCCCTATCTAAAACAATTGGTTACATCCATCTTGTTAAAGCTTGATACTCTCTCTTGGAGTAAGAGAAATAATGTACAAAAATGAGAGCAGGTGCTCATATTTTGTGTATTCATGTTGTCTATTTGAATGTGGCAAATTGACCTATTTGTTTGCAACTGAGGCTAAAACCTTGATGCACATTTCACTAACTTTCCTCTGCTTGTTTTGTACTAATTGTCAGGTAGAGAAGAATCTCTCATTAGAGGATCAGCTCCTGCATGTTCTCCAGCAGAATGAGGACTACAGGGTCCGGATAGAAAACTACCAGAGCCTCATACAGTATGTTTACATCACTTTTCCATCTATTATAATAGACTGAGTATTTAAAGTGCCCCTGTTATGCTTTTTCAGATATTACATTACCTGTGGTGCTTGTCATTGTAAAGGTCTTCAAAGTTTCAATGATCAAATTTATTGTCTCCCAAAAGAACGAATCGATCCTAAACTGCCTGAAGTGTGTCGTCAGTAATTCCACTCTCACTTCTGTAACATATCCATGTAGGTTTTTAATACATTTGCATAATGCGCCCACGAACAGCATCTGCTTTGACCCTCAAACAGTATTGAAGCTGAGGCCTGGAATATTTTGGGACATGTTGTCGAGAAGATGATGATCATCACAACAAATTGGACCGTCTGACCAATTAGAGTGGAGTAGGCTCTCAGAAAGGAGGGGTTTAGAGAAACCGAGTCCCGTATCGAACCGTTTGAGAGACTGAGAAGAGAGGTCATAGTGCAATGTATATTATGAGAAAATTAAAGTGTTTTTTCACCTTGGGTGCGTGTAAACCTATTGTAGGAGACCTCCAAAACTAAATGATCAACCTTTAAAATGGCGTTATGGTCCACCTTAAAATATTGAAACTTAAGTTTTGTGCTTTTATTCCATGTGGAAAAGGTTTGACAAGTTTTACTGTAAATATGTAATGTATTTGAAATTTTAAGTTGATCCTCTTAAAAACACTTGTTGTGCTATTAAAGCAGTATACTGCTTGTTGCCCAGCCCAACAATGTTTGGGGCAGGACTATGTTTTTCCAGCCAATGACAAGAATTTTAGCAATTCTGTTTGCTAATTAAGTCATACAAAAATTGAATGCACCATCTCAGCAATTTTTTTAAGGACTTTTAAGAAGACATATAGATGGAATGGACTCTATATATATATATATATATATAATTGTGTGTATATGTTAATATCTAGTCTCCTCCAAATATGATAATGCTGTAATTCAGAACTTTCCTGATATAATTTTATTCTTGCACTAGATTGAACATTTGGTAGCTCAATTATTTGTATGTGGCGCCACCTGGCGTTTTAGATGCTTTTATGAACATTTCTCTTGCTATTTACATGATTTGCTAGCCTGGATGCCAGCCCGAACTCCGCCCACAACATTTTTTTGGACGGGAAGTTCTTTTGAAAATGAGTATGACGAAGTCAGGCCAATGATTTGCCAATTAGGAGTTAAAATTTATTTTTAATTGTGTTTGTGTAGGTGTGGTTCAGGTATACTCCATGTTGTTGGGATATTTTTTGCTCCCCATAAGGAATTTTTTTTTTAATCGTTTAATACATTTCTATAGTTTGTACAGTATAAAAATCATTTGTGTCTATGGAAATTCAGCACGTGTGTATAGACTCCAAAAACCTTGTGGTCCTCTTTCAGACGACTGTCCAAGGAGCAGAATGAGCTGCAGGAGGCGCTAGAGAAACGTTCTCTGCAGAACCAGAAGCTCAGCCAGGAGAAAGAAGAGCTGCTCTTTAAGCTCCTGCACCGCAGAGACTCGTGCTCCTCCTTCCACCTTCCTTCAGTCATACCCACTGAGGTGTCTCCCAGCTGACTGCAACATTAACCCTCGTCACTGTATCCTCACCCTGCCTGGCCGAGGTGCCTTAGCAGCGCTTTTGTTTTTTTAAAAATGCCAGTTTATTATGGAGTGCTGTGAATATGCAGTGCTGAAATGAACTTCCACTGCATTTATCATTGTAACTGGTAAAACAAATATTTTTGTATTTTTGAAGATATGCTTATCAGGATTTTTATTTTTTGGGTTGCATTTATTTGAAAAGGCTGTGGGTATTCAGTAGTTACTCAAGTCTTTTTTTGTTGTTGTTATTGTACACAGTCAGTGTATTAGTATTTTTTTATTTCTTTCCAGGAAACAGCAGTCAAGCAGGTATTGTGAGCAAAAAAAAAATATCTTCTTGCCTTAAGACGTTATTGGAGCCCTAGCACTTGTACATGTAGCATGAATATTTGGTATCTTTTCAGATGCACTTGCACTTTTATCTCAGTGTTTTTATTCGTTAGACAGATAATGGGCTTTTGGTGTTTACCCGTATGCTTTATCCTACACTTTGCCACAGTATCTTCGGTTCTTGTGTCCTACTGGGTAAAATCCAGTCGTTTTAGCTCGGGCAAACACAATGTTTGCTCATACAACCAGAATAGCTGTTTTCTATTATGCTACTTTGTCAAAGCCAACTTTAAAAGAATAATCGGAAACACAGAAACATTTGACTGAGCTTCTTGTAATTATTTCATACTTTAAAAGCATTTTACTTACTGATGGCCTTCTTTTTGCAGCGATTTATTTGCCATTTTAAAAGCAAAAGTGGTAAATGTGCCCATGTCTCTCCCCCTTTTCTTTAAGCTATTGTCATTCATGCAATATGTTCTGTCATATATACTGTATGTTTACTTACAAATCAGTGCCTTTGGTGTTTCTTGTAAAAAATCAAGCAATAAAAGCTGCATCAAAGGAATAGTATTTGAAGTTTTAATTTTTAATTTTTTTTTGTTTTGTTTGTTTTTGAATGATTCTCATATTTGGCCACATTAATACAATTTATGAACCTCAAATCATAGTTTGATAGGGCTAAGATGTTAGTACACAGACTTTGTCCCTAGGGGGCGCAATGACTCAAGATAAAAACAGGCGTGAGTCAGGCAAGTTTTCATGTTGTCTGGGTGTTTCTGCTTGGCCTGTCGAAATATTTTGGAAGGATAGTTAAATTTTGGTACATGCATGTCATTCCTCAGTTGGTAATTTCTCTGAAATTACTGGATTTCTGTTTTTTCATGAGTTTGCGAGTGCCTAATTCACGTAGTCTGGTAGATGTAGGTCTACAGACAAGCCATTTTTACTCCACATAGATTAAATAATATAAGATTTCCTTTTGCTTTCTGGCCCATGACTTTTCTCCTATGGATAAGGTCAGTCAACTCACAACTTTCACTGTTGCATGTAATGAGACACTGATTGGTGGGTGTTTCTAGTGACAAATAAAGAGCATAAAGCCTGGCTGATTGACAGATTGAGACGTTTACCCTGCGGTGCCCCCCATTACACTACACCAGCACTTAACATGGAGAAGAGCCTGGCTCTTTTTGCTGGTTGTGCGGATGTTAGGTTCACTGGTTCCCTGACTATTTGTCATGTTTGGACAATACCAGTAAGATAAGCACAGGTCACCCCCTGTAGTGATGTCAGGAGGTTCCCAGAGCATTTAACAGCCACCTGGAAGAATCTCAAGGGTTTTCATTGCAGCTCAAGTGAACATGGCAACATCTGACTTTATAGTGTAAATAAAACAACTTCTTCATTCAATTGTTATACAAGGAAAAATCAACAATATTAAGCATTTTCATATGTTTGCAACAAACATTATTGGGTAGGATTTTAGTTGGCAAAAGTGCATTTGCTCAGTAGAACATCAGGGCATGACTCTAAGTAGCCTAATTTAAAATAGCCTATATAAGATATATGACAAAAAATAACATTTATTGATCACGAAAAATCAAACATTGTGCATCCTGGTGAAATCTGCTATTTGAAACTATTTAGTCAAATACATTAATTACAGCCTTAAAATTTGCCTTCTAATAGGATATTATAGGATATAAAAATAACCCTTCTGTTTTTTTTTTTTGTTTGTTTGTTTTTTTTTTTAAATAAGCTATTTGCATGTGGGTTAACTACAACAACACTTATTTACATTGTATCTTTTTAAAGAACATAGCTAGGCCTAAGGAAAATTCGGCAACACTATGTC
Source organism: Cyprinella venusta (assembly GCA_038021265.1). Taxonomy (NCBI): domain Eukaryota; kingdom Metazoa; phylum Chordata; class Actinopteri; order Cypriniformes; family Leuciscidae; genus Cyprinella; species Cyprinella venusta. The sequence continues at coordinate 18,224,092 of CM075873.1, read as the reverse complement.
TATAACCAGAGTCATTATGCTTTTGTAATGTAGCCTATATTAGTGAACTCCAGCCCTAATGCTTGGTTCTAGATTGCAATGTCTCTCGTGGAGACGTCTATTTGATGTGCAGGAAGAGGTATTGTAAAGAGTTTTTGCTCATCTGCAACGCATCTGTTCCCTGTCATGTGTTAGACGTTTAGAAAACGTGTAGGCTATGATTTATGGAAAAAATGGCTTTTTAAAGACTTTGTCACTTTGCAGATAGATTCTTTCCAGACAAAGTGCTCTTTAAAATAAATTTTGGAGACGTTGGGTGTATGTGTTTTAACTTTTTCAAAATCCTATAAAATCTAATCATTTGTAATCTTATAGAGCATGGTTTCATCTTGTTTTTTTGTTTGTTTTTTTTTTTTTTGTTGTTGTTGTTTTTTTTTTTTTTTTTGCATAATATTGCTTAAATTCTTTTTTTTCATACTTTTAAAATTGTCGGCCAGCTTTATTTAAACAGTAGCCTATAAGAAAACTGTATTTTTGAAAGAGAAATCTGTAATTCAATCCTTTGCTCCACTGAGTTGGCGGGAAGGCGCGCGAGTTTACCCACCTGATTTTACGCGCTGTCCCTTTATGACATCATCACCAGCCACACGAATGTAATTCAATACCGGCCTTTCATTTCATTATCTGTTAATTGCCCAGCCTTAGCGTCCCCATTAACAGTGCTCAAAAATAATAATGTGTCGCTATTAACTTGCATTGCTCCCATGTCGTCTGCGAAATGCGCGCACTTTCGAGTGGTTATTACAATTTCCGTTTATTAGGCTACCGCAAATATAACCTTTAAATTGTCAAGGGTTGGAGGCTTATTTTCTCAAATAAGATGATTGCTATTTGGGGCTGCTGAGTTGTTCCTTATCACTTTGACTTAGAACAAAAAAAAAAGGTGAAAATTGCACCCCGGAGAAAACAGCTTTGATTAAAAGGTGTGGGGCTGGTTATCACCCCACTTTTTACACACCATAATCAGCTTGATTTCCTTAACTCCTGTTTCAGTACAGCAGTATGATATTTTAAACACGATATGGGTATAGACTGATCGGATTTAGATCAGTGAATCATTTCACAAACAAAAGGCAATACGATTTTTGTAATTCAGGCTTCATGCGTCTATGTTAGTCACGCTTTCACGTTAAGGTTAAGTCAAATAAAATTAATACACAATAAATTGTGTTTTGATCTATGTCAATCCACTTTACACAATATTTAGCTAGCTACTTGTGTTTTACATGAACGGGACAGATGGTAGCTACTAATTTGTCTAGATTTATTTGTTCACAAATACACAATTTACACAATCATACATTTTCAATAATTAATAATTAATCCATCCATCCATCCATCCATCCATCCATCCATCCATCCATCCATCCATCCTTCTTCCGCTTACCCTGGGCCGGCTCGCGGGGGCAGCAGTCTAAGCAGAGATGCCCACTTCCCCTCTCCCAAGACACTTCCTCCAGCTCTTCTGGGGGGACACCGAAGCGTTCGGGCCAGCCGGGAGACATAGTCCCCCAGTGTTCTCGGTCTTCCCCGGGGTCTCCTCCCAGTGGGACGTGCTCGGCACACCTTCCCGGGAAGGCGTTCAGGAGGTATCCGGAACAGATGCCCGAGCCACCTAAGCTCTTCAGGTCCTTCTTCATTAACAGACTGGTATCGACCGCATTAGGCACTGCAGAAGCCAACATAGTCTCATGAAGATGTATCTATACCACGAATGTCATTTCTCGTGGCATTTATACGCCAAAAAAATGCTTTTTGCGTGCTTATGCTAAGCACTAAAACCAATCCGTCTGTCAACCTCTCGTTCCATCCTTCGTTTACTCGTCGTGAACAAATCCCCTTAAGATTAAACTCCAAGATACTTTCAATTTCTGAAAATAACTGATATTTTTTTCTTCATTTTGATGTTAAGTAGACCCATAAGAAACGAAAAAGTGTCTCAGAATGAAATAAATAAATGAAAAAAACTTTGCATATCACTTTAGCCTATAACTGATTTTAAATCAGTTTTGCTGTTGATGTTTTTTTTTTTGTTTTTTTGACAAGCAGTTTTGTTTTAAAAAAATATGGTTCTTGTCTCATATTATAGACTTTGTGTTTAAAAAATAAAGTTGCACATAATTATGCAGCATATTTAGGATACTTGCATTCACGTTTAAAGTTTAAGTAAAGCATCGTAGCCTACGTCTTTATGGTTACACCGCTTGACATCTTTATGGAGTCATTATTCATTAAATGCTTTTTTTGTTAAAAAAAAATAAAAAAAACTTTATATATTTATTTTTTTTAATGAACTTTTGTTTTAAACTATTACAACATTTATTTTTTTATTTATTTATTTAGCCTATTTATTTATTTATTGTTTGTTTGTTTGTTTGTTTGTTTGCATCCTTATTTGTCGTTGATCCATGTTTCGGACCATAAGCCTAATCTTCATAGCAAGGGATATCACGCATAACCTCCCCGAAAATACAGTTGTTAACTCACATCAAAGAAATTACGTTACTCCCTTGTACCCTTGGTTTCACAGACGAGGCTTAAAGGAATAGTTCACCAAAAATGAAAATTCTGGAAAACAATTAGGCCTAGCTATGGAAGTCAATGGGTTCCATCAACTGTTTAACATTCTTCAAAATACCTTCTTTTCAGCAGAAAAAAGAAACTTATATTTTTCAACAACTTGAGGGTGAGTAAATGGTGACAGATTTTTTATTTTTATTTGGGGGTGAACTATCCCTTTAAGCTAGTCCAAGACTACAATGCATGTTTGAACTATTTTTATTATATTACTTGCACTGACATTGCTTATCTTAAAGCCACAATCTGTACTTTTTCGGCTTTAAAAATAGCAAAAATAAATGTATCTATGTTATATATTTCTATTAGATGTGTACTTACATTATCCCGACAGTTTCCACCAACTTTCAAATACGGAGAAATTTATAGTTTAATTCGAAGACACGGGACGTTACTTTATTTCCGTTTCGTCGTCCGTCTATGGCGTCATATAACCTTTGACTCCTCTATTTTCTCTAACTTCCTTGCGGAACCCGGCGAAACCACCAAACACAAAGGGGAACACTGGACTACCGCCAAGAAAGCATAGAAAATGACGAAGAAAAAAAAGTAAGACGTATTTTTATGCGTGTAAATCACGTGCCCGCTCACGAGCGCTCACTCAGACGAGATGCACTGTCCCCGGTGCTGCGCGCGCATATAGCGCTGCCCGTTCCGGTCGTCTCATTCAAATCAGCCAACTGTTGCTGTTAGCGAGCCGCGCACATTGAATACTCAAACGAGTCAGGTTGCGAATGTACGTGCCCGCTTTAGCGCGCTCATGCGTACTAAATAAACGCCTCACCTGCGGCGCAAGCTCTCACTACATTCCCTTTAGCCTTTAGCACATTGTGGATGGATAACGCTAACCCAGTCAAACGTTTGACTGCAGTATCTTACGTGCTTATAAAATCCAGTGTGCCCGAAAAATGTTCTAAAATAGGTCATTCATTGAAGGAGCGTTATATAAATATTTATATTCGTCTGTATTATAGTTATGAACCACGATTACCTTTGCCTGCACCTTCTGCTGCTACAGCCCAGTAAAGCTCAAACGTACGGGTGAAAGATATGACCCGAGAAGCATGCCACAGGTAAACACTGGGGTTGCATTTAAAGCTTCTTGGCAAGCTAACAGAGAGATGCCGTATATCCGTATATTTAGTAAAAACGATCATGTCATGTCATGAGCTGAGCTGGTTGTCATTGACAGCGACAACAATTCCCGTGAGCCCACGCTCTTTCCTGACGTCATCAAAGTACGTCTTTGTTATTATGTGAAATGAGTGACCCCTGGTGGCCAAAAAAATTACAGAGTGCACGTTTAAAATATGTCAGTGCCATTGTTTTGTCACAAGATGCACACCTCAGTAATGTTTTCTTCCAAGTCACGTTTATAAAAGCTACTTAAATATCCTAATAGAATAAGGCCGAATGCTTGCTTAATCTAAACCCTGTCCGTGAAATCAGGACATAGACTTCCGAAAAGGAAGTTTTGTGCGTCTCCTGCTCATCAGTGTAACGCCATCAGTCACCACTAGAGCGCTCTGTGCTGCAGTCATGTGACCCTCCCAGCGCTGGCTCCATTCCCATGGTTCAGAATCAGATCAGATAAGATACAACATGTTTGCACTGACTACTCGTCTAATTTGTCGGGATAGCGCCATGTGTCTGGTTGGTTAATAAATCAACAGATTTGACGGGTAGAGCTGAAATGATACCCCCTTTTAGATAAAACAACAGTAAATCCCCCAAATTAATTTAATCATCCAAATTATTTAAATGTGGAGGACTCATTATGAGGTTGCCTATTAAAGTACTTAATAGTAATCTATATATAGTAGTAATATAGTAATATATAGGCCTAATTTGTAGCACACTTTGTGTATGGCTATACACTAAAATGCACTGCTTTTTTCCTTTAATCTCTGAACAAATTCATTATTGTCAATTACTGGTTTCAAATATCCCAAATTTAGACAGAGCGATAGACTGACAGCTGAGATGAGGTAGTGAATGAGTTGTTTCTGTCTCTTTGAAATATGTGCTGAAGGTCTTCAGAAACTCCTTCATATGTCTTCAGTTGCCCAAAGATATATGGTGAGTTATGGCATTTTTTGAATAGCTCTCATACAGGTGAAAACATGCAGAAGAGATTCAGTTTAGTTAATGGTACACCAGCCCTGAAGCAAACTGTCCTAAGGAACAACACATAAATTATAATTTAAAAGCTGACTACTGTAGGCTACTCCCCCTATACTTGCTAAAGGTGCTCGTGAAACTGACACCCCATAGGCTACACACAAACTAAACAGCTATCACATATTAGTGCTAAATGCTGCCCATGGGTTCAAGGACACTGGTGTGCTCTTAAAAGGTGACTCCCTAATGAGTCTGTTCTTGGTCGATACAGGCTGACTAATTACTTAGACCAGGAAGTCTGTGTGCTTTATGAAACTGCCACCAGGGATCTTCCTCATGAGTTTTTTTTTTTTTTTTTTTTTTTTTTTTTTTTCACAATAGACCAGTGTTTGAGGTCGCAGAGCATTGTGGTATCACTGATTGTTCCCTCTTGTGTTTAACGACACACATGGACTCAACCTATTTATATTAACAATATTTTCCAGGATTAATGGCTTGTTGTCATCTTATAGCTCTGCAACTGTGGGCACCATACAAACCACATCGGATTCGATATCGGTGTCGGTACTAGGCAAGGATTGCACCTGTGGCAGCTGAGAGCAGGAAGTAATGTGAGTGACTGACATCTGTGCTGGGTGATGGACAAGAGATGCAGCTTAGCTACATTCTTTCCATACGCAAGTTCTCTCTCTCTCTCTCAATCACATTTGAAAGAAGAAACAAATTTGAAGTCACTCATCAGCAAGGATTCTACTCTGATCAAACGCTTCCTGCCTTAATCCATCAACCTGTTGGCACTTTATGAGTCATTCAGAGTCATTTAGTTAAAAGCAAAAAAGCCTTATACTTGAGATATAGTAATAATAATTGTGCTTATTTTTGCAGCCAAAAATGAAACTTCTGACATTTACTCACCCTCATGTCCTGCAGTGTAACATAAAAGAAGATATTTTAAACAATGTCTCAATGTATTTCCCGTACAATGAAAGTCAATGGGGTCTAAATCAATGTGTAGTAGTCATGACTTGGCATGTATAATAGAGAAAATGATGTTCAAACATGTTTTCCCAAACAATAATTCCAAATGTACTATTTATGTTATTTTATTTTGTGGAACACAAATGGAGATATTTGGATTTTTTTTCTCTACAATGAAAGTCAATGTGTTGTTTTTGGACCCCATTGACATTCTTTGTTGTCAATGACTCAGTGTAAAAAGTTATCATTATTTTTTTTTTTTACTCTCTGCCTTAAAATGTTACGTTTAGTCAACTCGAAATGTTTAGTCAACAATTTCATTCAAATGGCTATTTCCCATTTCAAGTTGACTAAACTTAAAATTATAAGGCAGCAAAAACTTAATTTTTTAAGTTGAAAAAAAAACCAACAACATTTTATTACCAGAGAAATAGTGACTTTCAAAAATTTGCCAAACGGTAATCCCCAAACCACGATTTTTATTCAATTTAATTATAATTTTGTCTCAGTGTATTTATTATTTATTTTTCTTCAATGAAAGTCAGTGGGGTCCAATGTTATTTGGGACCCCAGAAACTTTCTTTGTAAGAACGAAAACATTTCCACAGAAGATATGTTTCAACCATACTGGAACAACATGCGGGTGAATAAATGATGTCAGAATGTTTGGGTGAATTCAATTGTCCCTTGTATTACAAAAAGCATTATATGGAAAACCAATGCCCAGTTCAAAGATTACACCCTTCAAACTTCAGAACGAAAGATCTGAATGAAGCAGACGTCGTAAGAACACAACGTAACGCTAAAACAAACAATGCATTAACATGAAAACAGGAAAACAAACAGAGATGTACAAAGGCTTAATTGTGCACACCAGGGAGCCGTTTGGGCTGGTTAAAGTCTCTATTTAAAGCCCCGTCACCTTTAGGGATTTCACTGGAAACATACGCCACCACAGGAAGACCCCAGGGGCAACGGAGACACCCCCCTCCTCCCCTCAGACCATCTCCCCTTTACAAAGGAGAGGCACCCTACCTTGACACCTGTCAACACATTAGGTGTCAAATAAACTACCTTTCAACCTGGGCCAGCAGGTAGGCAACTGAAAGGCCTTACTTGACAGCATGGATCAGTGTTCTTAAGTCCTTGGGCACAATACTAATGGGGTCTGTGTGATCTGTTGCCTCAAACTTTTCGACAAAATCCAGTCCAGCTTGAGACAGCCTGTATGTAATTTGTGAGTAAGTTTTATTGATATTTATCAGTTTGTAACTTTCTCATTATTATTATTTTAGGAGTGTTGCAGCGAAGCTTCCAGCTGTCAGGATCGCAGCTGTATTCCAATAAATCTTGTTTTTATTGTTTTTTTTTTTATGGCTACTTAGGTGGTAATTTATCTTTGAAAATTCTAAAGGTGTCTGGTCTGGATCAGATAAAGCCACTCTGACGTCCCTCCACCCCTCCTTCAGGGCCAGTGTGGCAGAGATTCACAACAGGAATGAATTGAGAAAGTAATTATATGTTTAGCACACTCCCTATTGTAGGGGAGACCAGGGCTAGTTGTCACACGGAGAGTTATTTCAAGACTATACTGTAGGTATATACTGAAGGTTTTGCATCATAAGTTCAATTAAACAAATGTTGTGGTTTTGGTTGGTGTCAACCCCCCAATTCAGGGCAAGTTGTCACATTTTTTTAATAGTTATATTGTAATACCAAAAAAGGTATATATATATTATTTTGTAACCTTTTACACAATTTTTGTGTTTCTGAAATATTTTACTATTTAAATTAGCTGAAAAGCCTTCTATTTATTGGCAGGTGACTGTTTTCTCCACTGTTGGATTACAACATTGAACGACACCAGACGATGAATAAGGGTCTTATAGCGAAACGATCGGTCATTTAAAAAATAAATAAAAAAAGTTTTAAGTTTTATAAGCACAAATGCTCGCCTTGCTCTGTTCTGTGATGAGCGTTTGTGACTCTCCTGTTCAAACTCGTTCATCAAAATGAACAAATCTTTTTTCGAGTCATGATTAGAAGGGTCCTAATATGTTTTGTATAATAGTCGTATATATATACAAAATATATTAAAGTAGTTCACTTTATAAAAAAAAAAAAAACTTTTGCTGATATTAACAGTAATGTAAAAGGTACCACAAAAATAATATATACAAATGTTTTAATGGATTTTTAAAAAAACACATAGGTTATATATATACTGTATATATATATATATATATATATATATATATATATATATATAGTCGTTTTTTTTGTTTGTTTGTTTTTTTTTTGTATTTTCTTTTATTTTAAGAAACAGCTTGATGTGTAATAGACCGACACCGAGCAACAAGTTCCTGTCTCGCCTGAATATAATGACACGTTAGTATGTGAACACGCAATGAAAGAACTTGAAGGGAAGTGATTTGGTATTAAAGCAAGTCTGGCTCCAGCATGATCTGCAATCATTGTATTAGTCACAGAGGCGGTCGAGTGTATTTCTGATTTTTTTTTAGTTGAAATATTTCTTTGAATGTTCAGTTGAAAGTTGTCCATCATGATTGTTAACAACAACAAAATAAAGTACATGACCCTTTAGAAAGCACTTAATTAGAATTTGAACCTCTAATATTTCGATGTAGGCTACTGCCTGTGCCACTTTTACCGACATCAATAAGTTTGACAGAGTAGTAATGCCAGTTGATTTGACTGCAGCAGGATGCCGTTTGCGTCACTGGAGTGTAGAAACACGCAGTGCAGATGGAAACATGCTTGTCAGTCACCATTCAGGAAGAAACAAAAACATACCGTGTCATAAACACTGACAAAGAGCATTTGTTTGATGTTGGACACGTCCCAACGCAAATAGAAAAACATGGATGATTCAGAGATATTGACATGCAGAATATCATGTAACTGCTAATTGATACAGCGAGTTTCATAAACCCAAGATTCATCTCTTACACAGCATGAGGAATTTTTTTCTTCTTCTGTAGGATGACTTGGCAGTCACAGCATACAGAAGGTACAACAGGTTTAAGACATAAAATCTGGAAGAACATCCTAGAGATATCAGACATCAGTAGTCTTATGTGGTGTCTGGCTTTTTTTAAAATATTGATATGTTCAGTCAAGCAATTTGTATGCCACCGTTTCTCAATGAACGGGAAAATTCTTCAACTTTGCTTCCTCTCACCTTTAAGTATGTCAGGACTTCAGACAGCGTTCCTGTGCGCTCAGTACAGACAGACAAGATCAAATATCTCTTAATGCTTGCAAATCACTGTAAATCATGGTGACAAATGACTATTACCGGAATCTTCCCATGGATTTTGGGAAATGTGAAAACTCACCATGCCGAGGGGAGCTGAGTCACTTTAAGACCAATACAAGAAAATGTTCATGTGTTTCAAGTCCAAACTTGAATAATGTAAGCCTTCATCAGCAAAGAATAGACTGTTTACCTTAGAAAGGTTTGAATTAAAAACTCTTCAATGTCAGGTGCTTCAATGCCTGTCACCTGAGACACCACAGTCTGACTCGTATTGCTTGAGGCCTAATCAATTTGGACTGCTCATTTGTCAGATTAGTTGAAGTAAAATGCCTCATGTTTTTTTTAAAACATGATTTTTCCTTTCACCTTCCCAAGTACATTCCAGTATTGTCTTTTTGGTTGTGATGCATTTCATAACTCATTTGGAATTTCAGATGTTAATAATAAACAGAAATGTACTTATATTTTATAATTGCTAGTAATGTAAAACACAATTGCTAATAGTATTAAATGACTGAACTTTCAAGTCACCATTAAATCAAAATGGACAACTCTTGTTTTGTTAATGGATTATTGCAGCATGATTAATGCATCATTATTTTTAAACGTATTTCCCTACCTCTTGCCATGACATCTCTTCTCTGATGACATTTATTGGCGTGAGGGCGGGGCAACATGTCACTCACATTAGATCCACCAATAGCAAACCACAACCATCCAATCATTTCCTGAAATCAAGTCCTGCCCTATTTTTTCTAGTTTGAGAAGCAGTTTTACTTGGATATACATCACAATAGGGGGGAACAAAAAGTCTATCTTTTACAGCTACAACGTTTTAAGCTGACTGAAATAAATGAATTTTGGTTGGGTTGGCAATTCTTGCATGTCTGTTATTCCGTTGAAGCAAAAGCAAATCAATACCGACTAAAAAGTTCTGACATAGCTTCACTTGTTCAGTGGCTCCGCAAACACTGCTACTGAATTTACAGGGTCAAATGTGTAGTTAAAGACAATAAATACTAATGAATTAAATATATTATCACACTTTTTGTTTGGGTGATTTTCTTTTATTTTACAAAAAGATTAAGTATTGTTATTGAATAAGGCCAGTTGTCAAATTGCATGTATGTTCTAAAAATGCATTAAAAAGTCAGTGTAAACACACAGTTTGCCAGAATTGTTTTAAATGTTGTTTTCCAAATATTTTATTTATATTAGTCTGTCATGGTGAAATAGAAGTAGCAACAGTTCTTTTCTTCCATATTGCAATGAACATCGAGGTAATAAAGATTATCCAAAAGACAAAAAAATTTAGAGATAGGACTTGGTGCCAAGCATCAGTTGTTGGTTGAATGAAGGCAGTCGATTGTAAGAAAGTGGCGGGTTTATGTAGACTAATGATTGAATTACACCATAAAGGCCACCATAGAAAAGTTTATCATTTCACAGGAACATCTAGCCTGATTGGTGCCTCGATTTCGACGGATTGGAAATGGTCTTGAATGAGCTCTTTGCCAGACTAACTTTCAGAGCTAATCTAATTTGCCAGAAGTTGACTAGGTTTTCCCAGGCAAAGGAACATCCAATTATTGTGTCATCTTAATTTAAAGACATGCATGGAGACAATAAGATCAATTACATTTAGAAAATATATAGGTTGAATTTTCATTTTATGGTGAATTTAAAGTTAACAAAACAGTTCACTTAGACCTTTTTTTCATTCTGAATCTGAGGTTACTCATGTATACATGTGATGAGAATGGCCCAGACATAAGGGTTTATAGACTATAATTGTTCACTGTATAATTAGACTTGAAAGAATCAGTCAATCTGCGCCTGAAGGGACATTGATGAGAAATTAATGGAATGTGAGGTCTTTCACACAAAGAATAGTGTTGGTGCCATGCCTTGTTTGAAAGACTATGAAAAAGCTGTTATATGTCACAGATAGACACAGCTAATTTTTAAAAAAGGCTTGGCCACACACCAAACTTTTATATGAACAGCTTAAGCCACGCCTCTCAGTATCACAGAAACAGACTGGAAGTGAAAATTTAAATGAATCATGCAACATTTCCTGAAATGCTTTTTTTCTGATGCAACATGCAAAAAAAAAAAAAAAACTAATAGTAAAAGGTGACATGCTGCCAAACGTCATTTAATGTCAGTGCAATTGTTAATGTAATTTGGCTTTGGCAACAAACCTCAACACTAGTGACTAACGATGCTTCAATTTGTGGTTTCTGCTCTGGTCATGTTGGGAAAAGTGGCTGTGAGAGAAAACTCTCCCTGAACAGCCACACCAGAAAACAGTTGAGGGATTAAGGCATCAAGCATGTGAAAACAGATGCTGCCTTAAATGTAACCGGTTCTGTCATCTCTCTGACAAGAGTAGCCACTTCAAGGTCCATTGCGGGACAAACAGAGGAACGATTTATCCCTTGTTTTACAAGCACTAAATATTAATTCATGCCCACTAAACAGAAAGAGAGCTAGTGAAAATCAAACATACGAATATTGTGAAGTTCCTCACAGGAGAGGGGGGGAGAGGGGGTCGTCAAAGTAAAGTATTTGGCCGTTGGAGGTGAAGAAATGTTAATCCTGAATTAAACGATCTGGCACTTTACAAAATACGAGACAATTACACGGATAATTATACCAAGCCTTCACACAGCGCCCGTGGGTCACAATTAGCATAATGCAGGCTTCACACAAGGAGCACTCGAGCGTCTCCAGGTGTGCCTATTATTTACAGTGCACAGACCTACTGAGAAGGTGAGGAGTGTGTGGTTGTGTGTGTATGTGTTCAGGTGTGAGAAAGTGTGTGTGGGGGGGTGGGGATAAATACATATTTGCTGCAAGAAAGACGACTGCCATTGTGATTTTGGTCATCTGTCTTGATCGTTTTTATACTCTTAGAATCGAAGTGGACCTTTTTACATACATGTCCATTTTCATGCACCTTAAACGCAAACCTCGGGTCTTTAATGACCCCGGACGTCATTCATACCCTCCTCCTTATTCATTTTTAAATTAGACATCAACCATCTCAGTATTCCTAAATCAAATATAACAAGAACAAATAATACAACTAGGCCTATCTGAAAAGAATGCATGTTTTCCCTTTATTTTTTTGTAAAAAATTGTTTAGGGTCGCTTACGATCCGAGGTGTGTAACAGTGTAAGAATATTTTTCTGCACAACAATAATTGAATCTTCAATGACTGAATAAGTGCAATTCACCTTTATTCCACAACCTGTCAATATCTGATACAAATGATAAAGTGACGTTTCACTCATAGTTAGCGCAGGCAGAAAACAAAAGAATAGGAAGTATCATCAGAAAAACTTGAAATGCCTCAGATTTATTGCCGAGAAAGAACTGAACTCAATCAAATATTAGTGTCACTGTCTCTTGATGGTGGATCTGGAGAAGAAGCTGTCAGCGATCAAAATATACACTTTGAAGATGTTGACTATATAGTATTGAGAATATGTTTGAGATGTCGAATATTAACCAGAGGCTGAATGTACTGGGAAATGAGTTCTGATGAGGACAGTGATGGTGGTATAAAACATCTGCTCAAACTGAACCCTTACAAGCTCCAAAAGTTAACAAAATATGTTTTATTTTATTTTATTCTTCTGTAATTCATACTCTAATATCAGTTAGAGGTTAACATCCGTGTTAGTCATAGATCTGGGTCGCGGAAGACCCGGATATGTAATAGTGATTGGCAAAACATTTATGCATTTAAGGGTTAAATACAATTACTTTCTTTCTTTCTTTCTTTCTTTTTTATTGCTTAATCAAAAAAAAATGCAAGATACACTTTAGAGCCAAGGGAGCAATGACCAAGCATTTACATATACTATAAGCATTTTACAAAAAATAAAATACAAATAAAAATAACACACACAAAAAAATATACATATAAGACCTTGTATCAATCAAAGATTTTGAAGACAGTACACAAAAGTACAGTCTTATTAGCTTTTGCATAAGTACTAGATTGCATAGTACAAAAATAATTTTCAAATTCTATAAGAAATGCAGAGAAAAGGGGCTTTTTGTTAGAAAACTTACACTTTTGGATGTAAAATTTGACTGATAAAATGATCAAATTGATTACAAAAGCTTCCTTAATCACACACAATGACAAAATGCAAGACAAAATTAAAAAGTACCTTATCCTATAGACACCTCATACTAAAATCTTTTCACATGACTACAATGCCAAAAAATAAGTTTCCAAGTGCAAAGAGCAGAAAGAGCAACTCACATCAATGTCTTTCCTAAACTTACTAAGGAAATGTTTGACAGGGTAGAACTTGTGAAATATTCTGAAACAGATTTCTTTGACCTTGTTTGTAACAAAAAAACTTATGAGGTAACAACCAAACACGTTCCCAATCAAGGTCATTTAGTCCAATAAGTAATTTAGTAGTCATTTAGTAGTAATTATGGGCACATCAACTAATGACAACACACCTTTACATAAGGAAATTATTCCAGAATTGATTGCAGAAAATACAAGAGCAAACTCCTTGGGAGTCACGGGAAATTACAGTGCAAAAGAAACTCATTATATGTCATATATCCTTGGGAGTTAAACAAATGACAAACTAAAACAATAGCCTTTTAGAAAAAAAAACAACATTTTAGAAAAATACTTTTGTGTTTATACAAAATACAACGGTTATTCCAGATAAAACAACACTGCGGAAAGAAGTTTACCGGCAATTTGTCAATTTTATAATCACAAGTTGGTCAAAAATAAAATTTGGAATAAAATTCCACAGAGAAGGTTATTTTCAAACAAAATTTTAACCAATTAATTTTGAAGGTATTATTTAAATCTAAAAAAAATCCCCTCCCCTTTTAAGCGAATTTAAAACAACAGATTTACGAATCGTGCACACGATTCTTCCATAGAAAATTAAATAAAATCGTATCAATGTTAAATATAACTACTTGTAGTAACCTTCATTTTCCAATGTCACATAGACCATGTAATGTTAACCAATGTGCTAATTTAGCAAATTCTGTTTGTAACACCCACTTTTCCTAATTCAACCAATTCCCGATGGATCAAATCATGTCCCAACCTGCATGTTTTCTCATTTAATATCCTGTTTCACGACACCTGCAAACTGCAATTGACAATGACTTCAATCATTTCAAAATTGCACTTCAATATGCATAATACACTAATTACATACACCAAATCTCCTCCTGACACAGCTAAAAAATAATCGTTAAAGAGTTTCCTCTACAATTTACCAGAAATCTGATTAGTCTTTTGGGATGTATTTGAATTGATTTTTGTGCAGAAAACATATTTTGAATAACCTTTGGATGACCTACACATGTATTATAGTAGCATTTATTGGGGTTTAACTGCCACACAGCTAGTTCATGTGTACCAGTGAGTTTCTAAACGGTGTTTAATTGTATGATTCCTCTAATAGGGGCCTTGTAGGCAGATCTTGTGACATCTTTCTTACCGGATATGTTAGCCACCTCAGGACGGCCATCTGTACAGCCAGCTTGGCTTCTCTCATTAGATCACCATCGTCTATTGCAGACGACATGTTCACAGCCAAAACATCTGTCTTTACTGTAAAATTCAAGCTGGTCTGCCAGACCCAGATAGAGCAAATTCAAAATTAGCCAAAGATAGTTGGTGTTGTTTCGCCCAAAAATGAAAATTCTGTCATCATTTACTCACCCTTAAGTTGATCCAAACCAATATGAATTTATTACACAAAACACAAAATAATATATTTTGAAGAATATGGGTAACCAAACAGTTAATGTTAAGCACACAAACATTAAGCACCGTCATGGTAACACACATGAAATTAAAAAAATAATGCAACAAATATTAATTTAAAAACATTAAAGTTAACATAAAACCCTAATGTACATAACTGATTAGAAAAAAAAACAATAAAACTATGAGGAACCATAGTTATTCCAACAAAAATACATAAAATGTGAAGTGTCACACAGGGAATTGAGGGAATGTCAATTTACGGTTTTTCACTGTAAATTATACAATGATTTGTTCTTTTTCACTTTCAAAAACTGTAAATTTAACGGTATTTTACTGTAAAATTATATCACAGTTATTTACCGTGTATAGTACAGAAACTTTCTGTTTTACCAATTAACAGTTTTGCACTGTAGCATTTTTACAGTATTTTACCATTAAAATCATGCTTATTTTTTGATTTGTCAAATTAAATTTCTTGACAACAGATTTGGTAACTACAGATTTCTTATTGGCATATCTTAACTGAACTAGGCCTATGCTATCTGTATTTGTAAAAGAGCAATCCTCCTAACAAAGGTAACCAATAGGATATCAATAGTTGTAAAATGTACATAGCCCACAACACCAGAAACACAAACATTCATTCATTCTGCAATGCATGCTGCGGGAACTTACAAACCCTTAATATTTCAGCAATATTGTTCAATGTGAATTCATTTGTTCAGACAAGAGTGTTTGACTGGGACATCATTTGCGGGAACTCTGTTGGTTTTATGTAGCTTGTTTCTTTATATTTGCGACTCAAATGGAACTATGTAGTTGCCTTTTTTTTTACAGTGAGAAGAAAGAAAGTCATACAGGTTTGGAACGACATGAAGATGAGTTGTTACTTTTGAGTGAAATATCCTGGTAAATGATGCCCATGTTTTAAACACGTTAATAAGATAATTTCAACATATCAACCCACATAACTTGATCTGAATGATGTGGTGTTTTCCCTACACAGTTGACCTTTGAGTGATTTAACGTTGTAATTTAAGTACCGTGAAGTCATTGGTCCATCTGACTGCGTGTCATTATGGACGCTCTGGCTCCAGTCCAGGCCCTGAGGGCCGCTGTCACGGACATCATCGGGACTTCCTCTTCTTGAGCATCAGGGCCCCCCTGCCAACACTACAGCCACAACAGGGGGGTTAAACCAACTAAAGACTCCTCAGAGTGTCAGGTTTGAGCTTATAGGCTCCTTCAGCTTGACATTCAGCAACCCTGCTGCAATCATTGGAAAATGTTTAAACTGACGTTGACTCCATAAGACGTTTCCAAAGCAATCATGCCATTTCAAGCACATTCATTTCCATTGTGTTTCCGACTCTTCCGTCAGATAATTATAGAGAAAAAAAATTGTCCAGACGCACATTGACAACACATTGACATAACTGAGAATAAAAATGAGGCGGAACATTCTCTCTGCTGAGCAATTCTGCATGCGGACAATAAACAATAGCAGCTCGCATTTGTCTCACCAAACTGCTAGGCGCAATGGTGCGCCTCCCCGCTGTAATTTATGCGGGGCTGAAAGCCGTTCCAGCGTGGATCAGGCCTTCTGCTGGTTGCACTCATCCTGGTGCCCAGACCTGCTCTCTTGTTCTTCCAAACAACTGTGACTGTTTTAATTCTGCTCACTGATTAGCCCGAATCAATTAAAATGGCCATGCTGGGCCCAACAGCAGCACAGCATGTGGCACTTAGAAACGCATTCATCAGACCCGGCCTCTTAATCATGCTTTAATTACAGCGCGGCTCTGGGGAGATGAAGGGCTACATTAGTGCAGCGCTGCTTGTTCCTGCTATGCGAACGGTAAAGTTGCTTCACTTGAGCAAAATGGCTCAGTTCTAATGGCTAATCATAATTTTTCAGACAGGTAATAACGTTTAAAGTAGGGGCCATTATACGAAACAACCTGACATTTTGGCACAATGCTACTTTGAGTGTTGAACTAATTTCAGGTTGATTTTTAAACACGTCCGGCTTTTCCTAAACACAATCAAACATGGTGGCTATTTAAGAAATTCACGATTGGTTTCTGAACAGCAAAAGCTGTGTTGCAGCTTTGTCTTCTCTCCTGACCGAGACGGATTTCATGCTAAACTTTTAGGGTATCACTGAAGAGCGGTGGAAGATAATGTTATTTTAAAGGCAAATCAATAATGATTGTGGTTTGTCAATTAAAGCCGCTTTTACTCTAATCCTCCCTTATTGTGGAAAGACTCGGGCACAAAGGGGAAAAAAGTGAATCGGTTTAATGCCATCTAATGATGTTACCTCCAAAATAGCCCCATACTGCTGGGAACAAGCTAATCCATGCCTGGTCCTTTTCTAGTGGTCGTTTTCAAACTAGCCGCCACTCCTCCCACTCCTAAACCTCTCATGGAGAGCGAATACAATAGACACCTGCAGGAGCCGCCGTCATCCCAGGGTCCCAAAAACAACTCCCTCATTACGAGCGGCAGGACTGGAGCTCGCTGTATTATCGCGAGTGATTAGTGATCACTTCCTAGGCTTCAGCTCTGCGGTGAGAGGGCATTCCAGCGTTGGAGTGGCCTTTCATCTGGTCATCGCTTTCATGGCATGTGGTGTGATATGAAAACATGCCTGGCCTCAAAGACTAGTAAAAGGTGCACTTAATATGTATTGTGTATCACATGTATCGTCCTTGTTTTAACTTATACGTAAATAAATGAATGATGCTCTCACAAGAGATGAAGAAGTCTAATAAAATATTTATTTGATATGATTCGTGTCACCTTGCTGTCTATGTATTTTAACAGGAGTCATATAATTCCAATTCTTGCCTCATTGCACTGGCTTCATGTTCGTTTTAGGATTGATTTTAAGATTTTATTGTTTGTTTTTTAGGCTGTGAATGGACTGGCCCCAACATATATTTCGGACCTCTTCCAAATTTATATGCCAGCGCGGTCACTGAGGTCAGAGGGCCAGCTCCAGCTTGCGGTCCCCAAGTCAAGACTTAAAACTCGGGGGGACGGGGCCTTTTCTGTGGTTTGACCTAAACTCTGGAACGCTCTACCCCTTCATGTCCGGGCTTCAAGTGCTTTAAGTCTTGTCTAAAGCCACATTTTTATTATTTGTCTTCTTACGTGAGTTGTTGGTCCAAACACTGACTCTGATGCCTTTGACTGTTTTACTGTTTATTCATTTCATCTTTTATATTGTTAAACCTGGTGTACTTATTTTGTTTTAAAAATGTTGTATTAATTGACCCTTCACGTGGAGCTTGATTGACAGGTGATATGATCAATCATACTTCGTCATCCGCCATTATGTCCGACAAAGCAGTCAGGAGAGTTAGTAGAATAACATCGGAGGAACTTGAAAAACTTTGCGAACGGTCAATTGTTTTGTAGCATTGCCATATTCAGTAACGTGCTAAAACTATTTAGCGAGTCACGTTTGAAATAAGTTTAAGATCTAAAATGACTAAAATGAAATAATAATAAAAAACAAAATTATTAAATAGTGTATTGTACGTATATAAAAAAGCTCATTCAAAAATATGAATAAATACTTAAATAGTAATACAGTAACACTGCATCATTAGGGGCCGACATGATCACATGACCATACAAATGTTGCTCACTTAATAAATCTTCCTTTTATTTGACACCATTGCTCACTGAATAAATTAAACATGACTGACTGCTAATAGCTCATTACTTTTTTTACTTAAAATTTGTCTAATTTAAAAACGTGCCCAGAGGGTTTGACCGTCCAATACAATCCAATTCATGCATCCTATTGCCACAGGCCTCTTTAGCTCTCAACCATTCAGGAGCTGAAAAGAACACAGATTAAAGCTTTCCTTTAGCTGTCCCTACATAAGCCTGTCTTCCTCTGAAAGCCCCAGGGCTTTGATGATTCACTTTTGTGACAGGTGGAATGGACAAAAAGGATTGCAGGAAATTAAGATATTTAAGAAGATTCTTAGAATTTTCTCTCTTTTATCGCATAAAAAGCCGAAACAGATTGGGAGTTAATTGGTCACATGAATTTATGCCTGAGAAAATATTTACTTCAAGTCATATGTTGGCAGTTCACTTAGTGTGACATTTAGTGTGAGATCTATGCTTCTCCAAATACTTTCAGCGGATTCACACACACGGAATGGTCCAATCACAGTCCATATCCCACCACTTTTGGGAGTTGTCTGGAGAGAGTTATTTCAGAGTGTCGGCGGTGGAGGTAGAGCATCCCTGTGTGCCAAGAAAAGCCCTCGCGAGGGAAGAGCGGAGGACAGATGGCCCTTCCATTTGAAAACAGTGTTTGGTGTGCTGCAAGAGACTCTGGAGATAGTTTGGACTTTTCAGCAAGTTAAGAGTCACAGAAAGCAGATGCTTCTGCATATGGTTTTCTTCAAATGATTCATTTCATTAGTGGGATTAATGCCCTAAAAGTTATAAGGATGTTTTGACTTGGTAACTTCTTCCTATACCCTTAACTTAAAGGGTTAGATCACCCAAAAATGAAAATTAAGTCATTAATTACTCACCCCCATGCTGTACCAACCCCGTAAGACCTTTGTTTGTAACAAATGAAGATATTTTTAAATACATTTGAGAGGTGGATCACTGCTACATAGGCTCCTAAGGATCGAAACTTGACGGCCCAGAAAGTCAATGAAGAAAATGTATTCCATGTGACTACAGTGGCTCAACTATAAGTTTATCAAGCAACAAGTTTATCGTTTATTCCTTCTAGGCCTGAGACGAGTGTTCAAGAGATTTCCACGACACATGCGCGAGAATTGCGTTGCCCGTATACCAAGATCAGATCACTAGTTTGATAATTAGTTATTTAGTTAGTTAGTTGTTTTTTTCCCATTTACACTTTTGTGAGGGATCTGTTTATCGAGCACAGACATTTTCTTACTAGTTAGTTTTCTCCAGTTTACTTTTGGTTTACTTTTGACCCTTTCTGTCAAGGTCTACATATGTTTTATTAGTTTTTAGCGATAGTTTTTATAGTTAGTTAGTTAGCCTTCCCTCTGTTTCCACTTCTGTAAGGATCCTTATGTGTTTAGGGAGCATACAGATCAGATCACTTTGATCTGGCGTGGCAGATAATAAAGAATACAACAAGTTAGAGACAAAGAGCACAATGTCAGAGACAAGCAGGTAATGAATATGGCATTTAGAGCAGAGGAAGTGGGCGTCCCTCATCAAGTGGGCAAACTCTCATTAGAAGTAAATCCTTGACAGATTTCACAAAGCACCCTTTTGAAGTCTTGGCTCACTCAGATACTGCCATTCAGAGTCTTCAGTTGTAAAGCTTCTCAGAGAGAGCAAAAAAACCCACATGAAACCATTTCAGCGCTTTACAGAGTAAATCTGAATCTCAGGCGGGAAAAGAAACGTGTTAAATTATGTTAAAAACAAATCTCTGTAAAATGATTTGAGTGTGCGCTTACAGTTTATTAATACCGAGAGAGACAAAAAAATGTGCACATCTACAAAATAGAGAGTCATTAGGCAAAATATTAACATGGCTGCTCTGAGCAGGAGTGAGGAAAGTTGCATGCTTGGTAAAAATACCTTCCTCTCCCTGGCAGAGGTGCCAAGCCCCGAGGCAGAGGGGGCGTGGAGTTTGGTGGAGCTTGCCGGCACCTCGGAAAGCCCAGAGCAAACAATCTGTCGTGACAACAAGATGGTACCTTCATTATCGGCTTCATCACCCCACACCTTCTCCTCATCAGCAGAACGGGCTGACAGCTGAGGTGCCAAAGCTAGGCGGGCACTGCTGCTCGGCACCCTGGGAAAGGGACCATTCCTGGTGTGCTTGGTGTCCCAGGTGCTGCAGATCGCACATGCTTGCGCAAAAAAGTAACATGGAAAGTTATTGCGCTCAAACGCACATATAACAGAGCAGCATGTACACACAGCTACAGATACTGTTATTCCAATAACAATGAGCAATTAATCACATAACTATCGAGCTCGTTTGATATGGACACAGGCAAGGAGGCAAAACATTGAGCTGTTCATTTGCATTGTACATCATTCTCTAAAAAAATATAAATATAAATATAATAAAATATAAATAATATAAATATAATAATATAAATATAAAAAAATATAAATATAATATAATATATATATATATATATATATATATATATATATATATATATATATATATATAACAAATATATATTTTTGAGACATTTAAGGGTAACACTTTAGTTTAGGGTCCAATTCTCACTATTAACTAGTTGCTTATTAGCATATTAGGGTTAGGTCACCCAAAAATGAAAATTATGTCATTAATGACTACGACACAGAGGGAGACTTGCATTTTTTTTTCAGCCATATTTATTTGAACCCGAATACACGGACGCACCAGATACACGTCAGTCTTAAATCATCAGCGTCACGGCAGATTCGTTAACGTGGGTTGACAACAGAACTGGAAGACAATACAATGCTGAACAAAGTCGTAGTTTCAGTTATTTTTGGACCAAAATATATTTTTGATGCTTAAAAAAAATCTAACTAACCCACTGATGTCACATGGAGTACTTTGATGATGTCTTTATTAGACAGAAAGCTCTCAGACTAAATCTAAAATATCTTAAACTGTGTTCGAAAGATGAAGGGAGGTCTTATGGGCTTTAGGGACGACATGATGGTGAGTCTTAATGACATATTTTTCATTTTTGGGTGAACTAACCCTTTTAAGGATATTGGCTGTTTATTAATAGGCCTACTTTATATACACTCACCTAAAGGATTATAAGGAACACCATATAATAGTGTGTTTGACCCCCTTTCGCCTTCAGAACTGCCTTCATTCTTTGTGGCATTGAGTCAACAAGTTGCTGAAAGGATTCTTTAGAAATGTTGGCCTATATTAATAGGATAGCATCTTGCAGTTGATGGAGATTTGTGGGATGCACATCCAGGACACGAAACTCCCGTTCCACCCCACATCCCTAAGATGCTCTATTGGGTTGAGATCTGGTGACTGTGGGGGCCATTTTAGTACAGTGAACTCATTGTCATGTTCAAGAAACCAATTTGAAATGATTCAAGCTTTGTGAAATGGTGCATTGTCCAGCTGGAATTATGCATCAGAGGATGGGTACATGGTGGCCATAAAGGGATGGACATGGTCAGAAACAATACTCAGGTAGGCCGTGGCATTTAAACAATGCCCAATTAGCACTAAGAGGCCTAAAGTGAGCCAAGAAAACATCCCCCACACCATTACACCACCACCACCAGCCTGCACAGTGGTAACAAGGCATGATGGATCCATGTTCTCATTCTGTTTATGCCAAATTCTGACTCTACCATCTGAATGTCTGAACAGAAATCAAGACTCATCAGACCAGGCAGCATTTTTCCAGTCTTCTACTGTCCAATTTTGCTGAGCTCTTGCAAATTGTAGCCTCTTTTTCCTGTTTGTATTGGAGATGAGTGGTACCCAGTGGGGTCTTCTGCTGTTGTAGGCCATCCGCCTCAAGGTTGTGCATGTTGTGGCTTCACAAATGTTTTACTGCCTACCTACATTGCAGAGTATAAACTGTTGTCCCAGTTGCTACAGAGTCATATGCACATACACAAACAGAACAGTACCAGTATGTTCACACGGCTACAGATAGGCCTACTGTTATTCCAAAAACAATGAATAATCCCATTTAACCATCAGGCTCATTTGATATGGAGACGAATGCGGAGCAAAAACACTGAGACATTAATTTGGATTGTAGACTAAACATCATTCCCTTATTTTATGTGTGGCACCGCTGCCATAATCCTGCCAATTTGTCTTTGTTTATAATTGGCTTTAGATGATAGGTTTGGTTGACGTTGGTTGAGGTGGAGCAGCGGAACTGCAGCGACAGTGTTTTTGTTACGGCCGGGTAATAACTCCAGACTCTGTGATCTCTGAAAGGTTCTTCGGGTCTAAGTGTTCCTCGTTTCCTCGATGTTGAGTGTCAGGGGTGTGGGGTCTGAGCTGTACACTTCCCCTGGGGCGCTGCAGGTGTGTAAGCTGGACCAACAGCGCCAGGAGAGTCCCGACATAAAGGAAGAGAAAATAAACAAAATACGACACAGGAATGCCACATTACAATTCTATGAAAGCCCAAGCTGTCAGGCCCCTTTTGAGGAGTGAGGGTCCTTTAAATCCGCATCGTGCTGATTCAGTGACTTCAGATGGAGGGATGCTATGTGTGAATCAGACAGAATTCCCTAAAGCATGGCATCCGGTGGGATAGTGCTGGGCCTCCTTGACTAATGTGCCTGATTTCACACATCCCATATAACACCTTTACAACCGGCACCTGAACCTGTGTGAGCGCGAGTAATAAGAGAAACTCAAAGTGCCTTGTGCGAATATTGATTTTCAAGTTAAACCAATGATTTAGCTCTGATGCAAACAGAAGCAGTCCTTATAGTCATGTTGTTAGTCGTTTGTGTATGTGCGAGTGCTTGGGTGTGTGTGTGTGTTGTATCCTCACTGCCATAAAAACAGCTTGCGAAAGCAGCACGTGCACGAATGTTAATACACGCTGAGATGCATAAACAGGGCACATCACATTGTGTTTGTCATCCAAGTCACATTCTCACACTGTAAGTTACCCATAAACCTCAAAGATATGTTGATAGGCCTGTCATCATCTTCGCACAATTTTCTTCGCAACTCCATGCAACCTAATTAGAGACCCAAATGTGCCATTGACAAATGCAGAACGTCTCGCAATATTTGAGTACATGAACAATAAATTACCATAAACAATACACTAATAAAACACATTAAATTATGCCATAATCTCAAGCTAATTATGTACAGTCAAAACTAAATAATCACATCAGCTTTTATGAATTCTGAAAAAAAAGAAGACTCCTATCCCAACTAAGGCAGAGACCGAACACAGACTTGTGCAATTAATTTTTTATGTGTGTATATATATATATATATATATATATATATATATTAAATGCATTTTAAAATGTACAAAAATGGCTAAATAATGTATTGGTAATATTTTCATGTACCACATATATATTGTCATTACTTGAAATATATTTTGGTTAGGATTTTTGTTTGTTTGGTCAAATGGGAAATTAGCTTTATAAAATCTTTATACACACACACACACACACACACACACACACACACACACATATAAAATGTTAGTAGGATTACAAGCTTGTTTGAACATTTTCTTCAAACCGCAGAAAACGGCTTCAGCTTGAAAGTTGGACTTTTGACAATGGGTCTAAGAAACTTCTTGTGCTTATAAAAAAACAACAATACAAAAAAAAAGATTAGTTTCATGAGAATCGTGATACTGAATCTTCTTTTTATCTTCTTGAAATAAACTCTTTTGCAATTAATGTATCAAAAGTATTTGGAGCCGGAAACAAAGCTGCGTTTCTTGACATCCCTCTTAGAAGAAGGACAATAAGTCTGATGGAAAAGACTTGTCTTTACATGCCATCTGTCCTCAGCTCTGACGCTTGCTCTAATTACTGCTTCTCCCTTGGCTAATGCTCCCTCATTAGGCATCGGGAGCATGTGCAATCCACACAAGCACTGCGAAATTTGCACTAAAAACGCTAGCTGGAGCCATAATGGGATCAGAAAATCTGTCTGGTGCGAAAGGCAATTCACACTCGCGGCTAAACGCTCATTTTGCTTTTCTGTCTCTCTTAAATTTGTGCATGATCCACTACAACAACGCTGTTCCAGTCTCAGATTTTTGCTCCAGCATGGAAGTTTCACTCATGTCCTCATGGACTGCACAGTGCTTCCTTAGACATGAAAATTGCATTGAAAGATAGACATTTCGGAAAGCGCTTTCAAAGGGAATTGTTTTTGTTCATTCCCTGTGCAATAGTGTTAATTGATCACTGTTTAAAACATCTGAGAAGTTCTCAATGATTTATGAGAGCAATTATGAGTTTTTATCTGGAAAGAAATCCATGTTATTATCTTCAGGTTGTGGGTGAGTTCTTGCACAACACAAAGCACTTTCTTGACTTGTTTTTCTCATTGTGTTAGATTTTTTGTGGTTAATTTCTCCTGTTTTGGGAAACCAACAAAGAATAAATGTTTTGAAGTAATTAAAAGTCGCTTCTAAAAACTCGTATCAGTCAACGGAGGCAAAGGCTGCCTTTGTTCTTAGCTCAAATGGCTAATTGCTCCAAAGCAGAAATCTGCCACTGCTTGCTGTTATCTTGTTATCTATCAAACGAACGAGGGATGGTAATCGCACATAGCTTCAGAAATGTGGCACCAGTTGTCATCATTAAAGCTCAAGGGTTTTCGATGCATTCCTCAGAAAGAACGGTAACACTTGGTCCCTTTTGAACATCCGGTTGACGTAAACTAACTCTCTTTAGAGTATCCGTAGACTGTCTGCTTAATATCTGCCAACTCTCCTACAACAGACAATCTATTGACTATGAGCGACTTTGCAACAACATGACAACTTATTCTATCCCTAGTCCAACCAGTCTACTACTAATACTCTACTAACACTCTAGTGAGAGTTAGTAGAAATGTAGGTCCAACGTTATAGTCAACTGAATGTGTTGGGACCATCCAAATAAAGTGAACCCGAAAGGACTGTTGCCATTAGGTGTCAGATGTGATTTATATACAATAAAAAAACACTAACCACTGATATGAAATCTCTGTACATATTCCTTTATTGTGATGGATGTTATGTTCTTCACCACTTTGGTATTAATGTTGTCAATGCAGTCAAACACATGCATCTTGTTCACTTCCTAACTGATGTGTTTTAATAAAGAGTAAATCTTAGTAAGATATAAGTCAACATTTGCAGCCTCTGTATTGGGACATAGCAAAGGGTAAAATTGCTTTGGGTTCGAGTTTGAGTTTGGCTTATGATGTTGTTCTCCTCACTCCTTCCTGTTTATCCTACATTGTACAGTCTAATAAAGCAGTGGTTTCAAACATTTTAGAGACAAATTTGAATTACCAGAAACTGGGAGTGTTGTTGGGGTAGAGTATAAGATGTGATTTCAATATACATCTTAATTTTGTTTATCATTTTAATGAAGTAAAAGTATTTGAATACAATTAATTTAAATGGTAGACAAGGCAAAACAAGCTTCAATGTCAAAGAGTTCGGAGGCAATAGGCTCTATGGACAGCAGTGCATGGCATATTTCCGGTGAAGGTCTAAAGATACTGGATTACTTCCGCAGATCATAGTCCAATGCTATACCGAGAATTTATATTGGCTTCTCTTTGGCAACACTAAAGCAACGTTAGTCACAAAAACAGACAAAACAGCCACCCCTCATTTTGTCTATTATATCAAATAAACATAACCAACATCTAAATCTATTTAAGTTTCATTTCAAAGACAGGAGGACATTCAATTTTGAATTTGTTTTTTTTTTCTACTCCGCTTTAAATCTCCCCAACAGAAGACTGAAGCGTCAAATGCAGAACTTACGTTTGCATAGCCTATTTATATAGATGGGAGAAGTGGATGCACCTGTGCAGGTGATTATACCTAGGTACGGGGCTGATGGGAAATGAAGTTCAATACTCTGTATTCAATACTCAAATGTCCTTCGGTGATTGGAGAGAGCCACGGTGGTGCGATCTGTGACAGCAACACAGTTATTGAACTGAATTGAAATAACACTGAAATAAATTGAACTGAATAATGACACTACGAGTTTTAAATGTAATTTTTTCATAACTTTATAACATTAATAGTTATTTTCCTGTTTATAAAGCACTTTATAAATAATGTGACTTGACAAACAAATAAATATGTATATTGGAGGGGCCATGTCCCATTAGGGTGATCCCTCAACGACCTCATGTGTCTGTGGTGTGAAAATATGACTTCTCTAAAGTTCAACATTATTCTTTTAAATTAGTATTTTTTTCAAAACAGATGGCATAATTTCCTGAGATAACATTAAAAAAACCAGATAAATCTTCAGAGGTGAGTGAGGACTGAAGCATGGCTCCAGTCCTGTTCCCAGCTCTCCTCTCTCCCACACAGAGACCCACACCCAGCCCCTGTCCATCTGCACCGCCAGGCACCTCAGCTGGGAGAGTCACAGGCACCAGCCTCCCTCTTCTGTTCAGGTCAGAGTCCCTCACACTCAATGACATCATCATTGTCTGTCAGTCACAGAAAGCCGTGGGCCTCCTGTCTCAACACAGACTTCAGCCATGCCAACAAAGTGCCTCCAGCACTTAAAGCCCAACCATTACAGATGAACGCAGATCCGCTGTAGTGACACCGTACATCAAGAGACCTTCTTTACGTGGGCTCCGTTTGTTTGCTGCGCCGGGATGTGCTGAGTATAGCTGGCCGCCTTTAATGTGTGCAGACGGCGATGGAGAGATGTGAGCCAATCCAGCCATCTTGTACTGAGGATTCAGGGCTGGACAAGCGTTTGCCATCTGTAGCTGCGGCAATGCGTGAGTCTGCAGCCAGCCCACATTGTGTCAGCAGCAGCAGCAGCCCCGGTACTGAGGGGTTTTTGAGAAATATCTCACCCCTTTCTGTTGTACACTATCACCCACTAATGGAGCATGAACTTTTAGGGGGTGACATCAATTACTTCAAAAGATATAATGAGTGTAAATGGTTTATCTTAAGTGCAAAAGAGGAACTGGGAAGAAGCTCATTATGTAGTCAGTGATTATCACCTGCATATTGAGTGTTGTTAATAGTTAAGGAAATCCTCATGTTACACTGCACTGGAAGTGTCATTATAGGGCATCAAACGGAATTGTTTAAGGAAAAAATATATTTGTTAAAAGTTACATTTAAAATAGACCTTTTTTCCCAAAACCCGGAAATACGTAATCGTTGTGGAAGTGGAGTTCCTGTCAACCTTCAACACATCAGAAAAACTTACCCGGGGAAGAGAAAATTGATAAGAGAGTCTTCAAAACATCGAAAAAAATTAAACGTGTCATGGTCCAGTTGTTGATGACTTTGTAAAATGCTGAGGTGATGCTTGTCTGCAGATGAATGTATCTAAGACCAATGATATGACTATTTATTTCAGAACTGAAGCTCTTCCCAATATATACGTTCATTGAAGGTGAGAAGGTGGAGAGTGTGTAAAGTTATAAATATTTAGGGACCATTATTTACAATAAACTGCGTTTTGACGTGAATACCAAAAATAAGTCTGTCAGTTTTGCTCAACAGTTATGCTAGTGAACTTTTTTTGCACTGCTCTTGCTATAGAACTGTCAAAGATGAAGAACAATTTATACAAATATTCATTCATTTATCCATTGCACAATCAGATTGTTAAATATTCAGAATGGTATGTATTAATATTTTAGATTTATATGTAGCCTACTGTTGTGTGTTCTTATTTATCTTGCTTTATATTGTGGTGTATATTTTTATGTGTTTATTACGCTGGATAAATATGCCCGGGATCTTAATAAAGTTGAACATGAACTACTTCATAATACACAAATCATAATACATAAATAATAAACACAAACAATGACGGGTAAGTAAATGGTGACAAGTACAAAAGATCACAGGATCAATAACATCCCGCCGGATATCCTGAATCCATTTCCGTCGAACTTCGTCAACAGGGAACTGACAAGGGAAGGGATGAAAACGGCAGATATGGCTGCTTTTGGAAATAACAAAAAGGACCGGTACACAACAACTCTTACTTGTTGCCTGCTCTATCTGCTGACCGGAGTGGAAGAAGATTACCACCACAATTGTGTATTTCCGGTCACAAATACAAAAGTTGTGAAAAAGGTCTATGAAGTCTGTCATTTTTGGACTTTAAAAAACTTGCTTAGCCAAACAAAAATATGCAGAGATAATATATATTAAAGGTAGGGGAGATCATTTTCGGAGAGGCAAATACCGGGCTAGCTTTAAAGCGATTCCAACCTTACTTCAGAGCATCTCCAAAGCCACGCCTCCTTCAAAGCACATAATCGAACACAGCAGAGTCGGCAAAGAGTCACGGGATGAGAAACGGCGTTAAAGTACCTCATGTCCCAAAGCACATAACAATACAACACATTTTCATCCTTTGGCGTCAGGTGACGCCATATGACATTTCGCCGAAATACTATGTACATGGCAGCCTTTAGGATCAATATAACACGCAGTGTTATAGGTAGGGTCTGCGTCTCATTTTGATGCTAAAGGATGCCAGTCACCTGTATGACGTCTTGGGTTCTGCATGTTATATTAACGCTAAAGGGTGCCATGTGCGTAGTATTTCGACGAAATGTCATATGGCGTCACCTATGTGACACCAAAGGATGAAAACGGGCGCAACAATACATTAAAAATGAACATGACCAACTTAAAGAGCACTGACTGAAAGCAATGATTGGACGAACGTTTTTTGGTATACTGTGTTTACTATATATAAAGATAATAATATTATAAAAATTCATATTAGCCCACTTAACTTACTGATTGCAATCAGGATGTGAAGAGGCTTTCAACCATCAAAAACTGTATGTACTAGATGTTTCGTAAACTACAAAAATGTGAAATTGTGAAAATGGTGATGTCATGCTCATGCAAATTCTCAGTCTTTAATAAGTGCGTAATGTGTCTCTTTAAAAGTGACATCGCCAACCACTGGCCTGGCGTTAATAATACAGCGATTTTAGTAATTTTCACGGATCCGTTGTTTTGACAAGGTTGTCGCCTGTCCATGAAAAATGCAAAAGAAATACTTCCATTTTTAGTACATCGTTGTCGTGTAAGATGACCCTAAGATTACATGAAAAGTGTTTTAAAATCATGGTTTCAGACTGAGGCTGTACTGAACTGGACCACTAAACTGACTCCAGTTATCAGGATCCTCTACTCAGAAACATGTGTTACCATAGCAACCCAGTCAACCTTTACTTCCCACCATCACCCTCGGGGTCTTCCAGCTGACAGTAAGGTGCTTAAATCACAGCTCAGCCGAGAGAGACATATGCTAAAACTTCTAAAGTTTGTTCTTTCAGACTTTTCGAT
Source organism: Cyprinella venusta (assembly GCA_038021265.1). Classification (NCBI taxonomy): domain Eukaryota; kingdom Metazoa; phylum Chordata; class Actinopteri; order Cypriniformes; family Leuciscidae; genus Cyprinella; species Cyprinella venusta. The sequence goes on along the minus strand of CM075873.1, from coordinate 18,194,255 downwards.
TTCTGTTCCACACCTAACCATTCTGTCATGTCGCATTGGCCACTTCTAATCCAACAGACGTGTAATGGATGACGTGTAATTTTCTGCTATAAAACGAAGATGTTACTTTTTGGCCAAAAAAAAAAAAAACACCCACACAACCTCTTACAATACAACTTTAATTTAGAAGGATGTCCTGTTACTTTATCCACTACAGTAAAAGACCTGGGTGTTATACCAAACCACAACTTGTCTTTCAAAAAGCATATCTCATATGTTACAAGAACAGCCTTTTTCCACTTTAGAAACATTGCTAAGCTACGAAACATACTATCTGTTTCTGCAGAAAAGTTAGATTACTCTAGACTAGATCACTTTAATGTCTTATTAGCTGGTTGTCCTGCATCCTCAATAAACAAGCTACAGTTAGTGCAAAATGCAGCTCCTAGAGTTCTTACTAGGGCAAGAAAATATGATCATATAACATCAATTTTATCATCTCTATCTCTACACTGGTAACCTATTAAGTTCCGTATCAATTACAAAGTATTATACTGACCTATAAAGCCCTCAGTGGTTTAGCTCCTGTGTATTTAAAGCCACAATCTGTACTTTTTCGGCTTTAAAAATAGCAAAAATAACTGTATCTATGTTATATATTTCTATTAGATGAGTACTTACATTATCCCGACAGTTTCCACCAACTTTCAAATACGGAGAAATTTATAGTTTAATTCGAAGAAACGGGACGTTTCTTTATTTCCGTTTCGTTGTCCGTCTATGGCATCATCTAACCTTTGACTCCTCTATTTTCTCTAACTTCCTTGCGGAACCCGGCAAAACCACCAAACACAAAGGGGAACACTGGACTACCTCCAATAAAGCAAAGAAAATGACGAAGAAAAAAAAGTAAGACATATTTTTATGTGTGTAAATCACGTGCCCGCTCACGAGCGCTCACTCAGACGAGATGCACTGTCCCCCGGTGCTGCTCGCGCATATAGCGCTCCCCGTTCACAGTAACCGGTCGTCTCATTCAAATCAGCCAACTGTTGCTGTAAGCGAGCCGCGCACATTGAATACTCATATGAGTCAGGTTGCGATTGTACGTGCCTGCTTTAGCGCGCTCATGCTTACTACATAAACGCCTCACCTGCGGTGCCGGGCATTCACTGCATTCTCTTTAGCCTTTAGCACATAGTGGATGCATAACGCAAACCCAGTCAAACGTTTGACTGCAGTATCTTACGTGCTTATAAAATCCGGTGTGCCCGAAAAATGTTCTAAAATAGGTTATTCATTGAAGGAGCGTAATATAAATATTTATATTCGTCTGGTTATAAACCACGAAAAAACCAAGAACAAAGTCACTCCAATTCTCTATATTAGTGCGACGGCACTCTTTCTGGACTTCCTCAAACACCTCCAGTCTTCTGTTGTCATCTGGGAATGAATATTCCTAATTTTAATGACAACCACCCAAGGCCAACAAAAAATGAGGTGAGGCCTGGTTGAGTTGCGTCAGGAAGTCGTGTCTCACTTCGGAGACCGCATCCTCCGGAGGTCGCATTTTTTTGACCGCATAGGTAATTGAGGCTGCCTCCTTTCAGTAAAGTAACCATAACATTCCCAAGTCATCAAGAATTTACAACCTCCATCTGACTCATTTTTGAAGGCATCATAGATGTATCCTTCTTTGCTTTTGATATCCCATGTCTGATGTCATTTCCATTGAGAAATTACTAGTTATTAAATATTTGCTTAGTTCTCACCAAAGCTCGCTTTATTTTTAAACCCTTAATCACTATCGCTATACGTTAGTCCACTACAGTTCGCTTGAAGGAGTAAATGACGAGTGAGTAGCCTAAATTCGGGCAGCTGTTGAGTGTACATCAGCTGTACACACTCGTTATTGCGGTGCAATGTGGCATAGAATGAGTGCTCATTAACGTCAATGGTTTCAGACACCAAATGGTTGTTCCCTATATAGGGTGTAGGGGAGAGATTCGAATTCAGCCATTGTCTGACAAGGCAGAGAGTCCGCTTTTTGGAAGAAGGGGCTTCAGAGACACAGGAACTGAAAAGAACTGACAAATAGATGCTGCAACAATGTAAAATGTGAGAAAAATAATGTGGAAATCTATTCAAGTAGACCCTAAAAACAAAATCAATGGCAAATTATGGCCTCTTTAACAATAGTCAAGACCACTGACACCAATGATCATTTCAGTCTGATATTAATCAACCCGATCTCATGACCAAGTCGTACGAATTCGACGAATGATTAAAAAGTGGCTAATTCGTAACAATTCATACGACCTCACTCGTACGAATTAGTACGATTTTGCTAAATCGTACTTATTTTACGAATTGGCCAATTCGTATGAATTCGTACGAATGACCTACCCCTGACCCCGCCCCTAAACCTAGCCATCACGTGGGTTTAGGCAAATCGTACAAATTCGTACGAGTGAGGTCGTACGAATTAGTACGAATTAGACACTTTTTACTCATTCGTCAAATTCGTACGACTTGGGCGTGAGATAGTGTTGTATTAACAGTTTGTGCAGCACATTTCAGCCTGGATTGTTTTATGAATCTGTCTAATTAATACAGGCTTGGCAAAGAGGGTGTTATTGAAGGATGGGTAGAATAAAACTATATTTACCACGAAAACAAACCCACAGCCAGCGTTTGACAGAGCAGGAGAAGAAGCTCAACACCGTTGCTCGTTAAACATGCTAAGGGAGTATCATAAAGTCATAGCCTACTAGCAAAAAAATAAAGTACTCCTTGTCATCTCATGAGTGTGCATGTTTTTTGTTTAATTAATTAATTATAAAGTATTAATTTCTTTCAGTGTAAAACTTTCTTAATGAGGAAAATGTACTTTAATTTGTTTCTGTGGTATGCACCTTCTTTGAATCTCAAGAAATTTGTGAAAAGTGAAGTAAGAAACCTACCAAAATGGAAAGTGCGACGCACACACAAGAAACAAATCCACCTCAACACACACAACAACATTCACATTCACGCACAAAAGAGAGTCGACATCCTTCCCACACCTGAGGTGGCGAAGCTCTCACCTCCCGATCGCAGGTGTGAAAGCAAATACAATGGATCTTTATTCAGGTTGAATTACGTGAAGTCTCATCAAACGCAACACAGGTGTGTGGCAGACTTTCACATCATCAGACACTTTAGAAGGTGGATATTTGATCTAATCACTGCATCAAGCAGCATGAGAAGGAAGAACCTAATCGTTCACTTCCAGAGAGCATCAACAAGGGTGCACATCTGTAACAGGCCTGTAATTTGTGTCATTCCATTAGGGAAATCAGTGCCGTATTTAACCCCATTTGGCGTGATGGGAAGACAGCAACACCAGCCACTATATATACAGGCTGCATCTCCGCCTGCACAACCCCCGTGGTCTCATTTTATGCAGTGCTGCATCATAAGGGAAAAGGAGGATAGAGTGATGTTTACCTATTCACACCTCTGATGAGTGCAGGAGAATTGAATTTATGCTGAGAGTGGAATAATTGATTTGGACGGCAGCCGCACCAGGAACATCTGGGGTCTTTCTCACACCAGCACATCTTCTGATGACATAATAAAAGACGAATGAACTGTGAGGCACGGTCATTTACACCAATATTTCCCTGTAAATAAATACATTCGCGTACGGCGTTAAAAACTGGAAAATGTTCCCTAATGAAACGAATTAGCCTTTTCTTTCCAGTTGTGGTGTGACTTTGTTAATCGAATCTTCAGAAACATTACTTAAGTCATCTTTAATTATCTGATTGCTACAAACACGAGTCAACGTTCTTTTGGTTGGATTGCCACTTAAATGCATCGCTAATATCTAATTGGGGCGTAGCGGTTGACGTCTGCACCCTAACTTGGGGCTCTTTCCTCCTGTGCTCCGCTCTTGTTTCTGGCATCTGGTTCACCGAGTAAATTGGCTGTAGAGACACCCTTCCTCACTCTCCTCGGTTCTGTGGCGCTCCCATTTAAAAAGTGAGAAATTATAATTATCAGAATTATGCTTTTAATGATGCGTTAATTAGACTCCTACAGTGAGATTAGCAAGTGCTTATGAATTATTAACTGTGAAGTCTTTCCAGAATTTGAACAGGCAGGATGCACTAAATTTGCTTTTTGGTGATTAGCGTGCTGGAAAATAACACAACAGACTGTGGTGCATATGCTTATGATTACAACTTTAAGTGCATTTTATTTAACTCGATCACACACCGACGGTTTTGTGCCAAGATTCTGTGCAACCAACTTCTCGGGCAAAGAGCCTTGCGCATTCGTACTTTCTCATTAACAGAAACATATGATGAATCATTCGCTGCCAAAAGTCTTTTTTAGCACGCGGCAGATATATATAGCAAGCGCTCTCTCTGTTTGGTGTTTTCGTTTTGATGCTTTGACGAGGTCACTGTAATGATGTATGTGCTTTCTTTGCTAATGCATTCGTCAAATCTTCCCCTTCACTCTGTCTGCAGCAGGGGAAAACAATGAGGAGCGCACCTCACCGAACCGCCCGTGAGCGAGCGCGGTGGACGTTAAATAAACAAGCCTCCCCGCAGCCAATCCTGGCTCGTGTTACACGAGCAAAACCTAACAGAGCATGGTAAAACTATTTGGGTAATCCCTAGTTGTAATAACTAAGTCAACTGTTTTGAATTGCGAGAGCAGCCTCTGTCCCAACCGCAGTGGCCTCTTTAGCCCAGCGTGTAATGCTTGGTCTGAGCTGTCCAAACTTTTGGATGGAAATAGGCCTGCTAATTTGCAGGACGTGGGCACCACACCCCACTTGGCATGCATGAGTGAAGAGTGCACCCTGGATACAATCACACAAAAGACCATTTAAAGGCAAGGGAGAAGCCTGCTCTTTGCCTGCAGTCCATTTTAAACAAATAACCAATAAATAACCCATGTCCAAATGGCCAATTTAGACAGCGCCAGCATCAATTGGTCTACTATTAGAGTGAAGTGAACAAAAGAGACGCCTGATTGAAGCCTTCATCTGTGATGCCATGGCGGATGATTGAGGTATTCCAGAGATAACCAAGCCATCTTTCTCTTTTTAGTAACACGATATTCAGTCAGCTAGTTATTATGGCAAAAGAAACCCAAACTGGGTCCCGATATGAAGCAGAGGGCACTTTTTGGTAACACTTTATAATACGGGTGCACTAATAAGCATTAATTCATGCTTAACTATTGCACAGATAATACTGAATTAATGTGTAACTAATGATTATTTAAGCTATTCAATAATGATTACCACATTAGGAACTAATTAAGAGTCTGTGAGGTTAATGTATTAGTTCATACAAAATTGTTAGTAATTAAATACGTAATTGTGGATTAATTCCATATAACTTATTTTTTTTAACTAATAGCGTTAATTAATATGTTAATTACCAGATTGAGCCAAAGCCATGTATTTCAACTTCCATATAATACGACAGGTACACTAATATGCATTAACGCATGATTAATTACTTCATTGTAAGTGCAAATTCATGTGCAAATTACTACAATTACTAAATGACTAGTTAATAATGATGTGCCCCATCAAGTAAAGTCATAACATAATGATACCTTTGGAAATCATTAGCTAATGATTAATTAAAGCAGACAACTGGAAGTTGAAGTGCATAGCTTTGACTAATTGTGGTAATTAACACATTAATTTTCACTTAATTAATAAAATATGTTATAAAGAATTGAAACACAATGACACATTGAATTAATGGCAATTCATGTATTACTTAATCTATTCATCATATAGACTCTTTATTAATTGCTGATGTCTTAATCATTAAATAATAGTTTAGTTCTTCATGAGTTATACATTAACTCATGATTATTTGTGCATTAGTTAAGTATGAATTAATGCATATAAGTGCACCCGTATTGTAAAGTGTTACCGTTTTTTTCACTTACCTAAGAAGTAAACCAATGGACATAAATTGATTCGACAGGACAGTGAAACAGATCACGCACTGGACAAACATTTTTGACACCAGATAATCACAGATGACAAAGTCAAAATCACAAGTATTGACAAGTATTACAGTTTTGTAATATGCTATATATTTTTTAAAAAATTGAACGTTTAATATATTAAAAACTGTATATATTTGATGTACTTATACTTACTAAATGAATTGACCACTTAAATTGAATTATTTTAATTAATGGGGTTATAATTCAGTATTCCCATCAATTATGTACATTTCAATCTCATCTTTGCGTTATGTCATTCAATTTGCATTCAAAGTGTTAACATATCTTCAATTAAAATATGGGCAATTAAATAAGTAAATATTCATGTCTCTTGTCACACACACAGAGAGAAAGGACTTATTACTAATTACTAAATTCTATATCAACATCTAGGCCTACCACTTAAACAATACAAGGAGAGACTAGAAACTGCACTTTTAATGCTTTCAAATTAACAATATACAATTCCATGAACTATTCTTGAATTAAACTTGAAATTATTCTTGAATTGTGTAGAGGGAGAAGGTAACATTGTAAAATATACCTTTTTAAAAAGCAGTATTTAATGCAATTACATCAGATTTTACTTTCAATTACAGAAGAATTAAGAGTAATCCCTTTAATTGAATTACAGTATTTAGATTACTTGGTAATTAATTACACCCAACACTGTACAACAGTAATTAAAATGTAAACTTTAGCATTGACTCCAGCAATTATTTTCTTCCAAGTTAAAACAGTTCTGCTGGTGAGAAATATGCAGACCTCTCTTTGTCTGCCGCTGTTGCCATGGTGACTCATAATATCTGTGCTCCATTGATAATGGCTTTTTATAGTTGTGGTGCACGCTTCAACTCAAGAGGCAGTCAACTTAGAGTTGATTGAACTAACTCATTTCATCTCTTCTGTAAACGAAACTAGTTTCCCATCTCAGGGTAAGTCAACTCAGAATTCAAGTTTTAACTCAGAGTTGGTTGGAACTCCTTCCAGGATGATATAGGCTGTGTTTATGAGTGAGTACAGTGATGATCAGCAGCAGGTGTGGTAATGGCTGACTGAGTGCAGGTGGAGATCACAGGGGATGCTGGGAAGTGTAGTGCAGACAGGTTACAGAGCGACAGGTGACACCTCTGTATTTACATTATGGAATAATTTTACCTTTCATAGGAATCTCTTTTTGCTTTTTCTGTCATCAGTTATTTAATTCAATCAACTTATTTGTCAAAATTAAAAATTTCATAAAACATTTTATTTAGTATTTTACATTAATGACACTAATTTTTTTGTGTGTTTTTGCTTTTTCACGACGAGGAACAGAAAAAATATGAGATACAAAATATAAAATAGCCAATGACAAAACAATAGAACATTTGAGGATTTTTTTTTCCTTTGACTGGGCATGTAATGCTTAAACAGGATACAAATTTGTAAATGTAACTTAAGTAAATTAAGTAACTTAATCCGGTGAATGTATATTAAAATAAAATATCTTTACCCTTATGATTCATAAGAATGACAATGGTAACATGATTGTGTTGAATATAACAAGAGAGATAAAGTGCATTATCCTGATTGTCAGTTAAACTTTAGGCACACCATTATATACATTATCAATTAATATAACACTCCATTACTAATAATTTTAATTGTATTTTGAGTACTTTTATTGTACTTTTTGTGCTGAGACAACTAAATTAGCAAATTTTTCTATTTATTTTCTATGCATCATCATCATCATCCTGCATATGCTAAACTTATATCTAAATATGTTACAATTTAAATACACTCCTTCAACCCCTGTCTCTTTTTGTCTATTTTTATATAAGATTTTTTTTTTTTTTTCAGTTTAATTAGAACATTTTCAGATTTCAGAAGCTGCTTCTGTTGAATCGAGGCACTGCTGACATGCCCATGGCAATCACGGATTAATGGATTGTTGCATGGATATTAAGTACCTCCATACATAATGCAGTGAAACACTGATGGAGCTTAAAAAAAAAAACATATCATATCAACTTCACATCTGACATCGTGTGACTTATGAAGTGCGTTTTAATGAACCATTGTTTCTTTGAAATTTCCCACAGTTTTTCTCCACAGGGTATCAGTGAGTGTGTTAGTGGGCCGGAGGGTAGAAAATAACACAACGCAATACATTTTATGAAGAGACCTCCGACAATCGCAAGGAGCAACTCGTAGGCAGATTTTGTTTTTGCACAGGTTATGCAAATCAGTCCTCGTTGACTCACCGACTCGTTATAACATTAATTAACACAGTGCTACCTTGCTCAATATTTGGTAACAGAGCCACTGTCTGCGGATGTAAAAATTTACAGGATTCCAATTTTAATGAGAGAGCGGAGCACAGGTGTGCTAATGAAGGGATTGGCTCATTTGAATAAAACCATCCTGTTTGGGAGAAAATTAATTAGCAACACTGGAGTAAACGTTGACACCTTTGAACAGAGATGGTGAAAATATACCATAATGCAGATTTGCCTGACAAAGGTGCTCCTATCTGATCTCTATTTAGTAAAGTCTGTTAATCAGCATTAATCTTTGTGTTATCAGAGGTTCATTCAGACATTTAAGCACTAATAGTCACAAGGTCGAGTTCAAAAAGCAGCATTTACCAGTTTTCTTCCCCTCCTCATGTTTAGTCTCCATTTGAGGCTAAATTTACATGATCCTCACTCTGCCCGTCTCAATTTTCCTTCCTGGATTACCGTGTTTAAGCCTTATTTTCAGGAGACAAGACGAGCTAACTGCAGCTTATTAAAAACTATGAGGAGGATTTTTACTGTGACATTCAAGACAGAGCAGATAATAGGGAAATACCATGTCTTTTCATGAAGCGCAGAGGAACGTAGTCTTAACCTGAGGCCTGATATTAAAATGTTCTTCTGCGCTTAAAGCGGCAATTAAAGAGCGTTGTGAAACAAGTGTTAGATACTCAAAAGTCTCTCACACGATACCTCTGTGTTTAACACTTTGAATACCCACTTGAGGCTAATGCTTATCATAGTTGCCGTTTCATCCGCTCTATCTTGGAGGGACCACACATTTTCCATTTTCTACTGAAAACTATGGCTATAAATCTGAAGCTTTACATTCAGCAGGCCTTTAGCCAATGGCTAAATATTACGTTATCATCCTACACAATGTGGCCTGAAATATTTTCTTATTTTCTTATTTTCTTATTTTTAAGCAACACCAACACTATCTCACGCCCAATTCGAGTGAATTCGACGAATGACTAAAAAGTGTCTAATTCGTACTAATTCGTACCTCACTCGTACGAATTTGTACGATTTGTCTAAACCCACGTGATGGTTAGGTTTAGGGGCAGGGTAAGGGGTAGGTCATTCGTCCGAATTCATACGAATTGGCCAATTCGCAAAATATGTACGATTTAGCAAAATCGTACTAATTCGTACGAGTGAGGTTGTATGAATTGTTACGAATTCAGACTGGTCTCATGAAGTAGCGTGCCATGCGTGTATGACATGCCATATTCGTATTTCCATTTTTTGGCGTGCTATCAACACGCATAATCGCTTTTCAGCGTGTTTATGAACGCCGTTGACTTAACGTTATTACTGTATATATAAATATATGACTTACCTCAACCCTGTCCCTAAACCTACCTGTCACTGGGCTTAATGGCATTTCTGACTGTTCCCTTACCATCCAAGGAAAGAAAAAGATAGCACCCCAGATGTAGATGTACATTTTGCTTTGTTTTGCTTGGACATTTGATGGCGTGTACAGACACGCGGAATGACGCGGACGTTAATGGCGTAGATACACACGCATACACGCGGATACACGCGGATAGCTCAAAATGCGAGATAACACGCCACTTGACTCAAAATTGCCGTGTATGTTTACGCAAAAGTCATGATGATGAATCATGTTGACGAATTAGCCACTTTTTAATCATTCGTCGAATTCGTACGACTTGGTCGTGAGATCGGGTTGGCAACACAGACCAGCACTTTTTCAAGACCCCTTTTCAGTGTTATCTTGCAAAAAAATTGTATTTTGCTTTACTAGAAATAGAATAATTCATAAGATATAAAATATTATAAAGGTATATAAGTAATAAATTAAAATAACTAACTGTAATTAATTTCATAATTTTTTCAGCTCATTTTTTTTAGAAAAAGAACAAATTTCTATGCCTAAAAATGTGTACTTTCATAAGCATTGAATTTGTTGAACTTATTTCTGAACCATGATGAAATATATATACATTCCCATTGTGACCATGATTGAAAACAAAGATCTTGAATGTGACAAGCTAGTAATCGACTTCAGAAGTTGGAAGATGGACATTTCCGATAGCATTGGTCGATCGACAGACACACGCCCGTTTACATCTGGTGTTTTATTCTGCCTTCAAGTGGAAATTTCCTACTTCCCACTTCTGAAGTTGATTACTAGCTCATCACATTCAAGATCTTTGTTGAACATGAACTATGGAGGACACTAGGTTTAATCTTGCCTATAAATTGGTAAAATCGTATTAAAGCCATTCATTGGCCAACAGTCACTATAGTCAGAGTGCTGACAATTGTGGAATTTCAGTTGAATACAGGCTATTTTTCCTGTGTATTATACACACATCAATGATCACGTAAATATGCATTACTTTAACGATGAGACACTGTAATGTAGCAGTTTTGAAAAAAAAAAAAGAATAAAGAATACCAATTCTCCCCTAAATCGCAAATCGTTGATCGCCCTGCCAAAGTTTGTAACCCTTCTTGGGAACTTGGGTATCAGAAATATTATCCCTGAACTTCCCAGTGGTAAATACGACTTGAGTGGGTATTCGTGTGCTATTTTCAACTATAGGAAACTCATATTTATAATTCTAATGAGATGAGGGCAGCATTAATCCATCTCTTTTGTACACTTTCAACCACTTTTCTGTCCTGATTTCTTAAAGGGGAGGGTCTATGGGCAGGTAAATGTATGAATTTCTTCAGATCAAATGGGCAAAATAAGCTTGTACATAATATACATATGAGCGTGAAAGGAGATGATGGAAAAACACAAAGGGAGCATCAGCTTTTGTTTCTGCAAACTTGGCCCAAACTTGGACCTTCAGCCAAAGAAAGTTTACATCCCGTCTTCTAGCGCACTTACCCTTAATGTTTATGCGTTGGGCCAGTAGGCGTGTGTTCGAACGCAGTTGACCAAAAAAGCGATCTGGTCAATGCGTTTTCGACTATCTTTAGAAGTGTCAAAAGTGGACAAGCTCAAAAGTTTTAGACTCCGTTTACACCTATATTTAGCATCATCGTCTTATGATCCAATCGACCAAAACGCATTATACCATGTCCATTCTGGTTCAGTTCATATAGCACGGGTTTTCCGAGAATACGGTTGTGCGTCCTGATTGAAAATATACGGATGTGAGTTTGGGTACAGAATGCGATTGTCACTCGATCACCCATATTTAGGACTCAAATGACAACTGTATTCTGTTGCTGTGTGAACGTGGCCGAATATTTACAGAGAATGTGTGTCATTATGTGTGAAAGGTTTCCATATAGATCGTATTTTGCGGTAAATACTGCGTGTTTATGTCATGTCCGTAAACACAAGAAGGTTCAGCTATAGCCTAGCTGCCTATGTAACCTGTTGCTACAATGAATAGTGTTGTTTGAATTATAGTCTGTTAAATAGTATACATGGACAGCTAACAACCACTCTGGTCTTTGGTGAATCACCCTTTTGAAAAAAAAAAAAAAACCAACAACCTAGAACTGTATTCAAAAAATAGAATATATGCCAATCCGTGCAATAAAATCTGAACCACAACGACAGACATGGCATTCTTACTTGCTCAGGTGTCTTTTTTCTTTTAATACACCTTGTTGGATTTTTTTGGTGTCTTGGTGTCCAACATTACAGATCCGCTCATATTAAGCGATCACACAACGGAGATTTCGCAAATATTGGATTCATCCGCGCAAACAAGCAGTATCGAAACACAACTGCTGTAAAAATAAAATTATATCCGCAAGTGACATTTTAAAGTATGTTTTAACCTCAGGTGGAGCTAGAGACCAACGTTTTAATTCTAATTCTAAAGATATCCACTGTAATAAGCTATAATAATATATGCCTAATGTATTATTATACAGTAAGTAGCCTACGTTTTTCATCAGCATAAGATGACCACTAGACAGAAGTGTAAGGATGCAGTGTAAACTTCTCAGTCAATGGGCAGTGTCTTTCTTTATACTGTCATCCATAAATATAGGAACTGGTAAATATAGTCACAGCAAGCGGACTGTGATGCCGATGCACTGATTTCCATCATAATTCTGCACCTAGAACCAGACTGGGCCCCTTAAATAGTAATGTGCTAGAACACAAATAGGGGATGCGTGATCGCATTGGAGAAAACCTGCTGTCGGGTGTTGATTCGCGCTGTCTGGTGAGTGCCAATGGGGACGCACGTCAGTTTTATAGCTGAGCTGGGAGGAGAGGCGTTGGCAGGGGAAGAAATGCGCTCATCAATGTTTATTAATCACCGGCATGATATGATACTGTAGAATTGCAGTATTTTTACACACGTTGAGCATGCACAATCGTCTTTGGCCACAAGTCGATTTTCTTAATTAGTCACAGGTCTGTATGAAAGCCATGCGAAACTGTTCCTGGTATAAGCAAAAAGCCATAAGTGTCATTCTATCAGCTGTCAGTCAAAGTCATCTGCTGGGCCTGCTTTTTCTGTTTTTAACACACACACGTCAGAATGTCTCAAGCTGTTTGCAAGGAATCAAGCGTTGAGTTTTCTACATGAAACAAAGGAGCAACAGCTCACACATGTCAGAAAACCCACAGTGTATCCATTCAAATGATGATAAAAATGCAAGTGATGGGGACAGGAGAAAGAAATATCACGATTGTGAGTGTGAAATAAGTTTTTATACAATAGTTCAATAATTGAGAGGTTCATGGGTTAGTTCACCCAAAATATGACTTTCTGTTTTCAGCCAAACACAATTAGTGTTATATTAAAAAATATCTTCGTGAATAGTAACTTGAAGAGATTTTGAAGCCCAAAAAGCACACCCATCCATCATAAAAGTAATCCATACGGTATTTTTCATAAATTTCACCTTTATTGTAGCGCTCTCCTCTGTCATTTGAACGAGCAGTTGACTTCCTGAGTCTATGAAACCACTCCCTCAGAAACAGGCAGTGGGCTCAGATTAGTTAAATTGGGCCGGTCTGTTGTGATTGGCTAAACCGAGTAGTGCACGTTGTCCGGAAATTTCACACTCATTACCTTTATGGGCGAAAGTTGCATGTGTTGTTCCTGTCAAATGTAAATAATGGTGCCGACACTGCAGTATCAGTTTGAGGCAGAATCAGACCCAGAAAGCAGCGATGAAGAGAGTCAAGCAGAACCTCACCACACACGGCTCTTACTAAACGTTTCTGAATGGTAATTTGCCTATATATATTTTTTTTAACTTTATACACGTTTGTCTTACACAAAATAGCATCGAACTAACTGGCTACTATATACACAAACAGCGTTGGCACTGGTTTACGTTCTTGATCAAATCGTAAAATAACACCATATAGTATATATACATGAAAAATACATTTACAACATTAGTACATATACAAAATTCAGGTCCATAATGTTTGTACGCGTTTTTCGTAGACACAATATAGCATAATTAGTAAAGTTAGCATAGTGGCTATAAAGCCAGCACTGGCATTTGATAAAAAATAAAACACAAGGCTGCGTCTGGAATTATACATGCAAATACATTTAAAATGATTAAGTCTACTTACAGATTGTGGCCCAACAACTGCTTCCTCTGGATTTAAAGCTGAAACTGCTTCATGTTTTAGTAACAGTTTCTTGTTGAATCCGGTGTTGAATTCGTGGAGATTCTGGAAGCTGTCTACCTTAAATGTGCAGCACAGAGAGCTAAATTACGATCATCATTTTCAGGAACATAATCAAAGATAAATTGTATCCATTGTTGACGAAGTCAGTTGACGTCCGTGGGAAGTTGTTGACGTCCGTGGGAAGCTCGAACACAGAAGACCTGACACCTGGATGAAAATAACATACTCGATGAACTGCAGAAATATGGCCATGCCCTTTTCTGTATATTCCGGAGGGAGGGGTTGATTCAAATGTGTCGGTTAGTGACGTCTAAAACACGTTGTAGTCCCAATCGAGTCGTTTTTGTAGGCATTAATCTTCCTGATTTTTAAAAGACGATTTCTCTGCTTACACTGAACTTTCAGCGCTGCAACTTTGCAGATACTGTTCATGCACCATCAGCAACATTACACACTATTTAAAATGAAAAAAGGGAAATTGCAATCAACCACCCCTTAAAAATCAATATTTATAGCTTCATAACTATAATCGCTGGCTTCCGGCCAAAGAGTGACCTCTGACCCGAAGCATGACGTATTTATAAACACGGAAGCGCAAAAGATAGATAAAGACAAAACACAGCTGGTCACAAATTGTTGATTTTTACACAAATCAGTAAAAATGAGAATTTTTAAAAGAGAAATGTCAAGAGGAGTTTGTTTTTGTTGTCCAGCCATATTTGTTTGAACCGCGAGAGGCGTCGACTCTCACCTAAGGTAACGCTACTCTACATCATTGGTCAAAGGTCACTCTTCCGCTGGAACTAGACTCATGTAAGACCGTTACTGGCGGAAGCCAGTGATCATATATTAGGGGTGTACCGATACACAAAACTGACGGTTCGGTTTTCCCACGGTTTTGACGTCTCGGTTCGGTTTAGAAAGCTAAAATTGCTTATTTGTTGTTGTTTTTTAAACAGTGGTTTAATGAAAAATTGTCTTAGTCTTTAAAATAATTCAATTAAAATTAAACATTTCACAAGGATTTAAAAAAATCCGCTAATGCTGTAAACTATATAGGGAGCTGCACATTATTATAACATTAAAGGTTGTAGCCTAGACTTTTAACCTAAATGATGCTATTTTTTTTTTTTTTAGATATAATAATCAACACACAACACATTGTATGAAAACATGTAAACTGAACATAAGGCAGTTTTTGCATTAACTTTTGCTTTTAATCTAATTTGTTATTGAAATTTAATAATGTCACGTTTGGTACGCAACGAGATTATCGCGATTCGAATCGTGAGTTCCGTATCACGTTTTTTCGGGTTCGGTTCAAATATCGTTATACCCCTATTATATATAATGAAGTTAAAAAATTTATATTTTTCTCACAAAAATGCATTCAGAGGGCCTTTCTTAACCCCCTGGAGCCGTAAGGATTACTTTTATGATGGATGGATGGATGTGCTTTTTTAGGCTTCTCTATTCACTCCTATTCTAAAGCTTGGATGAGCCAGGATATTTTATATATAATATAACTCGTATTGTGTTTTTCGGCTGAAAGAAGTCATATAGCCTACACATAGGATGTCTTGAGGGTGAGTAAATTATGTTTTGTTTTTTGTTTTTTGGTGAACTAACCTTTTAATATCAAGTATTGAATACAAACCTTTCTGACAAGGTTAGTCCATATATTTACTCTTTGCAAAAAAAAAAAAAAAAAAAAAAATCAATATTTACTTTTCCAATAAAAATTGTGGACAACTATTGTAAATTGTATCTTGTTTTCACAGAAAAATAGGTCTGCTATTAAGTCACCCACATATTCAGATTATGCAAATACTGTATTATTTTGAGCATGTATCAGTACAAAGGATATGCATACTAAGCATATTATATGAGTAATTATCATTCATAGCTTTTGACAGATTAACAAAGGTGCCAACATATTTCGTTACATACTTCACAAGATTTCTATCTGCAAAGACTTGAATGATTGTTTCGATTCGTTCGACTGCCTGTATTTGTCCATTCAACACGCTATTAACTGATGTTTCTGTGTAATTACTCTGTCTGTGTGTTGAACAAACACACAACACACAAAAGAAGCTTGTATGTTTTCCAAGAAGCAAAGCGACATATCTGCGATAATTCAAATATTTGTAATCAAAACAGAAAACTCTCACTGACTGTTTTGGGTACACAAACAAAGCCTGGCCAATCAAAATATTGTTGCACAATAAGCAAAAAGTGCAGAAGCCATTTACTTTTGAAAGATCGATTTAACCGATGATGAGCGTTCTTGGTTTAGCGCAAGGATTTTGGATCGCCAACAGTCATAGTCCATTAATTAGAGCTGCTAACACTGATTCACAAAAACCAATCAATTACTCTTCCAGACTTGACTGTCGGTATACCCTATAATTGGGTGACTGCTTTCCTTTTCTCAAGTGCCCCGCGGCCAATCGTTGCAGACCAAACAGGTGGCAGCAGAGGAAACAAGCTCTTCCAGTCCATAAAACTGGCTAACTAGCTCCTGAAAGTTGCCAGCCTACAATTATCATATCATTTGTGTTGTAAATCATACTGCTTCTTGTCATGTTATCATCAGTTGCACCAATTTCATGCAACACATCTACCCCCCACCCCTAAAAAAAAGAAACAAATGTTAAAAAGTAAAGACTTGCAGGTCATGGACGGATTAAAATGTATGTATGGTTTCAGTTTCAATACACAGAGCTGGAATTGAGTAGCTGTGAATGTGGTTCATAAATCAGCACATTTGTGTGTGACATTGTCCCATAAGCGTGAGATGGCCCTCCCACTGTACGTTGCACAATAGACAACGTAGACTCACACGCATGTCCTTCCCACTTCTCAAGTCGAAACATCCCCGAATCCAGCATACCCACCCACATACCAAATTTTGATCCTGTCACATGGACACAGCAAGGGCGTACAACATTTTTATAATGCATTTTGTAGCCTACATCATTCTGCCTTGAAAAAGTAATAAATCGTAAAGTCGGATCCTGCATCGTCGTGTTTTAATGTTCCCGTGGATAGCATAATCATGGCAACCCTTAAACTAATAGCTAAAGGTTGTTAAGTTTAGTCATTTGCACAGTTATTCAGATCATTTTATATACTTGTGGTTGAAAAAAGCGTACCTAATTGAACATTGGCATTATTTGTAGCCTCACTGAAGTACTGGATGTTCTTACCCCCTAAATACATTGTAATTGTGCAGCTGCAGTTGACAGCCACAAATAAGGCAAATGAGTCTGTTAGATAAACAACTAGATCTGGGTGGTTTTTTAATCCTTACCATTTACACTGCAAAAAAAAAAAAAATAAGATTTGTTATCACAACATTTTTTCATTTGTCAAACCAACTTAAATAAATTATTCAGTTGAGATAACGTATTATTTTGAGTTTTTCACTTTTTCCAGTTCAATCAACTTAAAATTTTAAGGCAACCAGGATACTTACTTTTTTTAAGTTAAACCAACAATATTTTTTTTACAGTGAACTTCTAAAGAAAACATATTTGAATCAATCATTTTAAGCAACATTAGCCATTAAATGACTGTCTATTCATGCTCTGTATATTTCTATGGCGCTATTGAAGAGTAATTGCTGGTGAAGTAGGTTTTCTTATAGAGTTAACGAAAGTTATCGTAAGCACTGTAATGTTTGAAGCAGATTTTGGATGAGTTAAAGCAATTTAAAAATATATGTTGTCATAACTTCAATTCTTTTATGCATGAGACTGAATTCTTTCAAAAAAACATTTTAAAAAAAAAAAAATCGTAGGCCTACTGACCGCAAACGTTTGAACAGAATTTAAATGATAAGTTTCATTAAATGCTATAAAGGATAAAAAAAGTTATAGAAATAAACAAAAGTACTGCAAATTCATAAATATACCTGCTGCGATTCTATAAATTGCAATAACTGACCAATTTTGTTTATAAGAAAGAGAATGAAAAGCAATGAGAAAAGATTTCAGTTTGAATTATAGCAACATTTCACAGACGAGGACTTAACATTTATGTAGCTAAAACATTAAAATAGCATTAACATTAAAGTAGCTACTGTGTCATTGGTTAGACAAACTTGGTTTTAAGCATAAATAAGAAGCAACACTAGTTTTGATCAACCTGATGAAGCCGAACCAGTAGCCCACTCTCCGCTTGGCATCAGTCCAGATCAAATTACTGTGAGTTAGATGAATTATTTCACTTAACATAGTTGGGAAACATCACAGACTGCTCTCTACACCTACATGCTTTCAACCATCTGTTCATTTGTTTACACCTCTTCATATCCATGGCAACAACATGGGGGCAGGTAGCTAGTCGGAAATATTTGTAAGTAGCCAAGCATAGTCCTCATAACATTAATGAGCGCTTTGTTCAAAGCAATGAGCTTTGACACGGAAGGATATTCGGATGTTGTTGCTTCATCATAAACTGGGACTCCAACAGTGAGGAAATCAGTCAGTCTAATCTACTGTATTTTACACACATAATTGAGAATTAGGCCTGTTTGATTGTCAGTAATTCGCATATGTTGCCTCATATCTGTGATAAAATCACTGTAGTCTTCAGAGTTAGCTCAACCTTCTATTTATCATCATGTGTTAACACTGATAGCATGCTGTCTGTGCGATCATTACTCATACAGGCTGAGAGTGGTAATTTTGCATAGGCTACACAAACATTGCGACTTCGGTGGCTATGTTACATTAGTGAAGTTTGACCCACACAAATACACTTGTTCTCAATTATATTTCGTTTCGATACGCTCACAGAACTTAGCTGCCTTTCTGAAACCGAATCTGCAAGATTGTAAACAAGTCTTTGTTTACACTATTCGATTTTTTTTTTAATGGAGTGGGTGTTTAAATTAAATATATTATAGGCCTATCTGTCTGAAGTGTTGTGGGGTACATCTATAGTCTAAATGCTGTTTTTTTTTCATAAGCAGGTTTGTTTCATAAGTGTTGTTTCCTGGGTACTTCTTCAATTAAAGAGAATATGAATAGATTGTTCATATATTATCTTTCACAGTTTATAGGCATTGCGACTGATAATGAGGCTATGTATTAACATCGAAGGTGATGCAAATTTAATACATTTCTGTCACTCTGGCCCTTAAGGATTAGCTGGTGTAAATTAGAGTACATAAAGGTGACGTGAATGCATTTTTAGCTGACTGAAATGTATGTGTGTGTGTGCTACCGGTCAAAAGTATGGAATAGTTAAAATTATATATTTGATAAAAACAGTAAAACTGAAATAATGTGAAATAGGCTATTATTACCATTTAAAATAATTATAATAAATACATTAAATAAATTTTAAAATGCTCAAGCCTATTATTATTATCATCAATGTTTAAACAGTTATACAGCTTAGGCCAATATTTTTGTGGAAACACTCATTTTTATTTGATGAATAGAAAGATCAAAAGAACATAATTTATTTGATATATATATATATATATATATATATATATATATATATATATATATATATATATATATATATAGTGTGTATCATGGTTTCCACAAAAATTGTTTCTTGAGTGCCAAATTAGTATTATCTACAAAATTATTTTAATGAGCCAGCAGATGAGATGCACACACTGTAAGCGAACCGTTAATTGAAACAAAACACAAACTAAATCAACTTAGAAACATATTTATAAATATTTTCACAGCCCAGTGAAGGTAATGGTGTTTGATACTGTTTTGAACAGGTTTTGGCGTGACACTGTTTGCACATGTAAATCCAAAGGTGGAGATGTTTGTTCACTTTCAGGCACTTATATGTTCAGTGAGCATGTAAGTACACTATTTTTGGAAGGATTTCTGTCTAATGACACCTGTCTGTTTTATGTAACTCAACCAATTAAGCTGTGGCTCCTCAGGAATGCGAACGCAAAAGTCTAATGAGCTGCTTAGAACATAATTATAATAAAGGATAAATAATTCCCAAACAGTCTTTAAGTTAAGGTTTTATTATCTAATAGTCTGCAGAAAAAAAAAAGAGTTAAACACACAAGATTCCTGAACAATGAAGACAAACGAATGTGGTTACAGTGAGTGCTTATCACCTTAAAGAAAACCCAACGAAACAAAACAAAAAACAACAACCTGCTATGAAGTGCTACAAACCAGTCTGGGTCTTAGAGGTTAGACTGCATTTTTTTTTCCTCATATTTAATTGAGTAAAGAAAAAAAATTCAAACAATTTCTAAGTTTCTCTAGTTCACTGATATCTGATCTCAGTTCAAGAGCCGTGGTGGTAACGAACATGAAAGAAAAATGAATTCTCACACGATACATGTATCTTCAGTGAGCTTTGACCCAGATGTAAAACACAAAATACAATTTTGGGTTTGGAGCTCAAATGCATAGAAAAGTTCACTCGTTCAGAATAAATAGGACCATTTCAAATGGATAGCTGACTGATATTTCTGACTTTAAATTTGAAGTGTTTGCCTGGTTCGTAAAAGAATGGCATTGTATAAAATACGTACATCCATTGTCTTTTTTTTTTTAGAAGTACATCTATGGCATCTATGTGCACCTATTGGTGTTAGACTGTGGGCATTGAATCTCTAAATCAATTTAACACTACAAAACATTGATCAATCTATTCATTAAGGTGTTCTTTCATTATTACTTTTGTCATCCAGTTTGCTTCTTTATGATGGAAATGTTCTGACTGATAACAGGAGCGAGAGAGAAGTGAAAACTTACACACTCACATACACGCGCAAAAAAAAAAGCGTACAAAAAGTCTCCATTGCTCTGAGATGGAATGTGATCCAAAATGAAGAGGTCCATGTGTATTGCATACAGAAGTCTTTTACAGTCAAGTCTTTTGGAGCAGTTCGGCTGCTGACGACCTTATGTTCTGCTGTGCGCGATCAGAAGTCAGTGACTCAATTCCTTAGTTTACACACCGAGTTTAATTCATGACACCGTCTGTCTGAAAAATATCGTCCTTTTTTTTTAGTGTGGCAGAGATCCGTCATCATGACTGATGTTTATTACCCGAGATAACGCAGCCGTACCATATCAGTCTTCTGAAATGACGTCAATGTCCTCAGAGCTGCCCTGTTGCGTGGCCACCCTCCAGCGGTTCACATGTTGACTGCCCTTCCTCTTCTGCTGCGACTCTGGTGACTCTTCCTCCAGCTTCTGTCTCTTGTGCTTGGTCCTTCTGTTCTGGAACCAGACTTTGACCTGAACGAGAACGAGAAAGAGAGGCCATTTCAATTTTTCAGCTTGTCTAGCCACAGCCAAAAAGTTAGATATATAATTTATATATAATTGTAGATCGTATTAGAAATAATATATATATATATATATATATATATATACTACTAATCAATTTAAAATGCATGTTTTAACTAGTTTATCCTTTTATTTTATTAAAGAAAGTTATAAAGTATACCTTCCCCACACCTCGTTTGCTTTTAAAATACTTTGGCAGCATTATTATGCCATATAAAAACATGCTTATGCCTGCTGCTTATGTGAAATAGGATTGTTGTTGACGTAATCGCTCAGTAATCAATCATGTATCATGATTGCATGATATATATGGAAATATATTGTAACTATGCTTAACACGGATTAAAAAAAAGGTGTCCAAAAGTCTGACACCTCTAGAGAAAATGCTTTACATTTTTATAATGGTCATTACAAATTATATTATCAGTATAAACATTTCAACGAAACTTAGAATAAAAAAAAACTTAGAATCAAAAAACTTAGAATACGAGTACGACTATGTAAAAAAATAAAAACAAAATAAAAGTCGCTGCAAAAACGTAATAACTGATTAAAAAGGTTAATCAAAAAGTGTAAAACCACAAGTAAAATTTCATTCTTATAATTCAATAAAACATTTTTTGAAAAGTTTTTTTTTAAAAACGTATTCGAATACGAGTATGACTATGTAAAAAAAAAATAAAAACCAAATAAAAGTCGCTGCAAAACGTAATAACTAATTAAAAAGGTTAATCAAAAAGTCTAAAACCACAAGTGAAATTTCATTCTTATAATTAAATAAAACATTTTTTTTATGTATGCCTCAACTTTTGAACATTTAAACTAAAATGAATGAAAAAAAAAAAAAAATTTAATTTAAAAATGTATCCATATAAAACTGTGTAGCAAAATAAAGTAACAAAATAACTCATTTAAAAGAGTCATATAGGAATCTTTTACATTTAGATCAAAAGAATTCATCTAACCTGTAAAAAAGTTGCTGCCTAAAATTTTGAAGTACAATCAACGTGGATGTTTAAGTCACTTCAACTTAAATGACATTCAACTCACTTAAACAAATGTGTACAATATAGCAGGTGTCCAAAAGTCTAAAATAAGTTTCTTATTTTATCTCATAACATTGATTTTTTTGTTTATGTTTTGGTTTATGTTTTTATCATTCCATTTTTTTTTTCCACGATCTGATGTGTATTCCCCGATTTTCAGTGGCGTCTCAGAATTTGGAACGTATGTCACAACACGCATTGCTCAAGCCTAACAATCCTACACAAGTACGTATGTGAATGTTGTGAAAATAACCAATAAATGCATGTTGCATCCATGCTTTGGAATTTATACGGCCTATCCCAAGGCAATGAATGATGAATTACTTCCGTCCTGTGAGGAAACTAGATGAGTAAATGCGTGTTCACATCCCATGCCGTTAGCAGTGTGTGAGTGAGTGTGTGTGTGCTGCATTCCACCGTGTGCTGAAGGGATGGACCCTCACGCCTCTGCCTCATACCTGTGTCTCTGTCAGGCACAGCCCGTTGGCTAACTGCTTGCGCTCGGCTCCCACCACGTAATGGTTCTTCTCAAAGGCACGTTCCAGCCGCAGCAGCTGCGACGGGGAGAAGGCCGTGCGGATGCGCTTGGGCTTGCGGGAGAAAGGCCCGTGAAGCAGCAGGTTTTCCGGGCTGCTGTCATCACCTGGGGAATAAAAAGCACGTGCCGATTAGCCCAGTGGATACTTTTATATTGGGATTTAAAATGAATAAATGAAAAACTAAAAAAAAATCTGTACATTTCAAAGATTTTAAACTATGCGCCAAATATGTTTTACATGAAAATTTCAGTATTGTGCTGTTGAACTCCTAATAATATCACTGGATTGCTTTTTCCTTTTTGAAGGGAGTAACATCACAAAATGAAGTGATATGAATTAACAAAATTCTTATGAAAACACTGTCTCATGGCAGCCATTCCATTTAGCAGATCGATTAACCAAAGGCTCTTTGTGCTTTTATACAAAATACGTGCTTTACATAGCACAGCAATGCTGACATTAACACAGGATTGCACGTCTTAATTGAGCCACATGGGCTGATTTGAATAATTCCAGGTCAGTTCCAGACACGGCTGATGTAAAGTGTGTTCACACCGCATCATTCATACGTCTGTACACTCAGACAGATCACTGTGCATTCAAAGACGAGACTCTAACCTTCGGCCCTCATAATATATGGCATTACCCTGATTTTCATACAAATGCAAGGCTGCTAAAAAATAAATAGACATCCATGGTTGAATAGAGGCCAAAACATTTGTGATGAATATCTTAATTGTCAGTTAAGCAAATCTAAATCCCTTACATTTGGTCTGATTACATTCAACATGAGGATATAGTAAAATTTTGCCCCCATCAGCATCAGAGCAAACGTGATCTTCGCTCGACCCCAGACGACATCTGGAGGGTAGAGTACGTGTGCCGTTTATTGCAAACACACAAAGAGGGGAAAACATTTTTCATAAACAAATGGATGTGTAATTTTCGTGACCACTTCAGTGTTTGGAGAGCTATGCTTGAAAGAAATCTTCAGAAAGGTGACGACCGCAATCACGTATAAACAAAATATCGTCGCGGAGCGGTTACAGGGAGGATAGAAGTGACAGACCATGATCTTTTGTCAGTGATAAAATAACCAAAAGGTTTCAACGTTCGCATCAGGTGTGCAACCGCAAATGTACCTCGGTAACATGTTGGTGTTTGCTTCAATAACGACTTTTTCTGAGCACGCAATTCGGCTGGGTTTATGAACGCGGTTGGTCCGTGCCCACACATAGGCCGTGAAGCTGCTGAAAACGTCAGTGGCAATTGCTGAAAGCATATTAAAATGGAAGTTATGAAATATGTTCAGCCACATTTCCAAAGGCTAAATCCTTTAAACCACAAATTTAGATAAACTAATGTGCACAGAACACGTTGACATTTTTTTTTAACACTGATCATCAAAGAAAGCACAATGATGCACCAATTCTGAGGACAAAAGAAACTCACTAATGGCATCACCAGAAGATAAAAAGAGGATTAGCATGAGGCGGCTCGGACTTAAAGTCTTTTAAAAACTCCGGAACCCAGCCTTTATTTGCAGACAATAGCTTTGAACTGACTCCTTTCAGACGAGTATCAAGCCATCACAGAGAAGCAACTTCAACTCTCGGCCTCAAACACAGCGATGCTTCATATAAACACATCCCACTGCGGAAAAGACAGTTGCAACATGTTTGTTTGAATGCACAGAATGACTGGTCCGCTGTTGCAAGCCTCCATTAGCGGAGGCTTCCCAAAGGTCCTAATAATGGTTGCACTTTACTTCTATTTTACTAAAAGGTGCATATTTTCTGTCACAGCACTGTCATTGACAACTGCTTTCAGCTGGCGTGCTGAAAACGCTTTGAACACCGGAGGCCAAAACAATGGAGACATCTCCGTGCAAAAATGAGGGGAGCAGGGCGGAAGAATGTAAATAATGAGTTCTACGCGGTTTGAAGGTGTTGAAACGCCCTCCTTAAACCTTCCTCAAGGTGCACTGAGCGCCAACCAACTGAAACCGAATACTCGGAACTTTTCGAAACTGAAAAGTGAAATCTTATTTCGCGCAGGCTCGCTGCTCTCGGCCTGGCATCATCAGCATGTGTGGCATCACCTCCGTGTCTCTCGAGAGAGGTGGCGGATCAGACTAGTCGCAGGCCAGAACACTGACAGAGACTCGAGCCTCCTGAAGAGCTGGGAGACCCTCCGGGGGTTTGGACTCAAACACACACTGGCCTATCCACGGCAAGAAAGCCCCCAACACGAGGAAAAGGGAACCAGATGGCACCCAGATCAGCTTTACTACCATTCCCTTGGCACAAACAAGCTTGGTCTTGTCAGTGCGCTTCTCATTAGAGGCAGGGAGAAGGGTGGCCTATAGTGGGAAAGAAAGAGACTGTACCCTTTGGTCTCTGGGTGTTCCTCGTTAAGCCGCCTCCCTGAAAGTTTGATTCAAGCAATTTGGAAATAAAACTATTATATATTTATATCCGAAACATTTAACTGTTATTATCTGCTATTATTGTTATTATACATTGTTATTATATTGTTATATAAGCTGTGGAATGAGGCCGCTAAAGAAAGACTATAAATCATTCTATCTATAGTTTTAAAAGTCTGCTGATAACACTGTTTATATATATGTTTGTGTGTATGTGTGTGTAACTTAAGTGCTATATATTGTTAAATTTTAATTGTGCTTTGAAATGAGGCTTCCAAAGAAAGGCAATCAAAGCGTGCTGTATTAAAACACTGTTTATACATCAATGTAAAACATATTGTTGGTTTAACTTAAAAAAAGTAAGTAACCTGGTTGCCTTAAAAGTTGAATGAAATGGAAAAAGTGAGTTAATACAATGAAGGAGAATGATTTAATCATCAGAAACTCAAAATTATGTTATCTGAACTAAATAAATTATTTAAGTTGATTTGACAAAAGAAAAAAGGTTGTGATTACTAATCATGATTTTTTTTTCAGTAGGCATATATATATATATATATATATATATATATATATATACTATATTTATATATATATTAGGGTTGTAACAATATATTGTGTCTATATATCACTATACAAAAAAGCAACAGTATGTATCGTGGATAGTGACAATCTGTACTGTGTATAGTTCACAAAAAATTAAAATTACCGTGTGAAAAAAAAAATCAAGTTTACAGAGTTTTAGTGCCAGTAAAACATTAAACTACTATATATGATGTTAAATATAATGTATAATTATATTAGTGCAGTGGGGGAATATTTGTGGGTCCTCCTGATAATACAGTAAAAAGTGCTCTACACTATTTTAACATATCTAGTCAGTGACAGAGTGCACACATATTTGTCTAAAATCATTTTTGTTAACGTTTTATCATTGTAGCAATAAAATTGTATCGTGAGTTCAGTATCTTTATATGTATCGAGTTGTGACATACGGGTATTGTCACGTCCCTAAATATATATGTTTATATATCTGCTAATATTATTATTATATTATCACATTACTATTACATTGTTCTCATATTATTACATTATGCTTTGGAATGCAGCCTCTAAAGAAAGACAATCGAGTCTACTGATGACTTTGTTTATGCATCTGGAAACTCAGACTTTTATTGAAACCTGAGAGCGCACAAATCTCAGAAAAAAAATGCATCAGTGCCACTGTCACAGTCTGTGAATCGTACCCATAACACGAAAGCCTGCTCATGTACAACAGCAGGACGGTCTGGGATCCTGTTTATCTTGTCCTGCATGACGGATCCGAGGACATGGACACATCTCTTTTCCCATTCAGGAAGTGCTAGAGTTAAAACCCATGGACACATTAGCACTGACACTCTCCTCGATAGGTGATCCGTTCCCACCCAATCCCCACGGCTGCATTTAGTCTTGTCTAAACAGTCGTTTTCTAGGTTATTGGACACCATCAGTGAGTGGATCGGCTGTGTGTGTAAACAAAGAGGCTCTATCTGAACCCCGGATCTGAGTAATAGTGACAACAACCTCTGACTTCCACCAATTACCTGAGCAATGCCCTCGAGGACTGTGGTGCAGCTCAGGACCTTATAACAGCAAATGTGTCTGGGCTTCTCATCAGGTCAGACCGGCCAGAGCTACTGATAGCAGCTTTAACAAATTGCCTGGTAAATAGGACCTCCTAGTATCTATTCCACATTTTAAAGGACTCTGCAAACAGGACTATCAAATCAATCAAATATCTTGTATTTGATTTTTAATAATAATAGTAATAAATTAAAGAAGTTTAAATAAACTTTCATCTCACAAAGATGGTGCAAAAGTACAAAATTTGAATCAAATTAAAATAAAGCTCTTAAAGGAACAAACATTTCAAGGCTGTTTTTTTTTCAGAGCTACAGGTATAAATAAAGAGGTTTAAATAAAGGTAAAGTGCTTTTATCCAGGTTTAACTTAAAAAATTAAGTAACCTGACTGCCTTGAAATTTTAAGTTCATTGAAATAGAAAAAAAGAGTTAATACAATGAAAGAGATTGATTTAATTATCAGAAACTCAAAATGTTTTGTTATCTGAACTATATAAATTATTTTAGTTGATTTGGCAAAAGAAAAAATGTTGTGATAACAAATCATGAAAATAATTTTTACAGTGTATAATTAACATTGTTTGCATTATTATGGTAGTTTTTAGAGCTGTAAATGTGTATGAACCTTATAATAACAAATGTGTTTAGGCTACTTTGTGGAAGAATCACATGTAAAAGAATGATGTTGCATGTAGCACTTCGACTACCTCATAAAAATATTCGTCCACCCACAATAGTGTGATATAATTATTGAAATTACGTATATCGTACATTTAAAACAGAAAACGGAAACGACGTCGAAATACGGTGCATCTTTAAGAAGATACACAAACAAATAGGCTATTTAAATACAAATAATTCAAATAACAGTAAAATGATGTCGTTTTCTAATAAGAAATCTACTATAAATGATCCTAAACGATGACACGCATTATGAAAGTATGCTAGCCTAAGTAAAAGCCATATAGCCTATAACAGCCTATTTAGCCTATTTGAACATTAATATAAATGTGCTTCTGAAAACTGTGACGGTAAATTTTAGGCTACCTATTTATCTTAATCTTAATTATATTTAATAATGAATTATTTAGATTATAATAGGCTACACAATGAGAGCTGATAATGTAGCTAAAAACTAACAAACAGAAAAAAAAATGTATCGAACAACGTCCCCTTGTTTAATAACACGGCTATAGCCTATGTGATCAAAATAAATTAGTGGTCTTTCATAATGTTATGACGACTACAAAATTATTTTACAATTTACGTTTATTGGTAATTTGGTAACATTCCTTTATTTTAAAGTCAAAACATTTTTAAATAGACTAACACAACTCGCACGGCATAATTTTCTCTTCAGTCCTTTTTATTTTTTTTTATTATTTTTTTTAAATTGATATGTTTATAAAAAAAATAGGTTTATATTCAGATGTAGGCTATTTATCGCATCGCCCGTGCGCATCGCAATTTATAACATTTTTTTAAATAAAACATTAAATCAATAAGGCCAAAAGGCTGCTGAAAAAAGACTAGCCTACCTCACAGTCACACTCACAATATTTTCAATCTTATTTTCAAATTATTAAGCTTTTCTTAACTCCATGGGCCCCACTTCAATCTCTCTCCATCTCAACATCCCAGAACTGATCTTTACCTTGAAATCGATGTCCCAGATATCTGTTCCTCAACACCCACGGGTAGAAGTTGAGGGGGTCCCTCTGGTGAGGGCTGAAGAAGGACTGTGTGGGGATCTGGAGGTGTCGCAGAGACAGCCCGGAGTTGTTTGAATGAGTGCCCGGGTCTGTGAACATCATCTCTGGGCTGCTGCTGTACAGTGTTCTGCCTGAGTTCTGGAAGCAGCTCCCAAAGGGGGAAGGATGGATGGATTCAGAGAACCTCAGAGCAGTGGGTCTGATGGGCTCATCCGCAGAGGCACTTGAGGAATTGGAGTCTTTACCCACAAGAGATTCAATAGTGAAGCACTTCTTATTGTGCTGGAACATTGTGGTGGGCTATAAAAAATACTTAATTAAATGCAAAAAAGGTGAACCGATGATGAACCGCACGTCTAAAAAAGTCAAAAAGACAATATTTATATAGTCCCTCTACAATCCATAACTTCGTAAGGTTCCTTTGGCTCCTTCAATTTCGTGGGTTGCAATACACTTCCAATAGCTGCAAATAGACGTGAGTCTCTGTCACCAGTTGTGTTTAAAGTAGCCTAATTCAGATCTCATCTCATGTCCTTGTCAGAGCAAACGTCGAGTATGCGATGTAGTCAGATCGCTACGAGCTCTTGTGATCGATGATCCGTCAGCTTGTTGTGTGCCAGCGCTTGTCATGATGACACAACTTCAATACCTGCTCTCTCAGAGCTCCGACAGCGAGGTGTGCAGCACATGCGCAGATCGGCAAGAGGCGCACTCGCGTTCAATAGCCATTTTGTGCTGTGTACAGAAATTCATTTGACCAGAAAAAGTTCAACAACACATGAGGATGTATGAGAATATATGAAGGTTTATCTACATTTAAAATGTTTTAAAGCTTCAAAACTGAATCTTTTTGGTGGCTTATTGATCAGCAGGATGCTTTAATTCTGTGATTTATGTTGTTTTTTGATCAGTTTTATTTTATTCATAGGCTATTCTTTTGCGAAATAGCTAGGCGGAAACAGATGAAAGGGATTTATAGATTTTGTTTTGCTAGGCTAGTCACGATATTCATTTAGGTTTTTATTTGCCTATTACTTTATTGTCTTCTTACACCCCAGAAATAGCCTATTTATTTCCGTTAATAATTTTTCACACACTGCATCTTATTTTTTTTTTTTTAAGATTCTGAAAGTGTTTTCTTGCTAGGCTAATCGTATATCGCCTACACAGTAAACATAGGGTATTGTTGGTTTAACTTTTAAAAAGTAGCCTAAGTAAACTGGTTGCTTGATAAAATTTAGAAAATACAATGCAGATTGTTTTAATCAACAGAAACTCAAAATGCAATTTAAGTTGATTTGACAAAAGAAAAACTGTAGGCTACAAAAAAATTATTTGACCAAAAAAAAGTTTATTTTTTACTGTGTTGCCTACAACCAGTACGAATTAAAGCCTACAAATGTAAAAATTCGATGTGGCAAGTAAAATAATAATAATAGGCCTAACCGTAGGCTAATATCAATACAATGTTCCAATAATAACATAATATTAAATATCATTAAAATCACACCACATGCATCCATTTCCTATCATTTGCAGCATAGGCCTAGTTTTTTTTTAATTTGTTGTTTTAGCTATAAATCATAATTCATTATTGTCTTCTATAAGAATATCATTTAAGGAGGTTTATTAAAGGATATAGCCTACCTTACAAGTGAAGAAAATTATAGAGAGAAAATTACATATTTTTATCTTATATATTTGTTTGATTTATGGGTCATTGTAGGTGAGCATAAATAACACTAGAGAAAAAATAATCAATATGTCAGGTTAACACATCTAACACTTATTTTTTATTTGATGGATATAAATCATCATAACAAGGGAACTCGGGAATCTGAGCTTATTAAGGAGTTTATGAAGGTGTCTTAATGAAGCAGACACAGATCAAGGGAACGGGGCATTGATCTCTCGGCTTGACATGTCTCGAGTGCCTCTCCTTGTCTCATTTGTCAGTTACAAACGCAATAAGTTGTTGAGAGAGGATGGAGGCTAATGGGTGGATCAGAGTCTCGGAAACCCTGGACAGATGTCACCCTTTTGAGAGTGAACAATCATGGCTCAGGAACCACACAAAAGCCCCCCTGCTCAGGCCTTTCACAATCCACCCAGCGGAAACCCATGTGAACCACACAGGGCACAGACCCCATTGAGCCCCAAAGCAGCCCGTCTCCAGCCCTCTTGTGCCTTCCTTCTCAGTCCCTCTGCATATAATTAATAGCTTTCTCTGGCCAATTTTGTCCCCTTTGCCTCAAATACAAATGGCCATTAACATCTATTAATTTTGCCTCTGGCAATTGATTGCAGAGTGTGCACAGCTTGGAGTTTTTGTAAGCACTCTGGGTGTGAAGGCGAGTTAAAATGTGATTATTGTTCCCCTGCCTGGAACTTACTGGTGTTAAACCCTCTTTGAACACGGAGAAGCCAAGATTGGTTATTTTACTAGTCATTAGCTGACTCAGAGAGGCTAAATTATGTGGATAACACTCAATACATATTGTCTTGAGGAACATTATGAAAAAAATAGCATGTTCATGAAATCCCTTATTCACAAAAAAATTAGTGAATCAAAGATACATTACAAAAAAAAGGTCAAATGAAGCTATCTAATTGTAAAACTTCTCTTCTCAGACCATGAATAGAATTCAAATCTTTTAATAGTGTTATCAGACAGCCACAGTAAAAACCTTTCTTATTTCTGAATGCATTATTTGCAAAGTATTTTTTTAATAGAAAGTTAATATTTGGCAATAATTCAGCTCTTGATTCTAATATTTAGATTAAAAAAAGAAATGCTAATTTATATAATGGCTATAAAGGGCTGGAGCTAAAAAATACATAGCTATCTATATGAAGATAAGTGCCTTATTAGTCCTTACCTATCGTAAAACAACTGAAAATAAAATACAAATAGAAATATTATGACATTCAACAATGTTTGCAACTTTGCATGATGTATCAAGTAGCTATTTGGTAAAACTAAATAATCTCAAGCTCACAGTCACGTTTATGTGACTCACTGTTAGTGTTTATTTGCTCATGTCGTCTGTTTATCCACTAATAACAATGCAAATTTATTACATGTCATGAATGCTAGGACAAAAACTCAAGGATTTGATACAGGCTTTTTTTTGGCGACTGTTCAGAAATGTGGGTGCGCGCGCGGTGAACTACATTGT
This sequence comes from Cyprinella venusta, assembly GCA_038021265.1. Taxonomy (NCBI): domain Eukaryota; kingdom Metazoa; phylum Chordata; class Actinopteri; order Cypriniformes; family Leuciscidae; genus Cyprinella; species Cyprinella venusta. Next base: position 18,162,523 of record CM075873.1, on the reverse strand, counting down.
GTACAAGCAACGCCCTCTACTGTACCAATATACACAGAGCACATACAAAAAAACAATTTACACATATAGACATGCTTTTAAATTGGAGGCACAGAATTCTCTCAGATATCATCAAAAAGATCTTCATTTGGGTTCCGAAAATGAACGAAAGTTGTATAGGTTTGAAACCACATTTGAGTAATTAGCTAATGACAATGAATTAATTAGTTTTTATTTCATTTAGGCCTATTGAAGCCTCGTTTGTGAAACCAGGGGCTTGCTATTTCCTATCCAGATTAGTCAGAACAAATACACACTCTCACTGCATGCAACATAGTTGGCCTAGCCTAGGCTACCATCCTTGTTGAAGCTCCGCATTGTTATCACTGAAGTGATAACACACAATGTTAAGTGTGTTTTAACTTAATAAAAATAGATTTTTATTTTATTTTTTATTTAGATACTTTTTTTTACTTTTTATCTGATATTCTTTAATATCAGATTACTGATATTCTTTTTTCAGAATATTAGAGTAAGACTACGGTCCTTAAAACAAATAATAAAAAAATAGCATTCCTATGGAAAATTGATAGCTACTTTGACAACAAATGTTCAAAATCAAAACAAAAGCTTCATGCATAAGGCCTCGTTACACTGCAGATTTTGATGTCGAATTCTGATTTGTTTCCCATATCCGATTTTTTTTTTCGTTGTCCGTTTATTGTTACCCATACGAGTAGCCTAGGCCTAATTGTTTGCACTTGACTGAATCGCGCATTTGCTCAGATGGATGAAAGCGCAGCGAGATCTCAGGAACATACAACACTAGGCTATCTCATAAAAGTGAGTATCTATAGCACAAAATTTTTTTCTCAAGCCATTAATACGTCAAAAAATAGTTTTTGCTTGGATATGATACGCGCTGTAAACGTGCGTATTAAACGCCATAAAGTGCGTAGGCCTATCACGCACGCAAAAACTATGTTGGCCTAAATGGCAAGTGAAAAAAAAAAATCACAGTGTAAACGAGACCATAGTCACATCCCTTCGACTCCAGGGGCCCGTTTCAATAAGGAGGTTCAACCAACTCTGAGTTAATCTCTTAACCAGCGCCCCTATTTTTGAGAATTTTCTGAAAACTACATACCCAAATAGGCCTACAAATCTCTGTAGCTCTTGAACCCTATGTTCCACATTCATAAGTCTGATATTTTTTAAACTAGACACTTGAAACTTTGTTACCCAAGAGTCATTATAACTCAAAGTAGCATAGGAACAGAGTAAAACAAGCTAAAATATGCATGAAATTGACTCACGATTTCTTTGAATAAACTTCATTTGGGGAAAAATGTATCAGAATTTTATGTTAAAGGTTGAACTCTGAGTTGACTTACCCTGAGATGGGAAACTCTGAGTTTTCGGTTACAGAACAGCTGAAATGAGTTAGTTCAATCAACTCTGACTTGACTGACTCTGAGTTAAGCGCGTGCACCACAACTATAAAAAGCCATTATCAATGGAGCGCAGATATGAGTCACCATGGCAACAGCGCCAGACAAAAAGAGGTGTTGGGTATAATTAATTACCAAGTGATCTAAATATTGCAATTTAATTAAGGGGATTACTCTTAATTCTTCTGTAATTTAAAATAAAATATGATGCAATTACATTAAATAGGCAACTGTATAAACTATAGACCAATTCACTATAAAACAAAAGGGGATTTAACATACATTTTTAAAAGGTATATTTTTATGTAACCTTCTCGCTCTGCGCACTTTGATCAATTCAAGAATAATTCATGCAATTGTATATTGTTAATTTGAAAGCATTAAAAGTCCAGTTTCTTGTCTCTCCTCCTTGTTTTAATCAAGTAGTTGAGGTTGATATAGGATTTAGCAATTAGTAATATAGGCTACATAGGCTTTCTAAAGATATTAATTATTACTTTAATCTAACTACACCATTGAAGATGTAATTTGTAGTTAATAATTGATAACTATTTTAGAGTAACTTACTGTTATAATATCAGAGGTGAAACTGGAAGAATGTTATTCAAACTAAAGTAGGCTACTATTACTTTGATAATTTTTTACTTGAGTAAAAATACCAGTCTAAAAATCTACTCAAGTAAAAAGTAGTCAATTTACAACATGAGTGAAAGTTGCTGAGTAACTTGTTTAACAGTGGGGGTGGGGTGGGGGACTCCCCCATGTGGGGAATGAGAGTTTCACAGTATAAGAACCGTCTCAGAAAATATCACGGACACGGTTTATGGTATTAAACAATTATTAAATATATAAACTGCATTATTCAATTACGGTTATTATTTTCATCAGTTAAAATGACAGTTAAATAAATTAAACATTCGTTCAATAAAACATGTAATCAACTAACTTCAATAATTGATTATGAATAAGATTAACATCTTATTTTTATCATTAATAACTTATTATATTATGTTTGAAAAAGTAATTGAGTTCTATTAAATGTTTTTTATTCCAATTTTTTAATGATTTAATAAAAATATATTATCAAAAATGGTGGTAATCAAATAAAAGTTTAGCAAATGTTTTAATCCTTTTATTTTTTGGCAAAGTGCTGCCAAACAGATTTAGTCAATTAAAACATGGACAAACAATATATATCCCTTAAAGAATGTGTAAATACATTTTATTGTTGGTGTTTGAACAGCACTTCTTCTTTAAAAAAAGGGGAGGAGACCGCAAGAAACTCTGAGTTTACTGAAGAAAACCTGCTCCTGACCAGGTTAGGTTCACAGAGTAAGTTACCATGGTAACTGACTCTGAGTATAAGTTACCTCTCTTTCAGAAACGGGCTTGACTTACTCTGCTTTCTCGGGTTTGATATACCCCCCTTTCTGAAACGGAAAACCCAGAGTTTCCCTCATTTCAGGGTTAACATACTCAGAGTTTTCACTTAACCTCCTTTCTGAAACAGGCCCCAGCTCTTCTACTCACACATTTTTCTCTCTGTTAAAAAACATATTTAACTTGTTTAAATAGTTCAACATCCTGAAGGCTTGTAAGTGAACATGAAACAAATTCCATTGTGTCCAAATCGTTGACACTTCAAGTCAACAAACCCAATTGACTATCAACAGCCACTCATCTGATGATAAAATTAAGCAACAGTTCATGAAAACACAGCACAGCAAACTTCATAAACTGTATAATGTTGTGGAGCTAGGCATGATACACTTATGGCTTGTACACAAACCTGAAATCGATTATTTTTTCTTGAAACATCTCCAAATAAAGGGATATAAAGATGTTTAATAGTGTTAAAAATATACAAATAAACGGGGGCAGGAATGTCAAATTCTCTTCCCACACTCAAATTGCTCTGTTGGTGATTGTGCCCTGTTTGTTTTTAAAAAGACAAAGTAATTGTTGAGTCATATTTTCTTTATTTTTTTGGCACACATGTTCTGTCAGTTGTGTAGCAGTTTGTTGCCACAGGCACAATAATGCATCTTAGTCTGGACAGAGTACTCAGGTCACAGTTTATGTTCAGGCATTGCTAATGAAAACAAGTATGTGGTGTCTGAATTGTATTAACATTTGCACCGAAAGCTGTTTTTTTTTTTTTTTTGGGATATAGCTTCATGCCTCCAGGTCATTGCGTCTCTACATAATCCTGTGAGAGTACGTTGTAACAGCATTCCATGCGTCTTGAAACATGGGGCAAAGGTAAAAAGACTCGAAATTAGGAAACATTTGTTTTTATATATAAATACTGAATATTGTGCAAATACAATCAAAGTACCCTTAAACCCATTTCATTTATATATAATATTGTCCTTTTCAAGACATGATTTTGAATTCAAGCAAAAAAAGTAACAATTTTGTCAAGACAGGGCTGAGCAAATACTCACAATTGCACTAAGAGAAACAGTCCAAAACAGTCCACTGCTACAACTAAAATATTATAAACTCGTTATAAAATCGGACATTTGGATGCTCGTATTTGCAAAGTTGATGATGCAAACTCAGTGTAGTACCTGACATTGGTCCATAGATCAATTAAAAAAACGAGGCAGCACTTCATCATGGATGAAGTCAACAACACTGTCCAATAAAAATAAGTTCTTTCCCCACCGTCACAAATTCAAGTCCTCTTGGTTCGGCGATCACATAGTGACTGGCACTAATAATCTGTGAAAGCTTTCCTGCCACCAGAATGCGTATCACTCTGGATTTACAGGTCCTGCTCAAGCACTGGACTGGCACCATGGCGTCTGGCTGAGGTCACACTCTAGGACGACGCTGATGACGGTGCATGGAGCTCCACTGATGGCCACTTCCTTTCTGGACTCCACCTTGTAGCGGAGGTTGGTGAGGCCACCCTCGGGGTCCACCTTAAACTGCTCCTGTCGAAAGCAGGCCGAAATCATTGGGACAAGAGGCTGCATCATGACAATGATGTCACGACATAAACAACTACTGATCAGAAAACATCTGACAAACTTTGCTTCATTTTAGAAAGACTGGAAGTGCATATGTTTGTACATTTCAGTTAAGCAGTGTCGACATACCTAGTCTTTATTAGTAGTACCTTTCCACACCTTACAATAATAATAAACAAAAAAAATAACAAACTGAGTCATGGGAATTATGTAGTGTCCAAAAATTCTCAGACCAATATTATATTTGATCAAATACATTTATAGATTCAATTATATTTGTATTTGATCAAAGATCATTATAAATATAAATTCAGCCAAATATGTTCAAATGTCTTACAAGATATGTTATGAATACAGCTTATTAATTGATACACATCTTTATGCCAATTTAAATATTGGCAATGTGAGTTAAATTAATCAAATTTAAGATTTGATTAAAACATAATCATACCATAGTGTTAACCCATTGCTATCCATTTAGGGTATGCAACCACTCAAAACCTTACAACCAGAACTTGTTTTGCAAGAATGCAATACAATTATCAAGTGACAGTCAAGACATTTATAATGTTACAAAAGATTTATATTCCAAATAAATGCTGTTCTTTTGAACTTTCTATTCATCAAAGAGTCCTGACAAATTTTTATTTTCAACAGCGACAATAAGAAAGTGTTTTTTGAGCATCAAATCAGCATATTAAAGGAGTAGTAGTGCTAATCTTTTTCCGAGTCATTTGGTTCATTCAACGAACGAAATGACTCGAAAAAAAGATTCATTTTGATGAACGAGTTCGAACAGGAGAGTCAAGAACGTGCATCGCAGAACAGAGCAAGGCGAGCATTTGTGCTTATAAAACTTAAACTTGTTTATTTTTTTTAAATGAGCGATCATTTCGCTAGAGTCATCGTCTGATATTGTTTAAAGCCCTTTGAAGCTGCACTAAAACTCTCATTTGGACTTTGAACCGTTTGGTTCCCACTGAAGTCCATTATATGGAGAAACTCCTGGAATGTTTTCATCAAAAACCTTAATTTCTTTTCAACTGAAGAAAGAAAGACATGGGCATCTTGGATGACATGGGGGTGAGTAAATTATCAGCAAAAGTTGTTTAAAAGTGAACTACTCCTATAAAATAATTTCTAAAAGATCATGTGACACTGAAGACTGGAGTAATGATGCTGAAAATTCAGCTTTGCCATAACACGAATAAATTACATTTTAAAATATATTCAAACAGAAAACGGTTATTTTAAATAGTAATCATATTTCATAGTATTACTGTTTTACTGTATTTTTGATAGACTTGAGAGACTACTTCGGAGCAGGTACTGAGCATTGGGGTCTGAGGTGCTTTTTAAAAAGAATTATTTCTACCTGTTTTTGTGCAGCGATCCGCTTCTGGTCTCTCTTCCTCCAGGCTGGATCATGGATGTGTCTAAATGTTTTAGTTCCTGTAGTAATACCCGTTGGCCTAAAAAGCTGCAGAGATTTGAATGGTCACGACACGATTAAATAACTTAATAAAATAAAACTTAATAATGAAATAAAATAAAACGCATCAACTCCTAATAAGCAGGTGCGCAAGAATAAATAGTGTAAAAGTGTTCAGTTCTTTTGTACCTCGAGTTTAGCCGTTTTTAGTCTTCTGAAAAACTCGTCATCTTCTCTTCCCCATCCCCAAAAGCGATTTGACATCCCATTGCACTATAGGGGGAAAAAAAATCATAAGAAATTATAATTTGCAATGGAATTCCGTAGTCCTGGAACCAGTACTGGGTGTACAAACTTATTCAGGTTTCTAACCATTTGATAATGTTTCTTGGTTAGCAGCAGGATCCCTCCCACATACGTCTTATAATGATATAACGGATGGAGCTCTGGTGAGGCCACATGGAAGGGCCCCTCCTCTGGGAATCCATAATCCAGATCCTCATTTTGGGGCAACAAGTCCACATCATGCATTGCAATGTAGTCCGTGTCATTACCACTTTCCATGTAGCCAACATTAATAAGAGAGGCACGATTGAACCTGACAAAAATAATCAGTCAAAATCGAAATTGTTGAACAAGAATAATAGGGGCACTTATCAAGAATCACTAGCAAACACAAAAAGTTAAAGGGATACTCCCCAGAGTTAACCATTCCCCAGAGTTAAACAATTGAGTTTTACCATTTTCTAATCCATTCAGCCAATTTTCTGATATTTAGAAGAATATCAGTAACCAGACAGTTTCTGGTCTCATTGACTTCCATAGTAGGAAAAAAATATATATACTATGGAAGTCAATGAGACCAGAAACTGTCTGGTTACTGATATTCTTCTAAATAGCAGAAAATCGGCTGAATACATTCAAAAACGGTAAAACCCAACTGTTTAACTTTGGGGGAGTTGTAAAATGAGCCTATTTCCAAAAAAAGTGGAGAATCCCTTTAAGCCGCATAGTAAAATTACTCACCGAAAGCGATCCACTTGGTTTATAATAAATATGTTATGCCGTATTTTCTTTTTGTTGAGGAAAGCATGCATGTAAGGGACGAATATTAGCAGCTCTTCAAAGCGCTCTCTGAATGGCACGATGAGGGCCATTTTGTGAGGGCCCCAGGAGGGGTCATCAGCAGAAGATGACTGTCTCTCTATGGGACATGGCTGATGAGGGAGGTGGCTGTATCCAACAGTCTGGTTCATGTCTCCTGAACAAGTCAGCTGCACCCAAAGAAGGGACCCCAAAACAAACACCATGCAGAACCCGAAGAGCTTCCAGACGGTGCATTTCCTCGACAGAAAACTGAAAAATGAAAAATAATTGAGCTAAACCTGATATATTACATGTCAAGAATTCAATAAAAGAATAATAACAGTCCCTGTAAACCATAAAGTCAACGGTCAGCATCTTGTGGTTATGTGGCTGTGTTCCACACTAAAAGCACTATAACTAACCCATGACATTACTTAATGACAGCACCTGACGGATTTCCCTTTAAACCAGGAAGTGTTGCGACAAATCAAAGTGCAGGTTAGAATTCAGTGAATACAGCCAGTATTAGTGGGAGGTACATTCTCATTCTTGAGAGTATTTCATTGAGTGCAAGATGAGTCTGATGAGAACTAACTTCTGGTTAGTTTTTCTAGAAAATAAATACCATGCATCCCTAAACAACTTGTCTTGCTCAAACAGACTTAACCCCATAAAGTCTACTGTATGTTTGATACATGAATTTTTAAAGGGTTAGAATAGTTCAATAAAATTGTTATTTTGGGGGTTTGCACACAATGTATTCTCGTTGCTTGATAAACTTAAGGTTGAGCCAAACAAATAAATAAAAAATAATGTTTATACTAACTTTTCTTGCAATTACCTAGCAGCTTATACGGATTGAGCCAGCTCTTAGTCAGATCTCATTAAAATATCTTAATTTGTGTTCCAAAGATGAACAAAATTCTTACAGGGTTGGAAAAACACGAGGGTTATGTTGTCTGATTAATAGTTTTAAAACATTTTTAGCAAGTAAATGGCTTCTTTAGTATAATTGTAAAAACGTTCCCCTTCAGGTTGTGGTACACAGTTGGCTGGGGAAATTGTATTGATTTTTATGAAATAAACATACGAATGGCTTTTATATAATTATTAATATTGCAAGATCAACACTTACTGAACTGAAGCAACTTATGTTTACTTGATTATTCCCTAACATTTTTTTTTAGAAATGATACATGTGAAATTTGATCCATCAGGCTTTTGACTAACATTGATAAATGTTAAATTGCATTATATTTTTTTTGCCTCCCACAATTGAAATGATAGAATTTAACTAACTTTAATCTTACAAAAACATATTATTCAGAGATATAAATTGACTACTGATTTTTATATTCATTTTAAGTGAGTAGTCTGTTATAAAGATCGCATTGATTTACATCACAAGCTATCATATTTTCCATCTTACTTTCAGGTCATATAAATATCAGCAAATGCTTCAAATTGCATATTTTTGCTCAGCTTGGGCATCTGAACAGAATGTAGGCTATGTGTTGTATTTTCTTCCTTGAGTGTGAGCTATATTTTGAGCCATAGAACTTTGTGCATGAAATATTATACCCTATATAAAACATATGCAATCATAAATCATAATTAGAAAAATATTTATTGAACCTGAAGTCTATATATATATATATATATATATATATATATATATATATATATATAGACTTCAGGTTCAATAAACATTTTTCTAATTATGATTTAAATGTCAGGCTTTAAAGGGTTAAACAAATTCTTCACAAATAACTTCACACTTATACTCACTGAACCTCTTCATGACGCTGCATCCTTTGACTTTCACTTCTTGAAATTTTGAAACACATGAAACAACTTCTAGCAAACGAAGATTGCATTTCTTTTCATAGACACAGAGTTTTACACACCCACAGACCAGCATTTCCAAATAATTTCAGAGAGAGAGAGAGAGAGAGAGAGAGAGAGAGAGAGAGAGAGAGAGAGAGAGAGAGAGAGAGAGAGAGAGAGATCACATGTTGATATGCATGTTATGATTAAAGCGTTTACCTTCTATCATCTTTGAAATACAGCACAGGTTTTCTCCGTGAAGAATACATCATCTTTGTGTCAGTCAGTGCAACACTGTACCACGCATGAAGTAGACAAGCAGATCGCAATATGATACACTGATACAGCCTTATGACGTCTACATGTTAAAATCAAATTTCTCGTTTGCAATGGTGTATTTTATCTCTTTCCATCACGAATGATCTATAACTTTAAACCACATTCTTCCTAGTTTAACGTTCTCTTGCATAGTAGGCGCGACGCCAATCACTCTATCTCAATTTATTTATAAACCTAATTCATCCTGGTTATATTTCGTGACTTCAGCTACACGTTACTCCTAACGGTACGGCAAATAAAACGCGGGCGAGCGTGATGGTTTTAGGACGACACGTGTTACAAGCCGCTAACATACTATCGTTAACGTTATATAATTTGACCTTACTTAATACGGCGCATCATTGACGATAAACGTTCAAAAACTTAACTGAGAACGGTGACAAAAGAAAAAAAATTACACGCTGGCTGGAATCGTCCGTCTTTAAAATATTCCTCTGGAAACAGTGTACGGAATAAAGTTCCTAGGATTTTCTGACCTGTCAGGTACATTAATTTAGAGATATGATACATATTGCGATTTTTTTTTTACAGTTGTATGCACATAGCGAAGGTCACCAATAGACAGTGGAAATCTGAGTGCAATGTGCCATGTAATAATGGACAAATATGACTACACCCAAAAGCAACTGTGATGTGAAGTTCGAATCTTTTCCGCGAATCGGTTCTTTTGAACAGTTCGTGTTAATGAACCGGTTGAAAATATCAGTAGTTATTTAACGCTGCCGCGTGCCGTGGCCACCATCATCCTCACAGTATTATTACACACCCTATTAAACCAACAAACTACTTTTTATTTTTTACCGAATAGAAGGCCTACGCGTAAATGTTTGGAATGTACTTTATGAATGTCTGTCAACACAACAATGTTACCATTAGCCAATCTGACCAAGGTGTGTAGTAGTAGTAAAACACTCCAAACACTAGTAAATTAATTCCTCAACATAATCAAACCCAAACAGCTGTGACGTGGACATTAAAACTGAGCCAATTTTGGGGGAGCAGGAAACTTTATTTCTGAGTGCAATGGGTTAATTTCTCACCAGCAAACTTTTCCCTCCCCATCCCCACTTAAAAGGCTAACCCCAATTCCCTGTGGCTGCTTATAAACTAAAATGACCAAAAAATATATATAATACAATACAATGAGAGGGCAAAGAAATTGAGTGAGCAATATTCGGTGTAACAAAACACTCAAAAAAGCAAACTTTTCTTTTTTCTAAAGAAAATACAACAATGACACCAGCTATGGTAACTTAAAAAAAGCAAACACAGATATCATTTTTTAGATGCATATTCTGGCCAGATCACTTTGAGGGGCAAATAATCTGAAATCTCTACATCAACCTGAGCAAGTGACAACAGGAAAATAAAGATGTGAAATAGAAAAATGACAACGCAAGTGCAAGATGGCATCACGGATTTCACAGGGATGTGAGAAAATCTCATTCGATTAAAATCTGTCAAAACTTCAGTCAGATTAACAGACAATGGATAGTGGGGATTTAGGTATTCATGATAAAATAAAAATAACTTTTTTATATAATTTCTTTCAATGTGCCAAGTACTCACAATTAAACATTTTACCTTTTGATAACTACAATTTGCCATTTATTTAGATATATACACTTTAAACACATGTACACTTTTATGCAAAATCATTGAGATCATTGTCAAAGTGTAGCTATCAAAAGGGAAGAACGCCTAATACTTACTGATCCAGATCACAATGATGATTAACCAAAATAAAATGGGGGTATAATAGGGAAATCATAAACCAATTATATAAAGAACAAAAAGAAAACGCTAAGAAACATTCACTCCGAACAAAACTTTAAATATCATACTAATTACTGCATAACCAAACAACAGAAAAAAATTACACCTGCCACCAGGATAAACAGTTATTTTTGTCTTGTAAATGTTTACGCAAATAATCCAAAGACATTTAGGAAAACATCACACTCACAGAAAAATGTCTTCATCGGCTTTCTGAAACAAATACTACTGTTAACAACTTAAGGGGCGATAAAAAAAATTCCAAGACAACCACTATGCAGTTTGTGTTTTGAATCCAGTATTTGAGAGGCTATCACCTCAAAATTTTCACCACATTTCTGAACAGAAACTAGATTCACATTACTTGGGCTGTGACAGTGAAACTAGTAATGTAAAAAGAATCAATGCAGTATAAACCAGGGGAATTTAGGGCGGGAACTGATCTGAGAGCATGTCGAGTTTTCAGCAGTCTTGACCACATGTGAAGCAGGCGATCTTCAACATTTTGTGTACTCTATCAAGAATTAAAAAAAAAAATCCAAATACAGTTCTATACTAATTTCTTGGCCTCAAAGAAGCTCTTGAGATGTCTCATTTGCCAAAAACCAATGGCCACCAGGATCAGCGTCTGGACGATAGACCACCACAGAACCCTCTGATTGGTGCTCTCGCTGGTTTGTCTGAAGCGTTCCTCACGATACTGAAAGTTAAAAAAAGAAAAAAAGATTTAAATGAGGATCCTTCTTGTGCGCAGACATGACAAAAATGGTAAAAAATGGTGCACTAACATGTTTCACTAACATGTTCTATCTGCATCGGTGGAAGAACGCCTTGAATAATGTGGTTGCGGTTGATCTGAATCAGCCAGATCTCAGTTGCCAAACCTGCAGGACACTTACCCTCTGATAGTTCTGCTCTTTTTGGATCTGATCCACCTGCTCCATCAGCTGCCGAACTCTCAGCTGCAGCTCCGTGAGCTTGTCTTTGGCAGCAATTTCTGCATAGTTGTTTGTATGCTCACCAACTTGGATGTCCAAGTGAACACGCTGTATTGAAAATTTGAAAAAATAGGTAGATAAATAACAGATAATGCTTTACACTTTAAGATATATATATATATATATATATATATATATATATATATATATATATATATATATATATATATATTTTTTTTTTTTAATAAGATACATATATACACACACATTATGATTTAACAAAATATCTTTTTTTGTAATTGATTAACACATCCTTACATGCAATAATGTTTTGTCAATTTATCTGGAAAAAAACTTGTAGCAAAATACTTTAAATTTGGCATGTAACAGTTACAGGACACAATAAGACTTTTCTTCCACAATGTGACATCTGAATGAAACGGCTTCCCAAACAAGAAAGTTTTAGGACGGGACTTGATTTTGTCCATTGGGAATTGTATGGATAGCTGTGGTTTGCTGTTGCTGTGATCTCATATGAATGACTGCAGCGCCGTCATCAGAGAAGAGATGAGGTTGCAATAGGGAGGGGGAAGTTGTTTTGATTAAAGATTATGAGGGCACATTATTTAAAAAAATAATGATGGGCACAGAAATGAGATTTATAATAAATACTGCAATATTCCATTTAAAAAATATTTCAATTTCATGAAACCAGAAGACGTGATACACAAAATGAACTCACAAGCATCCCACCAGCAAACAGAGCAAATTTGGAAGAATTTGAGTGCAAGCAGATTTGATGCTCTCCAGGTGTGTGGGAGGTGAAAATAAACCTGCCCTCAGATCCATACTGGCGGGACAGGATCACCTGAAAACCAGAAAAGAAAAGCAAATGACTAAGCGTGATGACAAACAAACAAACTGGGCTTTTATTATTCACAAATTTATAATCAAAGAGACCTTCTCATCAGGATCTTTCACTTCTACAAACATCCCAAGTCCTTGAGTTGCAGGTAAATACTCTTCTTTCTGCTTGTCATAGAGCTGTGTTCGGTAGTTACCTGTTTAAAACAGAATTACACACTTGTGGAAAGAGAGCAAAGTCATAAACACAAACTACTTTGTTGAGCACCTAAACTGGTTAGAACAAACTGTAAGAAATACACAAGACACAAGTCATTAGAATCTTAGAGTTAGATGTTGTTACATCATATTCACTTGATATTGCAATATAGAATGTCACTTGGGCATTCATGACATTTTAAAAAAAAAGGTTCTTATCTCATTATTTGCATCCTCGTCTAACTTGAGTCAAAGTGGCAGCAGGATGGATCACTAATCATTAGTCTAATGTTTTAAAAAAGCGTTTAAGCTCATGTTGCTTACCAAACCAGTAAATTAAGCCAGTAAATATCTACTTATATTTTAATCCGTATAAATGATCTAATTAACTTATTTTTTGTTCATTAAGGTCAAATTGGTTGCCAAACGAATGAAGTCTACCTGACAAACCTGCTAGTTAGCACTAGGCTAAGCATTAACGTGCACTGCAAACTTGGCTTATTCTGCTTCTCTTACTTACCTATTATCATGGTTTCATCTGGTATTTCTTCTATGAAGCATTTCTTTTCAGTCTCGCCGATATGAAAGTACAACGCAGACACAAGACTGTTGTAAATATTTAACAACACCACCAAATAAAGTGTAAACTGCATTCTGATTGCCACCATCTTGACACTACCGGTGAAAAGTGCACTGCGCCTGCGCAGAGACTCCAATGCCACGTAACCCATCGTCGGCCATCGTCCAATCACAAACGGAAAGTGCACAAACGGAAATGTTCATGGTCATTGTAGTTTAGCATAGACAGTAAAAGAAGTAGTTGTAGTTTAGTGGTGGGATATTTCATTCAACTCAGTGAACCGAATCTTTTGAATCTTTCAAAGTGATTAGTTTAGTTCAATTGCCAGCAGGTGGCGTGGCGAGGACAAGTTTTTAGGTTAAATTATCATATTTTTGTGACCGTTTGGCGTCACTAAGGCCGTGTGTCCACCAAAGCGTTTTTTGCCAGCTGAAAACGCTACACGCTCTGCAGAAGACGCCGTGCTTTGGGCGCTTGAGAGCGTTTTGGCAGCGCAGCGTTTTTTCTGTTGGGGCGTTTCGTTGCTATGATACAAAATATCCGCAGCAGTTTAAACGTTGTGACTGTTGGTCGGTGTGGTTTAGTCCCGCCCCTCCTCCACTGTGATTGGACGGCTGGGCAAGAACTGACAGTGACGAGCGCTGCGTTTTTTCCAAAGTTGAACATTTTTCAACTCTCGGCGACCAGTAAAAAACGCCGGGCGCTCGGCGCTTCAGCGTGAAAAAAACGCAGAGTTGAAAAATGTTCAACTTTGGAAAAAACGCAGCGCTCGTCACTGTCAGTTCTTGCCCAGCCGTCCAATCACAGTGGAGGAGGGGCGGGACTAAACCACACCGACCAACAGTCACAACGTTAAACGTGCACTCTGTAATTTTTTTGGCCACCAGGGGTCACTCATTTCACATAATAACAAAGACGTACTTTGATGACGTCAGGAAAGAGCGTGGGCTCACGGGAATTGTTGTCGCTGTCAATGACAACCAGCTCAGCTCATGACATGACATGATCGTTTTTACTAAATATACGGATATACGGCATCTCTCTGTTAGCTTGCCAAGAAGCTTTAAATGCAACCCCAGTGTTTACCTGTGGCATGCTTCTCGGGTCATATCTTTCACCCGTACGTTTGAGCTTTACTGGGCTGTAGCAGCAGAAGGTGCAGGCAAAGGTAATCGTGGTTCATAACTATAATACAGACGAATATAAATATTTATATAACGCTCCTTCAATGAATGACCTATTTTAGAACATTTTTCGGGCACACTGGATTTTATAAGCACGTAAGATACTGCAGTCAAACGTTTGACTGGGTTAGCGTTATCCATCCACAATGTGCTAAAGGCTAAAGGGAATGTAGTGAGAGCTTGCGCCGCAGGTGAGGCGTTTATTTAGTACGCATGAGCGCGCTAAAGCGGGCACGTACATTCGCAACCTGACTCGTTTGAGTATTCAATGTGCGCGGCTCGCTAACAGCAACAGTTGGCTGATTTGAATGAGACGACCGGAACGGGCAGCGCTATATGCGCGCGCAGCACCGGGGACAGTGCATCTCGTCTGAGTGAGCGCTCGTGAGCGGGCACGTGATTTACACGCATAAAAATACGTCTTACTTTTTTTTCTTCGTCATTTTCTATGCTTTCTTGGCGGTAGTCCAGTGTTCCCCTTTGTGTTTGGTGGTTTCGCCGGGTTCCGCAAGGAAGTTAGAGAAAATAGAGGAGTCAAAGGTTATATGACGCCATAGACGGACGACGAAACGGAAATAAAGTAACGTCCCGTGTCTTCGAATTAAACTATAAATTTCTCCGTATTTGAAAGTTGGTGGAAACTGTCGGGATAATGTAAGTACACATCTAATAGAAATATATAACATAGATACATTTATTTTTGCTATTTTTAAAGCCGAAAAAGTACAGATTGTGGCTTTAAACTGCTGCGGATATTCTGTATCATAGCAACGAAACGCCTCAACGGAAAAAACGCTGCGCTGCCAAAACGCTCTCAAGCGCCCAAAGCACAGCGTCTTCAGCAGCGCGTGTAGCGTTTTCAGCTGGATGAAAACGCTTTGGTGGACACACGGCCTAAGCACGCTCTGGCTACTCCGGTTATCTCTTTATTAATATTTTAGGCAACGAAACGAAATATGCTACAACTCTGCCTTTTCGTCTATAATAAAACGAACGCTATAAAACTTATAACACCATGAACATGTTCTTTTTGTTTTCTTAAAATATATATATGAAACATTATTCATTTACAAAGAGAGACAAGGCTGTGTCATTTTATTTTATTGTACATAATGAAGAGAATGTTAAAATAAACATGTAATAAGTATTACACACACACATACATACACATATATATATATATATATATATATATATATATATATATATATATATATATATATATATATAGTGATAATTAAAACGAGCCTGTAAGTCCATTTAAGGAGACTGTCTTAAGATCTTAGATGACATCTAATTTTCACAGCAATGTTTTTGACGTCACAAGAAGGAAGTTAAACTACTAGAAGATTTACTCTTTTTTGCACTAAATCAACACTTAAAACTTTGATTCAACTGACACAACGACAAAACAATACGAATTTGAATCGATCCGGAGTTATTTTTTTTATTCATTCACGTAGTCATTTTTATTATTCAAAAATATTTGTCAGGACAAATAATCATTTCAGTCTTTTGATTGATCTTTTGAATTTTGAGTAGTTTATGATGAATATATAATACAACACATGGCTAAAGTAATACAAAAAGAAAAGGGAAACATGTTTAGCAAGACAGCTGTTATAACTGCTTTATTTTCTCACCAAAAGCATCATTTTACAGTCACTGCTCATTTGCTCTCCAACAGAAAACTTTTGGAAACTTCTTTCAGAAACTGTTGTAAATCAGTGCATTGCAATCACTTCTCTCATTGCGCAAAAAAAATGCAAAAGGGATGTTAGAGGAAAAAAAAAACTTGCAAGGCTGAAAAAAAAAAATGTTTTCTTCTTTTATTTGTTTCAATATTGGTTAAAAAAACAAGGCTGACAAAATATACTGCAGAGGGGAGGGACCGGGGTAGTAACTTTAGAAAATAAGCTAAAATATTTACATTGATTTGATACATTTAAGAGAACATTTTCATTAGTTTGATTTCTTTGGCCATCCATTAACACCCTCTCATGTAAATCATACAGGTTGTACACAGCATTATTAGCACTCCAGATCAGAACAAAACAATTTGTAGATGAAACAGCTTAAGGGTTAAAAACAATAATAAAAAATAAAACCACCAACAATTTAGAGATGTAGTGCATACACAGCAATAAAGATGTACTACTGTTGAACACATTGAAAATGTGTAATCTACTATATGTAAGCAGACCCAAACATAGACAGAGCAACATAAAGAAAGGTTTCTTTGAAGCCACCAATCCTACTCCTTCCAATCAAGCACTTCAACAATATCAACATTTGTACAGCTGTTCGAAATTCACATTAATGTTTTTCACCAACAACCTCCAGAGTTCTTTAAAATCCAGATGTTTAGTAGAACCTCTTGTTCCTCTCCTGACGCTTCTGAAAGACCACAGCACCAACAACTGCACAAACCACAATTCCCAGCAGGGCACACAGAAGTAGTAGGAAGACCTTCCAGCCAGTGAGGGGTGAGCTCCGAAAATTTCCCGTAGGATCATCAATATTATCTGTTTTGTGGGAGAAGACATGTAAACATGCAGTTGAATGAAAAATCCTTCTGCCAACAATTTGAATATGTCTGCACCAACACATCAGCGGTGTTACCTTTTGGCGACTTGAGGAGACTGACACTAGGCTCGATCTTCGTCCAGTCCTGGTTGTCCTCCTCAGGAGTATGTTCTACCATCAGCTGGTACATCTTCATAGAGATGATGTCATGGTTATCTGCACAGAAGAAACCGTGCCAGTGAGGTCTGGAAAAAAGGCATCAGGACAACTGTGGAGATTTATAACTAACACTTACCAGAGAGATCTCCTGTGGCCGCAGAAGAGCCAAAATAGTATCCTGTAGGGAGGCGGACGCCTCCAATATCAATACATTCTTTCCAATCGTTCCTGTCATCCACATCTACCATAATCTGCAAAAACATAATATATAGTAGCTGTGAAAAACCTCTACACATATTTATTATAATAGAGGATTTAACATAAGGACCTAAAAACATCTTCTCCATTGAGCGGTTGCTCATTTCACATGTTTCTTTAAAGCATGCAAATCTAGGTTCAGGGAAAGGAAAATGAATGTATATATAATGTATATAGAATGTAAATATATACATATATATATAAATTATATATATATAAATTATATATATATATATATATATATATATATATATATATATATACAGTATATTACAATTAATTAAATATATATATATATATATAATGAAATAAAATGTATATTTTATTTAAAAATAAATATTTATTTAAATATAAAATGAATTAAATATACACACACACACACATATATATATATATATATATATATATATATATATATATATTGTATACTGTGTATTGTAAATGCTTTTTAATTGTTTTATTGTTGTACTTTTATTGTGTGAGTAGTATCCTGTTGTAGCATTAAACCTGTGAAGCACCTTGGTCAACTTTGTTTTTTTAAGTGTGCCATATACAAATAAAATTGATTGACAATATTACTTTTTTGTTTGTTGTTTTTTTACCATCCTGATAATGACTATGTACAATGATTGAGCTCTTACCGTGAGTCTGCCTTTGGAGTATCTAACAGCCAGGTATGTGTCATGATCTTTGTTTCTGACTTCAACAGAGCATCCTCCCAATTCAGTAGACCGGCCGTCTTTCCCGTGATCATACGGCAAGGAGCCATTACTCACCATTGCAGAAATGTAGGGAAAAGAGCGCTAGAGGACCAAAATGAATATAAATAAATTATTTCATTGATTTTTTTCTATATTGACGACACAAAAATACTCTGAAAGTTACCAAATGATGGTACTTCGTACCTTTATACAGCTGTTCCTGAATCAAACAATTATCTAAATGTATAAAAGGTCACTGTAAACAACTAAAATCAAAATAATAAACACTGAATAATCATTACCAAATGTTTCATCAAAAAATAATGAATGATGCGGGTAAGAATATGACACGGACCACATGATGCAGGCAAAACAAAGAAAGCATTGTTAACTTGAAAAACTGTTGAAAGATCATTTCAGAACGAAGGGATAGTCCAAATAAAAGATATTTTCTACTCGAAGGATTGTTCCTCTAAGTTCAACATCTGAAAGCAAATACCTGGCACATAATCGTATTCAAACTATCCCTTAAAGTTCAGTTTTCAGATGAGGACAAAAGCCAGAAGCAGACCAAAAAATGCCAGAAGTCCAGTATTTTTAACGCTTCAAAACATATTAGGTAGTTTGCATATATAGATATCTTTGCATTTTAGTCTCAAGTCAATTTCTGATCATGAAAAAGCAAAGCTTCCATTCAAATGACGGTACAAAAACACAAACATTTTACATCTCTCAACTCACATCCGGAGCTTCATCGTTAGGGTATGTGTCTATAAAAATGGCCAACCCATGGAAATTGCCACTACTTCCAAACACGGTGCCTGTAGAGAAAGAAGGACCCATGAGTACGGCTCACTTACATCCATTCCTTGGAGATCATTACGGAAGGTATCCACAAAAATAGCCAGGCCTACAAAATGGTCTTGGTTTCCAAAGACTGGGCCTAAATGAAAGTATGACACAATCAACTGCAGGGAAGAAAGAGCAGACTTGCAAATGGATCACAGATGGACTACACACACACAGAGACAGCATTATAACTCATTACAGTAAAATCATGAAGTGCACAATGGAAATGGTCAGAGAAAGTGCTTGAAATGGACCTAAACCTGCAATTTTCCTTCACAGGATCACAGCTTTCTAACTTACCAGGATGTAGTCTCTCCTTTGTGTACCAAATGGCAAAGCCATCTCCATGGAGATTCTTCTTTCCTGATCCATGAACTTTAAACTGCACATGCATCTCCCAATCCTTCAAATAGCATGGCTACAAAAGGCAAAACGATTAACATTACTCGTATAGCTTTGTTTTGCATTTGATAAGAATTTTCACAATTAAATATCATTTGATTAAATCGCACAAGGGAGAAAGATTTCCCCACACAGATTTTTCATTCAAGTTGGATATATGCATTGAGAGTTGATCAACAGGAAGATACTTGGTTTGAAAGCAAGTGTGAGATGCATTTAACAACATACAATGGACATTATTATTTTATTATATAAAATATGTTTTTTATATATATATATTATTTGTAGTACTTGACAATGCAGAGAACCAATGACCGTTTCATTTTCTTATTTCTCATTTAATTTTTTTTTTTAATATTGGGCAGAGAAACTGGCAAGAAAATGAATCAAATTATGTGGCTTAGTAAATTGATATTTCCTTCACTTATTTTAATGCTTAATTATGCCTGTTAAAATGTATTGTAGGAGCTACTATTACTTTCACTGTTCATATAATTGCTCTATCATATTTTATCTTTAATTTAATAGCACAGTGAATATTTAGCTGTAGGATTTTAGTTCAAGGAAGTTTTACTCACCACTGTATTCCAGATGGACCCTTGTTTGCTCCTCTCATCCGGAGTTAGACGCACATACTGGCTGGTTACTAAAGTGCTTCCCCAAAAATCCCACTGACTTGAAGGACTCGTTCCAACACCTGATAAATGAATTATCATAATTTATTCAGTGTCTTGGATGTCAGTCACAAGCTTCTTATGAATGTAATGTTAAGCTTGTACAAATACTACAAACCATGAAAACATTATGAGATAAACATGAACTAGACATCACATACAGTGGGGTCCAAAAGCCGGAGACCACAATGAAAATATCGAAATGCAAATTTACACACTGTAAACATTTGTTTGACATTTTAACAGAAAAAAATAAAATAAAATAAAAATGCTGCGGTACTGCAAGTTATCCTACAGTGAACTTTTGTCAATGCTTTAACATTGGATTTTACTGTGAAATAGTCAGTCAAATAAAACTATTAATAACAATATAATTTACAGTAAAAACAGTTGGCAGAAGCCCACGTGACATCACATATGATTACATTTTACACATGACTTTAAAATTAGGGGGTTTGTGTTACAATTTTTGTGTTTTAATTAATGTTCATACATTACTTTATCTTCATGTATGTAATTACTCGGTGTTTTGTTTATGACTCTGTCCATCGTATACATACAAGTATTGACCACTTTATTTAAAACTTGTATTACAGTTCTGGCTCATTTATAATGAGGTCAGCACATTTTAAGGTACAAAGTAGATTTTGGTAGTTCAATTAGATCGGTATATTAACATTATGTCACTTAATAATATGGTTAGAAGTTATTCAGACATCCTCCACTCGTGAAAACAACATGACAATAGTTTCAAACTGCAGATTTCTGGCATTTTGGAGAACATGATCATCAAGTTTAGCACAAACTTGAGGTGTAAATATGTGTATATTTATATACTAAAGTGTATAAATAAATAAATAAATAATAAAACTGCTTTCTGCTACAAATATTTAGATTATATTTACGCATGTATGCACGTACAAAATAGTAAATGTCCCATACAAGAATAATGCTATTTATTTTTTTTTTTATAATAGTGATTGATAATTTGCATGCTTTGCGTGTCAAGGCAGATTCCTTTACAACCTGCAATACAAATGCAAACTACCCTCACCTGTTCAAATAAAGGCGCTGACTAGTTGTGTTTACACTAAGTTGTGTTCCTGTAAATTCTCTACTGTAGACTCCTTAACTTATTTCCCTGTGGTACATGCTCCCAATAAAATACATGATCTATGACATTACAAAATAAAAGGTGAAATCCTTCTCAAGGTAGTGAACAGCACGTTAGTGATGATGAGGCTAAATGACGTCAAGAACAAACCACAACACTAGCACTAGCACTACTCACCCTGATATGGCTTAATAAGCGAGTGCTCCCGTTTTAAATGCTCCGCATTCCCGTCCGTTATATCTGAATATACCGAAGAAAAGTGGAGTAGCCATAAAAGTAAGAGTATTCTGTGACACACCGGCATTTTACGAGTTACACTTGGTTGAGTGTGAAGCCATAAAGCTGGGCTTCTTTCTTGTGCCATTTTTAACGTCTTCCTTCCTCCGTCCGCACCTTCACTTCCTGCGCAGAGAAGACGCAGGCTGTGTTTCAAAGCCTAGTGAGCTGCCTACTTAGACAGCATATTTGGGCATCATGGGAACTAGCATTCTTAATCTTAAAAACGAAGTCTAGGTAGGGGGCTCACTAGGTTTTGAGATACAGCAGCAACATATACAGGATGAATTGTTTTGTTTTATTTTAAGTTACAATTTGTTGCCGTTTATCAATTAGCATGCACAATTGCACATATATAAGACAAATTATACATTACTTTATGTTTTGGAGTCACTTTTTAAAGAAAATATCTAAAATTAGCTGTAGAGTTGAATTTCAGCTTGTCTTTTAAGTGGTAGACATCTTTATTTTTGTTTGTTTTAGGTATATGTTGATGCATTAAACTGTGTAATATTTAAGTAAACTTTAAAAAAAATACCCAAATAAGCTAAAAATAATTTCAGGAACAACAGAGCACAAGCATTTTCTTACTGAAAAGTAGTTTTATTTTGAAAACAAACTTTACAGCCAAGGCACCTATTACAACATTTTATTGACATGCATGTTTAAACAGTTGAACATCATAGATCAGTGCTTGCTCAAGGACCTTGTCCTTATTCTGGCAAATGTCACATAATGCAAATATACAATAAATGCACTTGATTAAGAAAAAAAAAATGTCATATTTAGAACAAACATTAAAAATGCACAGCATCCTTTTTGGCAAATTCATAAAACATAAATAAATTATCAGTAGGCAGGAATGCCGCAGGGAAGAGTTTTTGGTTCTTGATGTTTTGGTTTTTTTGAATCATAATGCTAAGCAACATAACAAATAAAGAGCACGATGCATTATGTAAGCTTTTTTCCGCTACAATGTTCTGCGTGAACATCAGTGGTGGGTTGGGCATATTCTGAATGCCAATCCCTCTGGAAAATCTTCTGCAACTGGCTCTGAACAGTATGCTGGCCCTGCCCCACTGCAGAACCTGTCTGATTCACAACAAGCCCAACCCCTGCCGTCTGGGTGAAGTAATTCTCAGACCAGTTGGAAGTTCCTGTAAAACACAATATAACAATCGATCATTGTAACAGGATTATAAATATGACATTGACTTTATTTCACCACTCATATTCACAGTGCTTCAAAAAGTAAACATGGACCGTTTCTGTTGGCAGGTTTTTATTATGAAACCTGCCGTCAGATAGCAGCAATATGGAAAAGCATGCAAGTGTGAAATTGTGCATGCAGACAGATAACATACCAATGTAAACAACGCGATCAGTCACCATGTACTTGGCATGGTTGACACGTGCAAACGGAATCCTCTGCTGCTCTCGTGTTGAGGGCACCTCGAAAACTTTCTGTATATAAAAGGTTTATAAGCATTAAATGTGATGCCTCAGTTACATTTTTTAGATATAAAGAGCAGAGAAACGTACAGTCTGAATGTTGCAGCTTAGAGGGGGCTTGTTGAGGACTGACAGAGATTGAAGAAAGACAAACATGGCACCAGGAGATTGACTCCAGCAACTGACCAACAGCTTCACTTCAACACCTCTGGTACAAGCAGCCTCACGAAGGGCCGAGTCGATGACAGGCCAAAACCTAAAAATCATGGAAAACAATATTTCACTAAGCTATTAAACACCACATACATGCAAATTTAATACATTTTAAAAATGATTAACCTTCAGTTAATGGAATTGTTTTTTAATGTTATTTTAGTATTGAGACACATATTTTTTATTTTGAATTAGTTCATATTCAAGTGTTATTTTTGTTAAATCATCAGTAATATTGACTTTTTGTCATTTTTATTAGCCATTTATTAAAAAAAGAATATCTATACTTTTTATCAATGTTTATTTCAGTTTTAGTTTTAGTTATTTTAGTCTATTGAAATTAGAAATGTCGCTTTGGCTACTAGCTATGAGCGTCTCTATTATGCTTTTTTTGGATATTACCTTTCATGTATTGTGTAAAATGGCTGTTTGTGAATGTAAAAGGTGTGTTTCAAAGATCAAAGTGCCCAATAATGTTATTGTCTCCCAAAAGAAAGAAGTGAACCAATTCTAAACTGACTGAAATTGGTCAATACTAATTTCAGTATTATTAAACCAGTCTTAAAATCTTGCTCAAACATCATTGGACGATAAAGTGTTTTTTTTTTTTTTTTTTTTTTTTTATACCTTGGATGCATGTAAACCTATTGAGGAACTCCAAAACTAAATTAGCAACTTTTAAAATAGCATAATGATGGCACTTTAATATTTTATTTTATTTCAGTTAACGTTTATTTAAATGTTTATGTTTTTAGTTTTACTCAATATAAAATGGTAAAGATTACCGAATGGGCTCCGTGAACTGGGACATGGGAAGGTAGTCCATCACAGACACATAAATGAAGCGCTCAGCATCAGCAATCACTGACAGGATGCTTGAGAGGTCATCAGAACGTCCATGTGATGATAAAGGAGGAGGGGAACTCTAAAAGAACAAGTCAAAAATTGCCATGTAAAAATGTATAAAAAAACATTTCTGCTCACACACACACACAAAAAAATGCATATCATGTTTAGAAACAAATGAAAATTAATGATACAGGACATACATAAAGTACTATTCATGCAATGTATTCATTAAAAAGATATATTTTTTCAGAAGTGAAAAGGGTGACAATATGACAAAAAGCCAACCTTCCTACACAATGCATAAAAAAAACCCTCATATTGAATACATGAAAACCAGCCAACACAAAAAAGTCAGACAATGAGTGGAATTGTGAACGGGTTGAATAAAATGATTGCAAAGCATGCAATGAAAAAAATATATAAACATGGTGAATGAAAACCAGACAACAAAGTCAACTTGTGAGAGAAACACAACTCACAGACAAATAGACACGTGCAGGGACACCGTTGAATTTAACAGCTAATGGGTACTTAGAACTGGAGAGGGCAGAGAACCGGCCCGGCCAGAAAGGAGGTAGAGATCCATTCTTCTGAGCTCCAATGTCCCAGTACACGTCAAATATCCGTGAAGCGTCCTGTGCTAGACAGCTGCAGTCTTCCACAGTCACTCCAACCTCTTTCACCTAGTAGAAATATTGGCCATATTTTAGCATACGCATCTATATATTTATAGGATTGTTTATTTGGGTTGATGGCCATTTTGATATCATAGTATAAACTGCACTGAATAATGAATAGAATAAAATCAAAACAAAACAAAAATTACATAACGTCAAGGACATTGCATGTCAACAGAAACATCCAATAAGATCCATTTACCATCCAATCAAATGAAGCAATGACTTTGCAGGCAGGGGTTTTTTTTCACAAAGGTACCTTACAAAACTGTGACAATATCCCACAGAATTGTTGGCCATTTTGACATTTTTAGCATTTTTACAAGGCATTTTAACAAGGATAGCATTTTTCAGCTTCCGGACATAGCCTTCGACTCACCTGGGTAAGAGAACGCCAATCCATGTTTGCGCTGCCTAAATACATATGCTTCTTATCCACAACCCACAGTTTGGTATGCAAAATGCCTCCAGTGATGCTCTGCAGGTCAACTCCCCGGACATCAGCCCCTAAAAGAAAGCACAAAGCAAGTAAGCTGAAGGGAAAAGGCAGCATAACATCCATTCAAAATCATTCAAGCTCTTACAATTCTCAATGTGTGCAACATGTACCTGTTGCTACCAGTTCATCTGTGTCTGCAATGTATGGCTGAGGGGCGTTTACTGCAATCTTCAACTTCACTCCATTTGGTTCCAGCTGCTTCAGTTTGTTGAACACTTTTTTGCCCTATAGAAAAGATACCAATGAACTGCCTTCCCATATAATCACGATCAATACTATCCTATTATTATCCAGCTTTTATTAGATCATAATGTCGATGACAAATAGTGTATTATTCTCACTTATGCACAGGCACGACATACCAGCACAGATGAGGGCTCCGTAAGGCCCAGGTCTGAATCTCGGAGTGTGAAATAGTAAGCAGCAATGTGGACAGAGCTGTTTGCTCTGTTTAGTAGATTAGTCCAAGTCTCTGAAATGCTTGGCAGGTGAGGTGAGCCTGAAGGGAAGCTGAGGCCCTCTGGGACACTCTCAACAAGAGTGAGCCTGAACATTTAGAAACACATTTAAACATCTCAAACTCGCTATTTAAAAAGTGAAAAAAAAAAATATTCAGGATCCGCTTCCTCACCTACAGTCAGAGATGCACGTCTCTTGAGGCATCCAGAAACTTTCCAGACAGTGAAGCTCCAGTTGTGACATCAGGTGTGACATGGATTTAGGGACTCCATACTGCCAGATGTGCAATGCAAATCCACCCAAAATAAGGAGAATGGAGGGCACGAGACAGAATAGGAAAAAGCTCCTTCCTTTTGTCTGCTAAAACAATATAAAACTAAAATGAAAGACATACTATTTACTTATGCTTGCATCTATCAAACAAGATACGCAGATATCTGTTAGTGATGAAATTGTGGTTTTGTGGCTTTTTCATTTCACATATCTTCTTCTGTTGAAATTCTGTTCTGTCTTTGACGGGAAAACAAATATTTGACGGCAGCTAGACTCAGATACGTCGAATTTGTATATTTATGCAAATCAAAAAGGTCAAGTTAGTCCTGAGAAAGACATTCTGGTCTATAAATGTGGCTTGCACTGCAGTATTTTTCTTTCTTACCTCCTCCCAGTAAAAAAAGAATAACATCTCAACATTTTACTTGAGCAAAACTACGTATTTTAATTTTAGTATTGTTATTTTGTATAAAAATGATATGAGTTTGTACCAAAGACAAAATATCTTGTTTTAGGCTCAAAAAAGCATAAGTGTATTTTTTTTAGCCCATTGGCAGTCATTTTCCATGTTTTAAACAGACAACTTAATACATTATGCCTTGTTTATTCTTAATTAAATGTATGTTCATTTAAAAATGTTTAGATAGTTGTATTGGAAAACAAGAAAATTATTTGGAGTGATGCCCTTCATCAGGGTAAATCTATGTCTGTTCACTTAGAAAGTTAATAGCATGCATTTCCTCAACAGGAACAACAATAGTACGCTTGCCCAAGCAAACACCATTCATTTTGCATATTGCATGTAATATAATTCACCTCACCTTTGAGGGTGTACATATTTTGGCCTGGGTGTGTTTTGTAGGACTAGTATTGCCAGTTTTGGTTCCCTGTCGTGTTTCTTCAATGCATTTTTTACTATCTAAAGGTCTCTGCATCTTAGCGGTTTCATCCTGACCACTTAGTGTGGATCCATCACCCTTATCTGAAACAAAGCACTGTTTCACATTGTTCTCTGTGACACGATTTTCTTCTGTCCAATGTGATTGGGATACACTTCCTTTTTCCTCACTCAAAGTTTCTTCACGAGCCGAGGCCTCGGGTTGATCATCAGCGGAGCCCGAGCTCAGATCCTCTACAACATCATCCTGTGCCGACATCTGCTCATCTTCTGAGATGTTCTCCGCACTTGCAGTTTCAAATTCAGAAACGGGCTTCATGACGTGATCATATGTCTCATAGATGTCCCTGAGTGGAGGTCGCTGCAGTGACATGTCATCTTGATCAGAGTCTTTTGTAATCTCAGGCATTTGATCAAGGGATTGATCTATTTTCGGAGCTAAAAGAGTGGAGGTGTGATCTGAGATATCACCTTCAAAGAGAACATCAGCAAGGCTTGTGGGTAAACGAGCCGATGGGATGGGCAGTGCTTTTTCTCTCCCCCCAGATACTGACATTTTGCCTCTTCCAGCCTCTGTAGAGCCAGCTTTCTCTTTTTGGCCCTGCTGGCTGGATCCATCCATCTTCAATGATGACTCTGCACTCTGGATGGTGACTCGCTTGCGGCCCAGAGAGCTTTGAAAGGTAGGGATGCGGGACAACGGTAGTCTCCCTGCTTTACGGGATTCCTCTCCATCCTCCTTCCTCTCGGATGTTGCTTTCTCATTCGATTCCTCGCCTATCAATTGTTCTGGTGATCTAAAATATACATCCTCTGGTTCCTATAGCATAAGTTCAAAAACATAATTCAATGCAAAAACATTACATAATGGGTGTATACACATGTAACATAATATGCAATTTGTTGCTTGTACACATACACTCTTTACAGTTTAGTACATGTGTATGTTGTTAGCAATTATACAATGCAAGTCTGTATCGATAGCATAAAAAGTGTATACAAATAAAATGTATATTTAATTTGTTTGTAGACACTCTTTACACTTGGTACATACAGTATGTTATTATCAAGCATAAAACTATTAAATGCTAAATTAACTAGACAGATAGAAAAGAAATATATTACTGAATAAACAACTCCATATCCCTTGATCTCAAAATGCAAGACTGGTTAACAAGTAGCAAAACGTTTGTCTAACATTATGCAAGCTCAGTATAAGAAGGTGTGTGCGACAAACTGAAATGTCTAAACGCTTAAGAAAAAAAGCTGTAACCTTTTTAAACACCAAACCAGCAAGTTTGAAACCCTAGTTAGCACGCAAGCTACTCACCATGACCGATAACTATTCTCAACTTATCCGTAACGAGTAACTATTTTCAGAAATAAAACGTTAAAAACAAAACGTAAGACGATCTGTAGGCTACGAGGTGGTAAACTTGTAGTAGGTCCAGGCGGATACTTTTGGTAAAGGAGATGCTGTATCTATCTGCGACGTGGCTGCAGAACTACAGCTCACACAGTGCGGTACAGTGAAGAAAAGAGAGCGAGAGAAAGAGAGAGCGAGAGGAAAAAGTGAGGAAGAAGAAAACCTCGCCTACTAAACACGCTATGAGTTCAGACCGTTCAGACGTTACAAACCACCTCTGACTCATAGCCTGAATCAATACTGACCGCACATCACTCATCTCATCTCTCTTGTTCATGTTATGAAATGAGGAGTACATAACTTTAAAAAAGTGTTATTTAAACCAAGTTGTTGATGTGCTCGCTTTATTATTCAGTTCGTGTAATGAAAGGCAAGTATAAATCATAATGACAGGAAGGAATGACAGCTGACATGACGGTTATTGAAGCGCAAAACCCGCCGTTTCTCCGTACAGTAGGTAGTAGTGCTATGGTTGATTGATTGATTAAGGGTTCCCCTACAGGCCAAATGCGGTAATGCAACGGGCGTCTACCACTGTAAAGCCAGCCTAGTACAAACCACCTCCACATAATGCTTGAATACAAAATACTTCCTGAAAATTAAGATGGTGGGTCTCTTTGTTCTTCTTTGTGAAACTCCATGTACCTTTGAAGAGTTTGGTGAGAAAGAATTTTGAGGGCGTGGTCTTGCATGATAGGAAGTCACGTTTGTTTACCTTTGTCATTACTAGTATGTACCGTTAGATGTCGCCATAAACGAGTCTCTGTTAGATAAGGCAGTGCATAAACACGAACCGGACTTTAGTGATGAGGGAAAGGATTTATTGGATGTGTCACGTCGATTACATGGTCATTTTTTGTAAGGTATTGTTGAATTTATTTTTGGTGATATTTTAGGGGATTTTTAAAGAATGTGTGTATTTATTTCAAAACCGACCTATGAACTAGCAAATCGATTTTAAACCCTTATCTAGCAACGTTAGCCACACAGCTAGGCACTTTGTATCGGTCTAAACAAAGTAATTTTGATACGAATGTTTCAGTGTTAGAATGAGTTAAACAGTTAAAAACTATTAAAATCTGTGCTGTACATCGTGCAGACGAACAGGTCTAGCGAATAAACAAAAGTCGTGCTGTCATTCGCGACTGTCAAAACTGCCAATCAGTCACACTGTAAGTGAAATAGGGCTGTTGTCAGATAAACGATGTTTTTGTTTTCGAAGAGGAAAATTGTGTTGTTGATTTTTTTGAGTTGATGTGAAACTTGGCTATAAACGCTTTCACTTTTATTTTGCAGATCACAGGTTGAGAAGGGAAATTCTCACAAAGGACTTTTTCCAGAAGAAGAAGTGTTGTTTTCGTCGTGTAGTTTGATCATCGCTTCACTATGTGACAGTATATCATATAATGATACTCAGACAAAGGCAGTACGGCTGAATTTTATTTTTTACCATTTTGCTAATATGATTTATACTGACATTTTATGCCATTTTAGTTTTATTTTATTTTGATGTTTTGATCTGTATATTCTTTTGTTTTAATATTTTTTCTCACATTCATCATCATAATGCACATTCCAGTTCCACCTTCCCCCATGAGACCAGCCGTGGCCCCATCGGTACAGCTGGGTGTCACGGTTCTTTACGCATGTCTCTATGGGGGTCTTTTTGTAGTGGTATACATTCAGCTTTGGTTGCTGTTACTCTACCGGCATAAGCGATGGAGCTACCAGAGTATCTTTCTTTTTCTTTGCCTGTTCTGGGCAGCTCTTCGCACAACACTCTTCTCGTTTTATTTCCATGATGCCCTTGCGGCCAACCACTTGTCCACTGCAGTCTACTGGCTCCTTTATTGCTTCCCAGTGTGCTTGCAGTTTTTCACTCTGAGTCTTTTCAACCTTTACTTTACTCAGGTAAGTCGAGTTAAAGTTACATAGAGAAAGATTTGTGAGATGTTTGCAAAAATCAAGCCACTCCTTAATAACAATGTTTCATTTTGACAGGAGTTGCTCAAAGTCAGAAGTGTACTCAACATTGAGCCCAGCAAAGCACTGTGAGTACATTCACATACAGGTATATTAGTTAGTGCTGTGTCAAGTGAATAAAATAATCAAATTAATTACATGATGTGAAAACGAATTCAAATATTTAATCAGAAATTAATTTGCACATCAAATGTAGCTGAGAAAATGTGTTAAATAAGAAAAACATCAAAAAGTTATTATAAAAAGTAGATTTAGAATTAAATATTTGATATTATCAACGTTTTACATATAAGCCTTTATGGTTATAGCCAAAACAGTTTGGTTATCAACATTCTTCAAAATATCTTTTCATAAATAACCATATGGGTCAACAAAATGTCATACAAATTTGAAACAACATGAGGGTGAGTAAATGTAACTAAACAGAATTTTCATTTTTGGGCAAACAATTTTTTTTTTTTTTTTTGTCACGTTATTTTTTCGTAACTAATGAAATTAACATGTTAAATCTATTAATGGATATCATTTGTTTAATGAGAATTGTATGGAAGCCACTTTTTGTCTCACAATTCAGATTTATTTTCCTCAGAATTACAAATTTATACCTCATAATTCTGGGAAAAAATGGCAAAATTGCGATAAATAAACTTGGACTTTTTTTCTCATAATTGTGAGGTTTGTAACTTTTCTCGCACTTCTGACTTTTTTTTTTCTCAAAATTCAGAATTCAAAACTCGTAATTCTGACTTATATAACTTGCAATTATGAGTTTGTATCTCACAGTCAGAATTGGAAAAAGTCAGAATTGCGATTTTTTTCACAATTGTGACCCCCCCCCCACCCCCACCCTTTTTTTCAATTGCAAGTTATAAAGTCAGAATTGTGATATAAAAAGTTGCGATCACCTTATAATTTATTTCGTGACAGAAACAAGTTTCTCAAGAATTGTGTGTAAACTTTGAATTCTAGACGGGCGGCTCGGTGTGTGTACGCCACCATGAGTCTCGTCTTCCTGTGCGTCAACATAGTTTGCGCAAGCCTCGCAGATCATGGAGGTTCTGGTGGAGCTGGTGAAAACGCTTGGAGGCTGGTTTTGCTTCGGGTTCTGGTTAATGACCTACTGTTCATTCTGGAAGCTGTGTGTCTGGCCACGTCTCTGCTCCTGTTAACTCGATTTTCGCCCACCACCACTCCCCCTTATCTACGCAGTAAGGTACATATTTACAAGGACTTGAGCTCAAATGATAGTCGCAATCTATTTTATTTGTTTAATCGGAAATATTCTGATGTAGTTTATGGTACTCTTAGGATAAGTGTCTGCTAAATATCTACTCAAGAATAAATCTCTGTTGCTGTCCATGATAAACAAGACAAACTTTGGTAAAAAAATCATTATTTCGAGATGTGTTGTGTTTGCAGGGGCTTTGCCGGACTGTGGTGTTGGGGGCCGGCGTAATCTTGCTCTTCTCTAGCAGGGCTTGCTACAATCTTGCAGTGCTGTTTTTGTCTCAGAATCATAAAGTCGAGGCTTTTGACTATGACTGGTACAACATTTCTGATCAGGTGGGCAGTTGCTCTTTGTGGGTTGCTAATGAAAGGGTTTTTCCTCTTTCACTGGTCAGTTTGTGATGGTTGTGTGTTCTTCTCAAAGGCTGACCTTCAGAGTGAACTTGGAGAAAGAGGCTACATTATCTTTGGAGCAGTTCTTTTCATTTGGGAGCTGCTACCTACCGGCCTGCTCATTCTCATCTTCAGAGTTCGCCAACTTCCTCAAGAAAAGGTCTTTATTTATTTTTGGCTCATACTATTAACTCTCTGGTACTGTTTGGTCAGTTTTGACTGAATTTTTTTTTTTTTTTTTTTTTTTTTCATTTTTTTACTTCATATTATGAATGAATGGTAAGAAACTTGGTAAAGGGGTTGGAAAAAAATGGTAAAGGGGTAAAAAAAAAATATATATATATATATATATATATATATATATGTATATATATATGTATACATATATATATATATATGACGAAAGGGGTTGGCACTTGCTTTGTGAACTAATATATATATATATATATATATATATATATATATATATATATATATATATATAATATTATATTGATTAGTGAGACATTTGCTTTGTTGTTTTTTTCAGAACTGCAGCCCGGCCATGTGCAACACACAAGCCTCACAGTCATATTTCTTTGATGATCCTCGAGGAATGGATGACACGGCTTCTCTTTGGAGCCACAGTATCAATCCTAATAGCAGGTAATGTGTTCATTAGGCTTTGAGTATTACAGCTCAGATATTTGACGTTAAAAGTTGTGATTAAAACCGATTGTCTGCACCAACAGCTGGTTTGGGTCGAGTGAGACGACTCCACTCCTCTTCAACAGGAGCGACCAGATCAACCAACACCACTCGCTTTACTCCACTCCACAGACCTGACCGCTATGCAAAGATCTTCCTCTGACCTTCTCAGGCAATAGCACAGCATTACCTCTTCCTGTTGAGTAGCTCAATAGGTTTGTTTGCACTAATATGCATTGCATCAGAAGCCTCTATACTTCTGAAATCGCACCTTGACTTTTTAAAGCTGAACACAATTAGACTAGATGCTCACGATGAAAGGGACCAGATAATGATTTTACTACAAGGACTATAACCACATTTAGCATTCATGAGCGATTCTTTGAAATGTATTAACTTTAACAGATGTTATTTTTGCGTGTGGGATGGTGACCTTCTTTCCATTTCAAATGGTGCGTAGGGAAGCAATAAATTTGGTACTTTGTGCTCTGATATTTGCCAATATACATTAATAAAAAAATAATTTAAACATTTTTTTTACATATTTATGGTTGTTCATGTATTGTTGGAATTTCAGTAAAGACTAACACTCAGACTTTTGAAACAGAAACTTTATTACTCATTTGAGATGTCATTAAAACAATCTTATCTGATTCATAATTTTAATATTAGCTTACGTTAATGCTTAGCTTGGATGCCAGACCTAACCTCGCCCACAACATGTTTTTGGTCGGGAAGTTCGGTCTGGACTTGATCCATTGAGAAGTACTTATTATCGGTTCAGAAATCGTCAGGCCAATCAAATTGCCAGGGCGGGCTTTATATGATGACGGACAGATGATCTGCTGTTTTGTAATCATCACGTTATCAAGAGCGCTTGGGTTGAACTGGTTGGTGTCCCTCAAAATGTTTAACCAAGGCCACATTTATTTGATCAGTAATATTTTGAAATATTATTGCAGTTTAAGCAGTTTTCCATTTTAATGTGAGCATGAATTTTCAGCATCATTCCTCCAGTGTCACATGATCCTTCAGAAATCATTCTAATACACTGATTTGCTGCACAGACATTTATCGATGTTGAAATGTTTTGTGTAAATTGCCTTTTTTTTTCAGGATTCTTAGATGAATACAAAAATTCAAAAGAACAGCATTTAGATGCACGATATATATGGGACACCATATCGATATATGTTCATTTTTAATGTTATCGTTTTCAGCGCGATAAAAAAATTTGGCTAAGAAATAAAAGCCGATAAATAACGGTTATTTCTTTTAGCTGAGACACTTCGCCCTGATGTTTTTGAAGTCTGTCATAGGCTACATGAAATTATGAGAACATGATGTAATCAGGCTCTCAAAAATTATATACAAATTTGGATTTAGATTTATCGACCAAGATGTCTTATCAGCTAAAAAAATATATATATATTTTTAAATTGTCAGTTATCGGTATCGGCCAAAATGTACACATCGGTGCATCACTATGTGAAATAGAAATCTTTTGTAACATTGTTCATTGATTTAATACATCCTTGCCATATGAAACTATTAATTTCTTTGACCTCAGACTTCATAAACTCACTAAACATACACAAGACTGTTTCGAACAGTTTATTGTGCAGTATGTACATATCCTCCTATTAAAACACTTTATACATTATGTACATTAAGTTAATTTACTCATAATTGGTTCATGGTCGTCTTTTACCCACAACCAAAGTAGATCTAAGAAAACAAATTGTAATATGTAGAGCTAGAAATAATGAAAATGCAC
This sequence comes from Cyprinella venusta, assembly GCA_038021265.1. Taxonomy (NCBI): domain Eukaryota; kingdom Metazoa; phylum Chordata; class Actinopteri; order Cypriniformes; family Leuciscidae; genus Cyprinella; species Cyprinella venusta. The sequence goes on along the minus strand of CM075873.1, from coordinate 18,128,119 downwards.
AAAGAAGGGAGAACACATCCAATTTTAAGGGCACATGAGAAATCCACAGACCTTGTTGATCCTCTGAGAAACAGAAATCACATTCAGAGGAAAGTCTCGCCAATACTCGATTCAATAGTCAAGGCTGACCTTGACCAAAGTGCAAGGTTTTTTTTAAATCTTCACACATGATTACCCAGAAACCAGTTCTCTAGCCGAGTCTTCTGTACATGTGACAATGACAAATCCTCCTTACACTGGGAAGTGCCTTGATGTGCTTCATTTAGATAACATCTAAGAACACATGAACTTTCCTCAGATAATCTGACATCTCAACATGAAAAGTGCCCAAAAAGTCCGTAAAAAGCGTTTCTACCGTCATGTATTTAAGCATCACATCATCAGTGGTCAGGAGTGGGCGTGGTCTCCAGTTTACGGAGGCGACGCCGCCTCAACTCGGCGGCGCTCGGCTCACCGTCATCTTCATCTCCCTCCATCCTGTCTTTGTCGTCCTCTGTGGTTGAGTCTGGTCGAGAGAATCCTGTAGCTCCATTCACAGATTCACCTAGGAACAAGAGAACACAATGACCCTGGTACTAACATGCGACCCAGGGGCCTGGCAGCCAATTGGGTACATAGTTAATATATCTATGTGTTAAAATGTTAGTGTTTTAGTATAATAGTTTAGGAGAGTAGGAGGTGGATATAGGATATACACATACATACATACACGTACGCACGCACGTGTTTACATGTAAATATAAAATATAACATTTCACTGTCAGTCATACTGTGTATCAGGGGCCGAGTCAATTCAAATATGACTCTCTTTATACAATATTAGCTTTCATTCAGGAAGTTGTGGCAGTATTTTTTCTTCCACTCACCACTCTGAGCCTCGTTCTCCTGACTAGGAGTTTCCGTGTTGACCGGGGAGGGTGAGGACTCCAGATTCACTGATGCACTCGCTTCACCAGTGTTGGTTTCTGATCTTGGCGGACTAAACAGGAAGTTAAGAAAAAAAAACACGTGGATTTCAGAGGTAGAAACTGGGCGAGCCACTCTCTATCAAAGCTTAAAGCTATACTGTGTAACTCTTTTAGTTTATTCTTAGCTAAAACACTTAGTACTTTCAAAAATATGTGCTCATTAATGTATATTTACTTTGTTCAAGAAATAAAGTATTTTCGTGAGTGTATAATATGCCATTGAAAATACATACGGGTAAGGGGTTCTAATGTTGGTCGCCATGTTGCCCCTCCATCATGAAAGTACATTAGCCAAAGAGGGACATACCCGTTAATTCAAGCTTCGCCTTTCGCGTTTACGTTTGAGTTAACACTCATGGGCGAGGTCAAACTGGAAGCCATGTTAATCTTTGACTACATTGGCCACCGCAGGAGTTAAAACGAAATCGGAATTGAGAGGAACAGAAACTAATATTCAATGGATGGTCATATACCTTTTCACCTCGATGCTAATGCTATTTCATGCATAGTGAGTTTTTTCACATGGTTAAAGAGTTGGATTCCCATGCTAAACATGGATAAAGTTTCAAAAATTAAATTGTACGTTTGATTCAGTATTTCTGTTCTCAAAATACTCCTCCTTGGTTGTCACAAGTTTCAAGTAAGGGCGTGTATGTTAGATTAATAAGGGCGTCCGCATGACACGGTGTTCTAAAAACATAGCGCTCAATTTAAAAAAAAAAACAAAAAACACTCGAGACCTTGTGTTTTCCTCCCAGCTTCCAGATGCTCTCAACGTTAAAGCTTTGCGCGTTCGTGATTATTTAGCTCCGCCCATACGGCACGTCTCCACCCGCTCGGCTTTTTCCGTGAAAGACCCGGTACAGCCTATCTTTCTTTTATAAATATAATAAAACTAAAGACATCTTGGAGATATGATGGATGCAATATTACTCTATAGTTACTCAAGATTAACACGAGATGAGTGTTTCACCCCCCCTTTAAGCAACACTTGCATACCTTAATGTAGCCACCGTGCTGAGGTAGTGGTGAATGTTGAGCATGGCGGCATCCAGCAATGTGTGGATGTTGTGAAGGCACTGCAACCTCGCCTCCAAACCTCGCCTGCCCTCCTGCTCCAGTTCTCGGAGCTCAGCCTCTGACATGGTGGATAGAGTTGATGGTGGCGGTGGCATGGATGACACTAGTCAACAGAGATCACATTTTACTCAAATATCTGACCTGGGAGGTTTCTAAAGCATTTGTTCTAGATGAAGTTTTATTTGTTAACAAGAAAGCATTTTGACCAGTCTGACTTACTAAAAGGAGGAGGTGGAGGCATCGGCAGCCATGGAGCTGACGTGAAAGGTGGCGGCATGGAAAAGGGGAATCCAGGGATAGCTCCAGGAGCAGCAGAGGCGCTGTCTGCAGTCGGCTGAGTTGAGCTGCTGGCTCCTGATTCTACATGACAGATGGTGAGAATTTTTATGAGAATCATGGGTATTCTACATTTTCACAGAGAGGTAGAACAGAGGCTCACCTGATCCCTGAGCTCCATCGGTACTGGTCTGTGGCGTGTCAGTAGCTGCCTGTGCACCAGGGGCAGCAGGAGGAGGTGCGCCAGGGAAGGGACCCCAAAATGGAAACAACCCCGGAGGAAACTGAGGCATCATACCTGGAGCAACTGCACAAAAGTGTAGACATACAATCGCAATTAGCAATCTCAAAACCAAATATCAGCAGATGAACCAGTTTGGTCTTACCATTGACAGGTGGAGGTACGGGGGCAGGAGCAGCAGGGGCAGGTGCTTGCGCAGGAGCTGGGGCTGGATTCTGGTTTGGCTGGGATGCTCGGAGGACATCCATACGACAGGTGGGACATGTCTGCTGTCTTTGGAACCATGAGCGAAGGCAACTACAATGAGAGGAAAAGACTACATGAAATATGCATGCAGACATCAACACCAAAGGAACCGAGATTTGTCAATCGGTGGACGTGAACCTTGAGTGAAAGATGTGGTTGCACGGCAGTTTCTTGGCTCCAGTCACCATCTCTTCTCTGCAAATGATGCACACATTGTCGGTGGCTTGCAAGTCTTCAGGGGTGGCATCAGGATAGCTGTGACAAAGCATGGCAACCAGCGACACTCAGAAAACCATTAATACATACTCAACATATTAAAAACAAAAGAAAAAGACTAAATATACAATAAAAATATATTTAATTTTTCTGAAAAAAATTAAAAACAAAATATAAAAAAATAAACAGCATAAAATTATAAAAACATTAAATACACAATAAAATAAATACTTTTTACTAAACAAAAAGCAAAAAAATATAAATAAATTAATACTAAAAACATTTGGTAATTAATAAAATCGATTAACATCTTTAAAAATAATTTCATATTAAAAGATATGATTATTTTAGAGAAACACTCACAGAGTATTCATATTACGAATGGCTCGTCGGGACATGATGGCGTCTGTTACTGCCTTCTTGAATTGCCTGATGAAGACAGACATTTTGAACATGACAAAAGAATAAAGACAAGCTAGACAGCTGTTCATAGCTGGAACCTGATGATGTATCCATCACTCACCTCATTGCGAGATACATGGGTCGAATGGCAAACAGAGGGAAGGTGTGCACTTTTATCATTATGGTCATGAACGCCATATACAAAAGCACCTTGATGAATCCTGAAGGATAAATATAATATCAGTCAATCTGTAAATGAGCTTATTTGATCCATAAGCAGCATTCGGTTCTCTAGGACGTACCTGTAAAGAGCTCTGTGTACAGCATGTAGACAGCTTTATTGTCCCAAGGATTCTCACTTTGCAGATCAACTGTATGTAATGTGTACTTGATGAAGGTGGTGAGGACCATAGTCATCAGAATCGCATACTGAAAGAAATGCAGAATTCATGTTACTGTAAAGTCTATGGCATTTTGAAACTCTAGTATAAAATATGTTCTGATTTCGAAATTGCTCAACTTCGTCAAGTTATGGGCCACCATGTGAGACTTTAGGGTCAATGGGCCTTTCAATAATATTAATGAAATTCAGTTTAGGATCTCACTCAAACCATGACATAATAAATCTAGAATTAAACTGTTGTTCACCTCAAATCCAAAAACCAGCTGCACTGATGCCCCTCTTGTTATAATGCTGTGACACGCATGATTGACAAACAGAAAGTCTAACACTCCCAGCAACACCATAAGAGCTGTACCAGAAAAAAAAAGAACAGTAGTGACTGACACGCTCATGAAATGATGCAATACCACAACACGGTAAATTCAAAATGCAGGTGCAGCTCAAATAATTTGCATGTTCAAAAAAATGACTTGGTAAAGTAGTTTCATAAATAAAAAGGAAGTAAGGGATATACTGGTGCCATAGAAAACAGGCCACAGCAAATCCAGTCACAATGTACTCACAGAGAACTCTGAAGTGGAAGACCCATGAGATATTTGGACTCCTTTCCATCTAACAAATTAAATAAAAACATTAGAATATTTTTTGTTATTATTATATATATATATATATATATATATATATATTTTTTTTTTTTTTTTTTTTTTTTTTAGGGCTGTCACAAATATTTAATAATCACTCGATTATTTTTTTAGGCAATCATTTTTGGTTCAAATTAAGAATCAAAAGCAAGTAATCATGGTTTTATAGAACAAAACTGTTAAAAATATATATATAATATAAACAATCAACTTATATATATATATATATATATATATATATATATTGTAATATATCAAATGCCTGCAGAGGCCAATGGATTGGTGGCGTTACCAAGCGTGCCACTCGAGTCCTGAAAAGTGAATCCAGAGCGTCTCGATCGCCCCCAGGTTGCTTGATGCAGTATAGCTCATAAACCCCGCCTTCTCCATGTAACGCAATGAACGTGAGACAAACTAAACAATCAAATCTTTTTTTTTTTTTCTTTCAAATATGGTTTGTCATTTTTGGCTGTTTTTAAAATCACTCTGATGGTTCAAGAGTATGTTCTTTAAATAAGTTTAGTTTTAGTTAGTTATTCGATGCTATAAAAACAGGGATGTGACTTCTTCAACCTTTTGTTTCAATAATCTATTGTTGTTACACTTGACAGCATGATAAACAACATTTATTTTCAAATATACATTTAATTTTTAATATTTGCATTTTCCTTTACAATGGAAATGCTACAGCCACTGTTATTTCTTGTGCAAGAACATATGGACATCAAAACATGTAAACTCAGCACATGGGATTTTATTTTGAAATAACGGTGAACGGGTCGCATATTTAAAAATATGGTGAACAGGCCGCATATTTAGAAACATATTGATGTATTCTCCTGTGTTGGCGTAGGTTTATAAATGATTCACCAAACTAATTTGATTAAATGACACACATTGCGTTCCCAGGCGATTGTTTTAAGCAACTCACTCACAGCATATGCTGAGACGGAGTTTGAGACGTGCTCCACACATTTACTGTGAACAGACCAGCAACTTAAAATAATTAAAGCTCGCAAAGCGTACATTTAATTGAATCGCATCCAAATATTGTGACAGCCCTACATATTTTGTATATAAAATTTCAATATTCACTCACAAAATCCACCCTGTCTTCAGCCAGCCAATGGAAGCACTTGAGGAAAAGCAGCAAAGTGAAAAGGGCCACAAAGCGAGGGGAGAAATCATCCCTGAAGACTGTAAAGGCCAAGCAGGTCTCAGTCACGGCATACCAGGAGCGTTCAATCAGGTGCTAAAAATATAAAGAATATAAAAATGAGAATGACAAAAATAAAAATTCGCCCTTGGACACTTGGACACCAACCTCCATTTCTGCAGCTCTTAGTTGCCCGAAGAAGACCTTCCGCATAAATTTCCCCAAAAGGAAAACCAACACGAAAGCCTGAATGTATAATACCTGTCAAAGAAAAAGTACAGAGTTTAGCCTTTCACCTGTCTTTATATCAACATTTGATACTATATAAACCAATGGCGACTTACTGCCATACTAGGACTGCTTTTGGTGAGGTACACCACAGTCGGGTAGAACTGGTGCTTGAGGAAGTAGGCATGGGCAATGACTGTGCCAGTCAGCGCCAAACTGATGGTCGTCACAAGAGTGGCTCGCACCATCTTGCACTGGAGAGAGGAGAAAATGCTCTGAGCTTCAGAATCAATGATGAGGACAAGCAACATTTCATGACACTCAAAACAAATACTAGCATAAACAACATTCAGCTGCAATTTAATAAAAAAATAATTCAATATTTTATATAGCAATAATAAACACAATTTTACAAAAAATAAAATAAACAGTCAGTAACTAATAATCATGACAATAATACATTATATCAAAATATAATGGTATAATAAAAGTATTAATTGAATTGTTATAAATAATAAATGTTAATTATTATCAATATTAAAAAAAAAAACAATGGTGACATTAAAATTCTAAAATGTATGGTTGTCTTAATTTCTTTGTTTTCATATGTTAAACCATTGAGATTTTAGTTAGCTAAAAAACACAGATAGACCTTATTGATTCTCTTTGTTGAGAGCAACAGATTTGTTGCATTACTTCCCAGATGCAAATTATAAGCGACTCAAACACACAGCACTTGCAGAGTAAGCATTTACTGAAAACACAGTGCTCTTACAAGAACATTAAAAACATGCAGACTAGGCATAGGCCATGTATATACTGGGCTGCCAACTTTTGAATTCAATTTGGAGTGAGAATTGGATTCATGAGCTTGTGGTTCGATTTCGATGTGGATTCAATATCTATTTATTTGGATATAGTACTTTTATAGTATCAAATCTTCTCAAGAGAATTAAAAAATCTAATGTTGTAAACGAAACAGGGAACCCTGTCAGCTGGTAAAGATTAATTAATAGGATAGGTAACCAGAAAATGAAAATTCTGCCATTACATATATTTTGAAGAATGTTGGTGGAAACCAGAGAGTTGACACACCCACAGACTTCCACAGTATTTATGTATACAATTGGATATAAGGACGTTTTTAAAATAATGTTACATAATAATACGTTTTAATGCTCTTAAAATAATGAACATATAACTATACAGTTTATGAACATTGAGAGGTAAATGCAAGTACCTGACAAATTGTTTACAAGTCGTGTTACCCATAGTTAAAACACTGATTGAGCTAACGTTACATGTGACATAACATATTTCAATAAGTTGTAACTTACTGTTTCCTGTGACATGCCCTCATAAACTCATGTTAGTTTATGTTTTAATAGATGATAGGTTCAAGTCAACTACCGCTTGAGAACAGTCAACAAAACTAAAACCCGTATAAATATGGAAAAATCACCTGCCTCGCCTCGAGTAGACATATCTAGTAGACTGAAGTGAAAGTAAAGGCCAACATAACAGTAGGCATATGGATAAACCGGGTGTGTTTTAAAATTTTACTAAAAGCAGAAGTGACTAAAATTAAGCTTTAACATTAGTTACATTGTATTATGTTTGGCTTTTTTAACACTTAAGTTAGCTGCAAACTGTTTGATAACAGCACCCATAACGTTACATTAGCACTGAACAGTTAATGAATACTAGGAAAGAGTATGACAGTCGTTATTAATCTAACTTACAACACAGATAATAAATACTGATTAAATCCGCGAAAACACGTTATAATAACCCCGACCATATGCTGGCAAGTATGAACTGGCCGACTAGCTAAAAGGAGTCAGTAACGTTACTGGGATAGATGTCTTACCTACAGCCGCAGAAATCCGCTATTTCTGCTTTGGAGAGATGACCTCTTTTGCGTTCCTCTTCTTGTGACAGCGTCGTGCTTCTATCCTTCCATCTAAAGCAATCTTTATGCTTCCAAACTCTTGTAGTCACGGCTACGTGTTTATTTTTTGCTTGCTCTCGAGAAAGGCCACCTCATTTCCGGTGAGAGCTCATTCCTGCCAGTAGAGTGAAGACAGCACAGCAGCTGTGAGACTGCTGAACCGATCGCTATGGTTACGCCTACAAGAGTTTCAATTTCAAAATAAAAGCATGTCAACGATCACCAGTCCAACCATGAGGCGAGACCACCGGGTATCACTCATCTCCACTACAAATTGGAGAAAGAAAAATTCAGATGGTAGAGTCAGAATTGGGCATAAACAGAATGAGAACATGGATCCTTCATGCCTTATCTCTATTCATTGTTAATTACATCCATTAATACACCGTAAAAAGTAGTTTATATACTAAGTATTCGCTCATAAACATAAGTAAATTAGACCCAAAATATAATTTGCATGTACATAAATCAATACCTAGCGCTCGTGCACATTATCGTGGCGCGGCGGGGTTAAACCCTACAGTCTATGGTTAAACCTGTAAACCAGTTTTTACTTTTACCGTTTTATTATTTACGCTTCGGATAGTACATTTATAAAACGATCCAGTTCGTTCAGATGCTATTTAGTTGTAATTGCAAATTTACACTATTATTATTACTGGTTATTTTAGGGTTTCCTTGATACTGGGTAACTACCAGGTAAATACACAAGCACTGAGTAATATACACTAACATGGGTAGGTTTAATTGCTTGTAATTCTAAATAATTTACAGTTATTTCTATAGTAAGTGCATGCAACATGTATACCAAGTAAATGAAGTTTTATCTTATTATTTTGGAGAGACTGTCTGCAATGCTCCTCAAATTGATGTCTAAACAGTGATTTTAAAAGAAATGCCTTGTAATAAAAATACTTCTTGTCCAGTAGAGGGAACCAAATAACAGAAATCATCGTCCACTTCAGTCTCCATGCCCAAGGATTCTACTTTTAGGAATGTGAATAGAAAACACAATCATGCAAGGCTAATGAAATACAAAACTGTACGTCTAAACTGTAGGCTACCAATTCAGTGTTTTCTATATTGTTGATTTATAAACTGCAAGGACATATTCCACTAGCCATTAAACACTAATGTCTCAATCTTTATATCTAATATGTCCTTTTTAGAGAATAACAGCTTTTTGAATTATCATAACATTTAAAAAACATGTCAAATTACCATGAATTTATCAGATAAAAGAACTTTATTTAAAAGCTGTAACTTTGATTTGCCTTAAGGCTTAAGGCAACAGATGCTATAAAAAGGAAACATTTGTAATGAGCTTTGAGTCTAACAGTAAACATATAAAGGGGGAAATGCCTTGCGAATAACAGGGATTAGACAGCAATTAAAAAGATTCTCATAGAACTAGGAAATTGCCATTTTCAACTGGTGTAAAGTGAAGTAGAGATACATGAAAGCATGTCAAATTCATCTACTAGATTACCTACAGTTAGAGAAAATCAGTCATACAAGCATAATTTTTAAAACAATTGTATGCAAAAAACAAACAAACATGAAGGCAATTGCTAAAGCAGTAGTTAGTCCATTTTGTGTCACTGCCTAGAATTTTCCTCTGCCAGATGTGCTAGTGGCCCCAGTTCATTCTTCTCGCTCTGATCGCTGCAGGATTCGGTAACCCTTCTGCAGGTAGTGTAAACAGTTCAGCCCTTAAGACCTCATTTTCTTTCAAAAGTGAAAAAAAAGAAAGAAAAATGCTAAAAAACAAACAAACAAACAAACAGACAAACAAAAAATCCTCCCAGCCCAGAGGGGCCCATCATTACGAGACAGAAGAGATGGGGTTCAGAGGAGAACCCATTTGTGTAAGGACTTTATCCAGCCACTGGAGGGGGCCGTGGAGATGCACTTCTATCCAGCAAGGGGTGCTCGTCACGTCTTGTCTGTGATACTCTGCGCCCCAGCCCTAAACAAATATATTAAAAACAAATTTTAAAATTTATTCAAAAAAAAAAATAATTAAAGGCATTAAAATGTTAGTCCACCCAAAAATAATTATCCCATAATTCTTTCAGCCAAACACAGAGTATAGATTACTTTTTTGATGGATGGATGCACTTTTTGGGCTTCAAAGTCTAAGCTTGGAAGACCCAGGACATTTTTTGGCTCAAAAAAAAAAAAAAAAGGACTGTGCAAGTCATATACACCTAAGACGGCTTGAGGTTGACTAAATTGTGATAACTCATTTTTAATTGAACGAACCCTTTAACAATTCAAACAATACATTTAATTTGTGAACTGATGTTCAGCTGTTCTTTTTAATTGTGAAATCATTTTCGTATCATCAGTCATCAATCTCATTAAAAGGGGGTCACGGACAGGAATATGTGGCCTTTGTAAATTCACCAAGCTGATTGTTCATTAAAAAAAAAAAACAACAACAACACCATCGTCATGTTCTCAGGCCATTTTAAGTTTGATTTTGACATGACAAAGAACCGTTGTTAACTTAATTTTTAATTATTCTTCTCATTAACATCATTGTTCATTCAGACCATTTCACAAACGCGCATAAAAACAAGAGGCTAGTTTTAAAGCACCAACCAATCCAATGCAATCATAAGCGTGTTGGACAGTGTGACTTAAGAAAAACAAGTGATTTATACATTTTTTAATTTCACATTTTGAATATTTGCAATGTTTTAGTTTTGTAATATGGATTATTATTATCATCCAATTTTCTTTGGCACTCTTGACTCCTTGAAGGAAATGCCCCTGATTCTTCTTCCCTGACCTTTCAATGGTGAATGACCATCTGAATACTAATCGTCTGTGGCGAGACTCGTACCTTTACAAAGCTCATGCGAATGGTGCACATCTTGGTGAGCTCGTAGACGGCCTCAAAACCATGGTTGACAGACTGAGCGAGCAGCTGAGCAAACTCTTGGTTGTTGAAGATCTTGAGGCTGCAGCCACTGGGGATTTTGCAGACAGTAGTGGGATGGAAGCCATGATGGTAGTTGCAGTTCCGACTCTGGACGAAAATGCTGGTGTCACTCAGACACTCTGCATACACTTCTCCTCCGACATAATACAGGTGGACACCTGAGGAGTCAAAGACAGGAAAGATGTAGTCCTGAAATATTCTACAATAGAGTAAAACTAAAAAAAAAAAAAAAGTTTTCCTGTGATATAATTCCATAACAGCCCAACAATGATTCATCATTGTAATAAAACACATTCTCTTTGAGCACATGTATTTACCTTGTTGGGTGTGGAGATGAGTAATGGTTATTGTAATATTAACACAATGGTCTTCTTTGTTATTTAACCAGGTCACCCACAGTGAATTATCTGAAAGCTTTTAAAGGGCCATATAGCACGATAACAATAACAGTTCTAATTCTATAGAATAGGGAAGTCCACACAACATCTATAAAGAAAACATAGAGGAACAAAGCGCTTTTCCAGCAGTTTTTTTTTTTCCAGAACAATAAAACAGATTATCAGAATCCACACGCTTCAGCAAAACTGCAATGCGTGCTTTAATAAACAGAAAGTTAGCATGTGTTGATGTGGACACTAATAGTTATCGCTGTAGTTTACGTTTACATTCTTTCATTTAGCTGACGCTTTTATCCAAAGCGACTTACAATTGCTATATATGTCAGAGGTCGCACGCCTCTGGAGCAACTGGGGTTAAGTGTCTTGCTCAGGGACACATTGGTGTCTCTCGCACCAAAGGCATGTGTCTTATCCACTGTGACATCACCACCCCAGTTATCTTTATAGTTAATGTTCTTGGTGTGAATGGGCCTTAAACACGGTAAAGATCATCATTCTAGGTCGTCATGCTGACAAACCTTTGCTGCGGTGTTATTTTTGCATTTATATACTAGTACAGTTAGCAATATTTTGAATTAGCTTTTAATTTAATTTACAATTTTCAGTTTTCCCATTCATTTTAGATTAATTTTTTAACATTTTTTTGTGTTTTTGTTGTCATGTTTATTTAGATAAAATATTTCAAAATAGTTTTAATTTTCAGTTTTAGTTCAGCAAGTAACTTTAGTATATTTTACGTATACGATATTTCTTATAATACCTTTTGATTGCAGCTTTATTTCATCACCTAAAATATTTTGGTTGACGACAGCACCGCTTTCCCCTCCCACACTGGGTTTCATAACTCCTACTGGTTTTCCAGGATTGAGTGAAATAGAGCACTTTGAGCGTAACAACTGCATGCATACCTTTGCCAATGTGGCGGCGGGTGTTTTCAATGGTGGAGTTGCGATTGACGTTAGAGAGCAGGCCCAGGCAGAAGCGGTTCTTGTTGTTGGATGGGTCGGTGAATCCATCAACCAGAACGCTGGTGGAGGAAGCGTGGTAAGCCTCTCCCACACGATTATTCAGCTCATAGTACACAATAGAGCACCAATGACTCGGCTCTTCATACTCCACTGGCTGCACATCTGAAAGAGGAAAAATAAAACAAGTCCTTGAGCTTAAGCCATCTATTGTTTCAACTTGCTCAGATACTTCACCACATCAGCTAGATAAACATACTGGAGAGATTAGAGGGGAATACCTGCCAGAGGATTTAATGATTACAACAAGCAAACGGTGTAAGAAATTCAGGTTGCCCAAGTGATGACGACAATGTTTCTAACTCTAGAAGTTGTTAGTGTGACTTGCCATTTTTGTGTGACATGCATGAGCTTTCTCAATTTTGTGACCTGCAATCGGACTGTCTGGTTTTTCACAATTGCCATGCACAGGATTTATTTTGGTCTGCCACAAAACAAAGTTGTGTTTTTAAAGTACCAGGTTGCTGCAATGAGTGCTTCTGAGAAAAAAGTAGTCATTTGATTTGCTAAATGCCCCCAGATGTTATGTACAAAGAGTGAACTGTTGTTGGTCGTTTTGCTAGTTCATTTACTAGGGCTGGGTTTTAAAGCAGCACTATGCAGGATTTCCGTTTTTGTCAAACTGTGACCTCTAGAGTCGCTGTGGAGTGCTTGTACTGTCGTAAATAGCACTCGCAGAGATGTCTCGGCACTCACGGCCTGATACCCTCCCCCTGTATACCGGTACCTGTTGATTAGGATGGAAGCTGTAATGAGTGTAAATAAGGTGTGGCCCCTTTAAGAGCTGCGCCCTGTTGAACTGTCGGCAGTCTGTATTGTATGTGCCTCGAACACGTCATGTATGCGGCGCCAGGTTATTTCTGTTTGATGCTCTTTTTTTTTCAAACAATTCTGAACTTCCTGAATTGAGTCGTAATTCCACTCTTATTCCCTGAGTGAATCTATCATGCGTAGGTTTGCAACAAATTTGCATTATGCCAGCCTCTAGTCTTTATTGGCATCCCCCGTACAGCATTTACTTTGACCCTCAAACACCGTAACTGAGGCCCAGAAAAGTTTGTGTTGTCGCAATGTCGAGAAGACGCTGTTTTATGCCCTGTGAAAGCAAATCCACTTTGCCTGGATGAGGACTCGGGCTCAAATGGATACCGTAAAACCAATGTCATTGTTACGGTTCTTATCACTGCATATACAAGTGTTGAGGAAGCCCCCAGAGCTAAAACTGAGATATGACAATGTAAGTGGTAGACCAATCACAACAGACTGGGCCTTCTTAAGCGTTTCAAATTGCATGGCTTTATTCAAAAGTGTACTTCTGCAAGACCTTTGGCAATATACACTCTCAGAAAAAAGGTACAAAAGCTGTCACTGGGGCTGTACCTTTTCAAAAGGTACACTTTTGCACCCAAAGGCTGCGTATTGGTACCTTAGTGGTACATTTTAGAACCTAAAATGTACATATTAGCACCTAAAATGTACATATTGGCACCTAAAATGTACATAAAAGGACCTAAAATGTACATAAAAGGACCTAAAATGTACATATCAAGACCTAAAATGGACATATTAGCTCCCGAAATGTACATATTAACACTTAAAATGTACATATTAGCTCCTAAAATGGACATATTATGACCTAAAATGGACATATTAAGACCTAAAATGGACATATTAGCTCCTGAAATGTACATATTAACACTTAGAGTGTACATATTAACAGTTAAAATGTACATATTAGCTCCTAAAATGTACATATTATGACCTAAAATGGACATATTATGACCTAAAATGGACATATTAAGACCTAAAATGGACATATTAGCACCTAAAATGTACATATTACGACCTAAAATGGACATATTAGCTCCCAAAAATGTACATATTAACACTTAAAATGTACATATTAGCACCTAAAATGGACAAAAGTTTACCTTTCGAAAAGGTACAGCCCCAGTGACAGCTTTTGTACCTTTTTTTCTGAGAGTGTAGGGCAATATTTTCCTCTACAGAGCTATGACAAATACTACTGAAATGAACAAGCTACATGATGAGACTCATGATGAGATTTGTGGGAGTTCTTTATATGTTCTTTGATATCACTCCTAGACCACTTTAGATCAGGATGATAATAGTTTCTTACCCCCTCTGGGCATGTTCTGAGGAACCATGCTGCTATTGCCAGTCTCCATGGACTGAGACCCGTCCTGTCCCATCTGCTCATCTGGAGGCATGTAGGCAGGAGGAGGGGTATCAGCTGGTAAAAAGACACCAGAGAGAGGGAGAGAGAGAGAGATAGGTCAGACGATGAAGACTGGTGCAAACAAATGGGCTTCCACTGCTATCCCCTAGAGCCTCAATTGTGATTATTCTTTACAGGAAGCTGCTTCACATCTTATGGAAACCTTTTAGTCTCAGATTTCACAAATCCCTTACATCAAACACCCACCATACATATACCAAACATTCAAAGATGTGAAAACAATCAGAGAAACAACCACTTAAAGAGAAGATTTTCATAGTGTGAATACATGGATGCAGGGTTGTTTATTATTCGGACATACATAAGTGTTTGTTTCGCCATCAATGAATGCAACCACTGAATGCCCCATAGAACAGCAAATTGCATTCAAATTCAATCTCTTCCAGAAACTGATTATAGCTAATAAAAGAAAGCAGTTAAAAAAGAAAAAGAAAAACACCTCTGGCTCTAAATAAATCCTTGGAAGACGTTATCTAATGCGAGAAGAATTTAAAAAAAGATTTTGATGAGTTTAATGTTACTAAAGTTTCCAGGTAAATTCAATGAAGCCAAAGGAAAATATTTTTTTACATGAACAAGTAAAACAACGTTATGCTGTTTTTCTTTGAATTTTTGTTGTATAAAAACTGATTAAAATTATCTGAATAAATCATTACCACTGAATTACACTATTGTTTAAAAGTTGGGTCAGTAGTTAAGAAAAAATGTTTTTGAAAAGGTATCTTATGCTCATCATGGCTAATATTGTCAAATACTAATACATTATTATTATTATGTTGATGCAGCTATCCTACTAAAGACTGCTGTTGACACAAAATTGACCGTACACTGTATCACAGTTATATTCACAATGTACATGCCATATACGTCAAAGCTTCAAGTACTTCCATTGTTAAATCACTGAAGCAGATCAGATGCTGCCATGAATCGAGCAATCTCTACGAATAAATCCAGCTTTAGTTCTAGCCCACAGTGCTATAAAACATCATTGCCGTTCTGCCTGAGTGAACCCAGCCTACGGATGCAGGCATCAGCAAATCACTCTGATGCAGAATAGAGGAAGTCCGGGCCAGTGCCAAGTAATGGGCACCCACCAGCAGGACTGAAGTCCCTGGGCTTTAGCGTGCTGCTTAGCAGGCATTTCCATTGTTTACAGACAGCAATCAACACTGCACTACTCACCGTCATATCACGAGTTAATCATTCAGTGTCACGCATCCATTTGTGATTGCAGCAGCAAAGAAAATAAAAATATCAGTTTGCCATTGGGAAAGATCAATGGGTCTATCAATATCTTGACGGGTGTTGTGTGTACCTGGGAGCTGGAAGGGGCTGGATGGCCCAGAGCTAGCAGGAGAGTTGGGGTAGGTACCACTGCTGGCGGGAGACGGAGGGTAGGGCGAGTTTGGAGAGATGGGGAAGGAGCTCCCTCCGCTGTGTTGCTGGAAAGACTCCGGAAAGGTGGCGTTTAGAGGCATGTGAGGCTCATTGTGACTCAGGTTGCGGAACTGCACTAGAAGACTGTGCTGAGGGTTGAACTCGCTGTGTCGTGGCACCAAAACTGGAGGAAGCACTGAGAAAAGATGAAAACATTTTAAACATCCGAACAGATCATTCTGATAGTCTATTTTAAATATTTATGGCAAAAAAAAAGCATTCAGCATCCTTGACATCTGTGTGTCAATTTGCTGGCTTGGGCTCCAAGGTAATAGCTAAGACACAACAGATCAGTTTTCCAGCTTCAACAGAAATGTGTTTTCTCTCCTGAGTGACATGTGATATCTGCCCTTGAAAAGCTCAATACAGTGTGCATCTCCATCTAAGCAGAGGGCAACAGAGGTTACAGAGATCAGAGGGACTCTGGGGGCTAAAGATATCTGATAGTCAACACGGTCTATACCACTGGATATGCAAAGGGAATGACACGCCACATATCCTCACAGGGTACATTTATGTTGAACAATCTGTTATTTTGTCTGATTTTTGTTTGCTTGCAGTCCACTGTAGCTTCTCAAAAAAAGAACTGACAGATGAAATCAGTTGATAAGGATTTAATGATGTGTGTTTCGTCAAATGAGTCAACACCGTTCATCAAAAAATATTAAATTGCTGAGACTAAATAGCGATTGGTTGAAAAATACACTAATATTCAAAAGTTTTGTTTATTTATTTATTTATTTTTTTTTGGGGGGGGGGGGGGGGGGGGGGTCATGTAGCAGTAAATGCTGGAATAATGATGCTGAAAATTCAGCTTTCGCATCACAGGGTTAGATTACATTTTGGGGGGGCGTGGCCTGCCATACAATAGGGTCACTGTCTCGCTATTGTCTTGTGGTGTCTTGTTTGTGTTATTTTATTCGTTTCAATTTCTATGTATGCATATTTTGCATTGTTAATGGTTTTGTGATTGTATAATTTTTCAAAATATTGCTTTTTTATTTTTCTGAAACTCGTCAAACTGGGTTCGCCTCCGAAGGGTCACAAATACGGCGACGATGACCCCTACGCCGCCGTTCTGCTCTCCAGAGCAAATACAGAGCGGTGACTCTCTCGATGAATGCTCGATCAACTTAAAAAAAGATGGCCGCCAACAGGTTTTGAATCCGTCAAGAGCGAAATTGACACGCGTAAAAAAAAAACTAGTTTGAAGCGAAATTTATAATTTCGATCTTGATGCGCGAATGGATTCAAAGTGATCAAGTGTATAACTAGACGCGGTAGGCGCGAATGTGATGCGCTAGTCACATCTGGTGTGAACTCACAGTAAGAGACTTCTTTCAAAAACATTTTTTTTTTAAATTTTACTGACAACAAACTTCTGAACTGTGATGTACTTGTATTACTCTTCCATAAAATGTCAATAATATTCTTAATATGACAAAACATTTGTGTAGAAGGACTTAGGAAATATGAACACACCAGTCATGACTTACCTGGACTTTCAACTCTTTTGTAGTGATATGGGTTGATGCACACTTCTTTCTGTTTGGAGCCGAACGGATATTCGCACACCTCGAGGGGTTTGAGCTCGTGATGGGACTGAAGGTCAGGCCAGCGCCACACACGGCAATAGATGACGTGAGGGAGGCCTTTCCTGTGGGACACCTGTAGCCGCCCGTCCAGCGACCGGGGGATGGTCACACATTTGCTGGGCTGCCCAGGACTGCTGAGGGCCTTTTCCAAGTCCTCCATGGCACCCTTTTTCTTCTTTAGTTTCTTCACTAGGGCATCCACAGCCTTTTCCGCCCATTTTTCCTCCTCGTCACCCTGCTTCCATCCCAGCAATCGCTTCACCGCCGGGCTGGTGAAGGAGAACAGACTGGACATGGAGGTCATAGTGCCGAGCTGCACCAGAAAGTGGGATCTGAAGCTCTCTCGACCAGCAGTGTGCCAGGAAGATGATTCTGCGTGTGTGTTGTGTGTGTGTGGGGGGGAGCGGGGAGTGGACAAGCTTAGCCTTGCAAGACCAAGGACAGGAAGTTGAGGCAGGACGCAGCTGCTGGTGCTCAGGGCTCAGGAAGGCCTGCAGTGAAGCAGGGGGTGGAACTGGGTCACAACCACTCCAAAAATTAGTGTAAAGGGCAACTGAGAAATTAAGGCTGAAAACACAGATGAGACAGCTATTAGATATTAGAGACTAAATCCATGCCAGATATGGATTGTGGCCAGAGGTTGAAACTTCAAGAAGGGGCACCTGCAACAAAAAGAGAAACTGACATTAGATTGGAAATAAAATGTGTATAGGCAATTTATAATGATGACTAAGAGATTTGGTTGGATCTTCTCCATCTAAAAATAGTTTAAACAACAAAAACAGCTTTCTTTCATAAACTTACATTATCTACTTTAAAATGTATTAAGGGGGAAAAGGAGACTAACAATGGTGACTACAGTAAACTTAATTTATTTACAATAAGACAAAAGCATTAAAACAAGCTAAAACAACTGAAAAATCAAGATATTTCTTCTTTTAATGCACCCGTTCATCAAAATATGTTTGTATCTTAGAAAACCTGGATATAGGAGGTATGACTCATTTTAAAAAGTGTAATTTCTAGACCTAAAAAAAATAATTAAAATTCTCCAGGAAACCACAGACAACTGGAAAAGTCATGTATATTCAGAATGGGATCCCTGAAGAAAATTTAGCTATTTGGAAAGCTGAAATTTTGTTATTTACATTTTATTTATAACTTAATTCATGGACACTGCTTCTGCACATTAAAACAAAAACATTGTCAATAGACTACATAAGCCTTCAAATATTGATGTGGACAATGGAAGGTCTTGGAGTCACAAAGGTTGGCGAGAACCCCTGATCATGATATAGGATATCCCTTATGCATTCACAGAAATTTTAACTTAAAATCGACATGGACGGAAAAAAAATAAGTACACAGCCTTTTATGGATGATGAAAAATTACCTTCCAGCTATTCAGCTCAACACAGTTGTTAAAAACGTGTTAATATTTTGTCCAATCTCCGTACAATACAATTAGACTCCTTACGAATTTTTGAGCAAATATTTAAAACCACAATATTAGTGCCCACAATGATAATTATAGCCATCTAAAAAAATAAATAAAATCAGTGTCTAAAGGATGTGCACAAAAAAGCTACCAGCTATTAATTTATTAAAACAACACACATACGTGCACATCTGGGGTCTTGCAGATAACTGTTAGGATGTACCCATCTTCCATGTGTTATGATGAACTACAACAGACTCATTGTGTTGAATCTGTAAGCAACAGCCTCCCGCTGCCCCACCCAGGGAGCTCCCAGGGCGAGAGTGAGCGGGAGCACAGCACAGCTGTTGAAAATGTAACCAGGACAGAGAGGATATAAAACCTCTGAGAGGCACTTCCTGTAGCCACATCCCTTCCCCTTGACCTCTTCAGCTGCCAAACATCAGCCCATTGGCTCTTCGGGACAAACTGTTACTATTCAAAGCGATCCCCACTCCCAGACCACTACGGTGTTTGTCCTGTCAAAACCACACCATGCTTTATGTAAAATGAGAATGATGGATCATTTCATTATTAGTGAACGTAGGGGTGTAACGGTACACAGAAGAACAGTCACGGTTCGGTTCATGCATCACGGTTCGGTATGAGTTCGGTACAATGGAGGGAAAAGCAAAACAAAAAGTGCATGTCTGAGTCTGTACCACCTAATCTATTAGTATATTTGAGTAATTAATGTAGTTAATTATAGTCATAATGTTATTATATACATTATTAATTCATAATAACTTAATTTGACATATTTCAGAACAATATATTTGTTTTCCTTAATTTTAAATGAACACTAACTTTATTCTCATCTGAAATCTGAATTATAATTTATTTCTGTATAAAATAATACTATACCATTAAAAAACACATTCCCTTCTTTAATCAATGTAGAATGTTTAACTTAGACAAGTGCTCTGTTTGAGGACAAGAAATGAAAACCAATGCAGTATGATGAATGTCCAAAAGATGGCACCAGACTGTTTTTAAATGGGTTGGAAAAATAAAACTTTAATTCTTAAGAATATTTATAAAAAATATAAAAAATAAAAACAATAAATTAACATTTAACAAAAAGAAAACAATTAACAAGTAGTAAAAAAAAACAACCTGCAAATGCACCGAAGGGACGTTTTTTTCTTTCTACGGATCTTTCTCTGACCTTAGTGAAGGGTGCACGCTATTGCTGAAAAACACAAATCGGTTCAGATGTTCATGAGCGACAGGCCATATCTGCTGATAAAGCTATTTTGGTAGAGGCGTGTTTAAAAAAAAAATAACTTTAACTTGACTGCAAGATTATGATGCCGTTATGCACGAGATACTGCAGAAGACATGTCTGTTTACATAGAAAAACTATGTAAAAAATGTGCAGTGGAAGAATGGAAAACAGGCATTCTCTTTGAAAATGAACTAGACTTGTCTCCTGTGAAACAGCCTTAACACTAACCATTTTGTGCTGTGACATTCACATACAGCGCATTAAGTCCTCACAGCACTTCAATTTTTCCACACTGTTATGATACAGCCTTATTTCAAAATCGATTAAAGTCATTATTTTCTTTAAAATTCTACAAACAATACCCCATAATGACAACGTGAAATAAGTTTGTTTGAAATCTTTGCAAATGCATCAAAAAATAAAAACTGGCGAAACAAATCACATCAGCCTTTGCCATGACACTCAAAATGGAGCTGTTTCCACTGATCATCCTTGAGATGTTTCTACAACTTGATTGCAGTCCACCTGTGGTAAATTCAGTAGATATGACGTCATTTGGAAAGGCACACACCTGTCTATATAAGGTCACACAGTTAACGGTGTACGTCAGAGCACAAACCAAGCCATGGAATTGTTTGTAGATCTCCAAGACCTTGTATCGAGGCACAGATCTGGGAGAGGGTACAGAAAAAGTTCTGCAGCATTGAAGGTCCCAATGAGCACAGTGGCCTCCATCATCCATAATGGAAGAAGTTTGGAACTCCCTAGAGCTGGCCGCCCGGCTAAACCGAGCGATCAGAGGAGAAGGACCTTAGTCAGGGTGGTGACCAAAAACCCAACGGTCCCTCTGACAGAGCTCCAGCGTATCTCTGTGGAAAGAGGAGAACCTTCAAGAAGAACAACCATCTCTGCAGTGCTCCAGTGACCAGACGGAAGCAGTTTTTTTTTTTCGGACAGCCCGCCTGGAGTTTGCCCAGAGGCTTCTGAAGGACTCTCAAACCATGAGAAACAAAACTCTCTGGTCCAATGAAACAAAGATTGAACTCTTTGGCCTGAATGTCAAGCGTCATGTCTGGAAGAAACCAGGCACCACTCATCACTTGGCCAAAACCATCCTTACAGTGAAGCATGGTGGCACCAGCATCATGCTGTGGGGATGTTTTTCAGCGGCAGGAACTGGGAGACTAGTCAGGATCGAGGGAAAGATGAATGCAGCAATGTACAGAGACATCCTTGTTGAAAACCTGCTCCAGAGCGCTCTGGGTCTCAGACTGGGGCGACGGTTCATCTTCCAACCGGACAACGACCCGGCTAAGCACACAGCCAAGAAAACAAAGGAGTGGCTATGGGCCAACACTGCGAATGTCCTTGAGTGGCCCAGCCAGAGCCCAGACTTGAACCCGATTGAACGTCTCTGGAGAGATCTGAAAATGGATGTGCAGCAGACACAGTGTGCACTGAGGCTTTATTCCTGTGATGGCAAAGCTGAATTTTCAGCATCATTACTCCAGTATCACATGAACCTAAAGAAATCATTCTAATATGCTGATTTGGAGCGAAACATTTATTATTATTATGAATCCCGAAAACAGTTGGAAACATTTTTCAGGATTCTTTGAATAGAACATTCAAAAGAACAGCATTTCTTTGAAATAGCAATCCTTCACCCATCTCTTTTGATCAATTTAAAGCATCCTTCTGAATGACTGTGCTAAATTATTTTATAAAATGGATCCCAAAGTTCAACTCTGGATAAACCGAACAGAAGAAAAAAAGGATAAATCCTTCAAAAATTGGAGCAATAGTTTAAAATTAAACATTGAAATATATGTACTAATACTTAAAATTTGCTAAAAAAAAAAAAAAAAAAAAAAAATCATTTGCAGTAAGACCACTGCTTGCTTACAAGAATGGGTATGTGTCAGATGTTTACTGGAGATGTAGCGTAGCCTATTAAGTAAGTCACATGACATTAGCAAAAAACCACTCATTACTGTGGAAATATAGGGCCCTGTGATTTCCGCGATCACGGAATTGCGGAATTGGCAAATTTACGTGGAATCTAGAGTTAATTTCATGGAATTCTACATATTTGGTTTGAAATCCTGTTGTTGTGTGGGAGAAGAACGTATGTCTGGTGAAAATGCAGACCAGGGGAAGCAAATCTTCCCCCGGTCCCAAGAATAGGGCTTCCCTAGAAAAGGGCAAATCATCCCCCATATGACCTCTAGAAATAGTCTGCATTTCACTGGAGGCAAGTATATTTTCATACTAGACTGATGGAAGCATGTATAATTTGACGCTATACCTTCAAAACAGCAACATGTCAACAAGCTGCCCATGTACTAGACTATATGTTTAAAAAAAAAAAAAAAAAAAAAAAAAAAAACTGAAGATTTTTTTGTAGTAAATAATGAATGTTACACCACATATGCTGGCAAATTGTGCCCAGAGTGTAACACATTACAACTCATTATTTTAAACTGTTCCAAGACTGATCAAATGGCAAACATCGATAATGGTAAAAAATAAATCTAGAGATTGAATTACTGAAACCTTCCTGAGATTATGTTCAATGGGACAGCGCACACACCAAAACGTCTCGCTAATCAGCAGAAACAAGCAATCAGCTTGTAACCAGCACACTCTGCCTTTATTGCTGAGGGACTGATGATAACAAAGCTTTAACAATAGGAAGTACAGGACTCAGATCAGCAATATAGAGGCTCAATACACAAACACACACTTCCCTGTTCCCTATCTCCATCCTGCCTTCACACTCAGCTGCTCCACTTGCAAAATAAGCAGCACAGAAAGCATTACCCGTATTGATTTTCTAGCCGTCTCTAAAGCCTCCCACTTAAAGCTTTTACTCTTTCTGTGCTCTTATTTCATGGCGAGGAAGCAATTTTGCTTTAAAAAGCGAAGAAGAAATGTTTGGCGCGAGTCTAATAATGTCATTAAAACGAAAATTGACAGTCATCTGCTTCATCCCAAATAATGAAAGTAATGGTAAGATTCTGACCACAACACGATTATCAGAAGATGTGCATCTTAATGCAGCTTCATAATTATGATATACATTCAAGGGCAGTGCCATTTGCAAAATTACACATGAAACCACCCTTCTAAATCATAACGGAGTCACATTTTGACACTAATGCAGAGCTCCAGACCAAGGAAGAGGCACTTTTATTCTCTACTGATCAATTGATTTATTACAAGGACTGTCGTGTCGTGCAGTCGCAATGCCTCTAGTGGGCTTCAACCCATGCATTATCCTTAAAATCAAATTACGAACACAACTAGATATAATAGCCAGATTGAAAGAGCCATCTAACATTTCAGTGACATTTAAGAGCATGACAGAGGCAAACAAAAGCACAGCCTTGCAATTTTATCAGTTCGACTATCGTCAGACCAATAAGGATTTCTTGCCCAGAACAAGACCATTTCTTTTTTG
Source organism: Cyprinella venusta (assembly GCA_038021265.1). NCBI lineage: Eukaryota > Metazoa > Chordata > Actinopteri > Cypriniformes > Leuciscidae > Cyprinella > Cyprinella venusta. Next base: position 18,104,478 of record CM075873.1, on the reverse strand, counting down.
TAAATAGGGTCACACCCATCCAAGACAAAGATGCAGTCATTACAAGGAGGGCTGTGTAATTGCTTGACACCATCCAGTCTCTCCATCCCTGGAGCCTTACATCGTCGATATTAATAGAGAGACCCTCTTTATGCTGCACATAAACAATAACACCCTATTGTTCTCACTGGCTCAAATACAATCAAGAATGTAGAGATTAACACATTCCTAATGATATACATCTTCAAATTCAACAGATATATTATTCATGATCAGGTAACGGCTCAAGATCGACAACAGATGTGAGCACTCACATGAACATCTATGTGACAGATGTTACACGTTGGCAGATATTCAGAGACTCTATGGAAACAAACTCTGCTGTTGCAAAAACTGGGCGCTAAGAACAGGCTAAAACTGTAGGACTTAAACTAATGCTTGATAATGTGGCATACTAAATGAGTCTCATTCACTAAATGTGATAGTAATTATTTGTGCGTAGCGCGTACCATCCGAACAATTCATTATTCATTAATAACATTCGTTCTAAAAACCACACATTCACAAAAAAAAAAATCTCTGGGTGGTCTTACAAACGGGTTTAGATTAGGGCTGGGTGATAAATATCGATTTCTCGATATTAATCGATTCTCATTTTTACGAACCGATATCGATTCTTAAATCTCAAGAATCGATTAGTCATCGATTAGTCATCCTGTTTCATTTGAATGAATGGGACATTGTATCGCGGCTGCGCGCATCCAAAAACTCACAGTAATCTTTGTCCTTTGTTACTATTGATATGAAAAAGTCTCAATTTTCAAATAAATTACGTCCATTTTCTTTAGAAATTCAAAATCATAAATAACGTTTTGGCGCTGTGGCGTGAGATCGCTCTGGCGCAGCTCAAGAGAAGCAGCAGCGGTGATCTCGCTTCCGGGTTAATAATACCAGTCACGGCGCGAAATAAACATGAACGAGCATCTGAAAGTGTGTTAAAACAGAGTACAACTTATCGAAATCCGTATCATGTCACATTGATTCGCTCAATCAGCGTTTCAAGCGTGGAAAGACGTCAGTTAAACAGCTTGTAATCAATGTATCGTCATATATTTACCTCAGAAACCCACATAAACTCGTTAGTCAGCTAAAAAAAATAACTCTAGAGAGGAGCATTTTGCTAAATATATAAACCATATTACATATGCATTATAATTTTAATGTTCTTCAATATTTAATGCATATTTGAATAAATCTGGCAAGTTTTTGACAGCCACCATTTAAATGTTTATATTTCATATGATCTTCTTATTATAAAAAGAAATAAAAGTGTAATTTAAGTGTTTGTATAGCTACACAATTATTACCTCCGTATTAGGCTAATGAAGGCTAGTAGGCTACAACTAGACTCCCATAGTTTACAGCATTAGTTAAGAGATTTGATTTCCTTGTGAAAATTTGCTATTTATTGTAACTGATATCCAAAATAATCAATATTGAATCGAAATCGAATTGCAAGCTTGTGAATCGAAATCGAATCGAATTATGAAATTTGTGTCAATATCCAGCCCTAGTTTAGATGGACTTTTAAACACAGCCTACATGTTACATCTTAAATACATTTCATATACACATTACTGTATGTGTGTGCCTTCCCTAATTTCATAACAACATCAGCACACTTGTGACACGCACATGAGAACTGAATACTCCTCAAAGAAAATGTTATTTAAAGCAGACTACAAAACTGAAAATGTTGCTCATCAGCATTTTGTTGTTTTCACGGCTCATTGACAAAGCATTAAATGAAACTAGTAACAATACATTTACAAATGATTTTATTAATATTAATGTTACTAAAATTGTATCAGGCCTAATAACATTTAAAACTTGTTTAATAAGAAATGCTGATTCTTATTTTTTTTTTTTCACATTAAGGATGGTCAACAAGAAAATTATTAAGCGAGAACATTAAGGCTGCCGTTATCAGCTCATGTTGAGGTATATTCATCTCGTCGTCTCAGAGAATAAAGAGATGCCAAAAGCTCAGTCAGTTTTTGCTTTCACTTTGACTTTCATGGAATAAGTAAGCGCGTTTACATGAACACGATTATGCTTAATAAAGCAACGGCTTATTATATTAATAAACTGTTTAAGCATTTGCCGTATACCCTGATTTCTCCCGGCATGTAAACATTAACCTTCTTTCTTTCAGCTTATTGAAGTGTGCATATGTGATAGGCTATGACAGGAAAGCTTCCTTACTGCGCATCCAGACAAAGCAAGCTTTTTGTGGTAGCTATAGGAAGGAGGAAATAAATATCTCTGACTCATTCTTGACCCAAGAAATGATAAAAATGTGTTTTTATAGTACAGTAAAGTGCGTGAGAGGATAATGTGTCCGTAAGTTTTCCGCTGACATGTTGAAATACAAACTAATATAAAGCTATAGCTGTGTTTTTTGTGTGTTAACTAGTTTAGAGGATGGTACACTTGGCATTGCCCGAAGATCTTGCTGCGAGAGTGCATCCTATATTGAGCAACATGTTTACTGAGAGAGACAAAAGGAAAGCCCTTATATGGACACGTTATATTAAAATATGTAACCTCAGGCACGCGGTCGGAATACTGCAAATTCATTAACGCAAGCACAAATCCATGTGCGTTTACACATGTTGTGAATTAGTCCAAATAAAAACAAGTAATCCACGCAATTATTAGTGAACGAGACCCATTCATTGTCTGTAAGGTTTATTTTCATTCACTGGCTAATTATTGCTAATCTTCTTTATAATGTTAACCAACCCAGACTGTTGAAGACCTTTAAAACCGTTAAAAGGGATAGTTCACCATCGTTTACTCACCCTCAAGTTGTTCCAAACCTGTAGGAGTTTCTCTCTTGTGTGTGACATAAAAGAAGATATTTTGAAGAATGTTTGTAACCGGACAGTTGACAGGTCCCCATTGACTTCCATAATGGAAAAACTATAGAAGTCAATGGGGTCCATAAAAAATCTGCTTTTGTGTTCAGCAGAAGAAAGAAATTTATACAGGTTTGCAAGAACTTGAGGCCCTTTAAGTAAATTAAGACAGATGTAAAAGATAGTTATTTATGTAACACCATGCAAAAAATATATATATATATATATAAATTTATAAAGACATAAATATTACACTTACAAATCAGAATCTTACAATGTGATGCATGAAAGCCAGGAACATGGTGATGCTGCTCTTTAAATGCACTCCGTTAACATGTTACAAGCTGACTGTCTCTAAACCTCCCCTCTGTCAAGGTCAAAAACAAGCTGACGACTTTCAAATGCTGTTTCTACAAAGGATTGACATTGATACTTGGAAAAAAAATATTAAAGTGTAGCATCTGTCGTTGTGCATCAAGGCCAGGGAAAACCTTCCTTTTGAAGCTCTTTATCTAATAGGTTCAAGGAACGCTCCAGCAATAAACAAGTCTCAGACCACATGAACAATATTTAAACCTCAGAACAAACTAAAAACACCTATTCATATCTCGACAACAATCTTCATCTTCAAAAATGCTACAATGTTGAACTTTGGGAAGGACACCCTGGATATTCCCAAATACTTCAAATGTGGATAAATGATAAAAGCTCATCACATCAGCTCAAATGTTCGACCAAAAAAAAAAAACGTAAACTTTACGTTAACCTATCCCTCAGATGGACGATTTGATCGCTAAACGATAAACAAAGCTCTCTGAATGTGCTTTCAAGGGGTTAATATCAGACAAACGCACAAACTGTCCCACAAAATCGAGGTAGCTTGGGGCATCACAAGCACGTTTAGAACGTTTGACCCATGGAAGAACACTAGTTTTTGAGATTATAAAGCCCCACAATGATGTCTGAGTGGGCAGCACACTAGGTTAGGTTTTGAGACACAGCCAGAAAGACACGCCACGACACGCACATCTCTCACAAGAATGCGAACAGTCACTTTCTTCTACTACACACCAATTATTATTAAACACGCTGTTGTTTATTTGATACTCGTGGGGTTTTGTATGTAAACATGTGCGGATCGGAGTTAAACCGTAACGTAAATATTTAACTTAACTGAATGGCTCAATAAACAAGAGGAGAGAAGCTAAGCTACATTTTAGCCTCAACTTTGTGGAATTGAGTTCAAAACATGGGTATTCATTTTAAATTCAAACCACTTTTATTTTTTTGATAACATTATCCATTTGCAAAACTTTCTGAAATCACAACGACATATTATTGGATAGATTTTTGTTTCGTTTGTTTTTCTCTATTGTGTAAAAACTTAACTTACAGCTAGCCGAGTTGCTACACATAGCCAGTTAGCCTTTTACATTTGCGGTTTAATAAACCCAAATAACAATTACAATCTCAAAATGCTGCATATCACGTGCAATACATATTTAAATTGTTTTTTGTATAAAATGTAAATAAACTTCGTTCACGTGTTTTCCTCACCTCATTCGTACACAAATTAAAAGAAAAGAAAAAACCCAGCAAGGAAACTTTTTCAATCACTTCTCAACACCCCCTGCGGAAAAGCCACCATCCCTCCTGGAATAAAGTTGATAAGTGACCGCTGAACCGTCTTTATCGGCTAGATGTATTATCATTAGATTGCATACCTTTCATGAAATGGTGTAGCGTCTGTCGACCTTTGCTCTGTTTAACAGACACCGACATGAAGGAGTTTTTTTCCCTTCTTTCCTGCCTCTCTTTCCCTCGCCTCCCTCTCTCACCCGTCCTGGCGTCAAACAGACTGGAGGCGAAGCACATTAGTGCATATCCATCCGCCCATTTGACAACCGACCACTCTTCTTCCTCTCACTGTTAGCTCAGTGCCTGCAGATGCACTTGAGATGATTAAAAGAAAGACTCTGATAAATGGAGTATTATGTGAGTATGATGGTTTCTCTATTGTGGCTTTAAGATGGACAACATCAGAAGGCATTTACTAAAGGAAAATGCCTGTTGTAATTCGATCATAAGGCACTGACTAGGCTATATAATGGTGAAAGTAATTGTAAGTGATACAGATAACTCAACATTCACCGTTTCCTATTTATTGCTGTGTGGGTCCCCACATTTCCTAGCTTACCTAGTATGGTTTTCATGTTTCCAACAGACAAATATCATTGAATTATCCAATAAAAAATAATATTATCATCAACAGCCTATAGGTGAATAAACTGCAGTTAATTTACCCCGGGTTTTATAGTTGGTAATTTATAAAACAGACGAAAATGCATTTCTAACACAGTTTTATTTTAGGCATGTTATTATTTTGATATTTTAAAACGGGTTTCTGTCATTTTATTGCTTTCAACATTAGGCTTAATCTATGTTATACAGCTATTTGTGTGACAATTATATGACAAAACAACTTATATGTGCACAGCATACAATTAAACTTGTCAGGAGCGAATACCACATTCAGGTCTACAAACTAGGCTACTCTAGATATAAAGGCGGAAGGATACAGTTGGTTGCTATGTTATGCCTGGGCCGTCTTGAAGTTGTGCTTCGGTCACGTGACGTCACGAAACTTGGCTCCACTCTGTCTGGCTTTTAAAACTTCAGTAGTGCAACAGCCAATAGAGAGTGAGTTACGCGGTGTTTGCTTTTTTCGCGCATACACACGAGGTCATATTCAAATTAATTAGTTTGCCCAATTAGTTTGCCTATCTATCTATCTATCTATCTATCTATCTATCTATCTATCTATCTATCTATCTATCTATCTATCTATCTATCTATCTATCTATCTATCTATCTATCTATCTATCTATCTATCTATCTATCTATCTATCTATCTATCTATCTATCTATCTATCTATCTATCTATCTATCTATCTATCTATCTATCTATCTATCTATATCTGCATTGTGTTGACATTCTGTTCCTCTGTTGTGATCCCCCTTATGCACTCTTTGCACTGGCTTTTTTTTATTAAAAGACATGTCCTATACAAGATGACCTGCAGAGGTATCACTATAGGGCCATTTTAGGAGGCCCACTTAAATTTCCACCAAAGTCCCCTAAACATTTGCGATTAACTATACAGTAATATACACTAATTGATGACCGCCTCAGTCTTCGCCTCATCCCTGTATTTTAGGCTGCGTTATTCAACTTGTTCTTGAATCTCTAGCGCAGGGCCAGTGTCAAAAGCAGAGGACAAGGTGTGTGTTTTGATATATGCATCTGTGTAGTTCTGTGTCATAAATGCAGTTTACATATAGGCTAATATGATGCGGGAGCAATTCAAAATCAAGATATCTATAAATAAATATTTATCTATTGAATTATTTAATAAAATTAATTTCATCTAAATGGCATGGGACTTTATCTTTTCCTACTTTTTTGTTGAAAAAAAAAATATTTTACCCACATATTGTCAATCAAAACAATTTGCTGTTAATAATGTATAAATGTCTATTTCATTATAATATCCGGATTTATCGTTAATAATTGAACATGCACATGTATTTTAATATACTTTTTCTCTATATTCTTAATGAATGTTATTGAATATTAGCTGGTTAATTTAAATTAGAAATTAATTTAATATTCAGAGATTGACTTGATTGGTAGTGTAGAGTCTAGTGTATTGTTCATGGCTATCCTATATACAAAAAATATAATGATACTTATATTATATGAGATCATACCCTCATTGGGGACTGAGCCTCCCTAATATAATCGCCCCATGATGACCCGTCCACTTAGGCTGACTTGTTACACCTTATCCCTGTAGCCCTCTTCCAATAAAAACATTTATTTATTTATTTTTTAATCACAAGAACACTAATAATTAAAGAATAATAAATATTTTGACGACTTAAATTTATTTTATGTTTACATGTTTATATTTGTATATGTTTATATCAGTAACTATAATAAAAAAATCCAGTAGCTTCAAATCACATTTATTACTCAAAAAAATAAATAAATAAATATATATATATATATATATAGCAATATATAAATTATTGCTCTAACGTCCAGGGCCAAAAATGTCCAAATTCAAAGAAAATTCGTAGAAATATGGGCGTTACTCTAAGAATTAAAGAAAAAATCCTATAAGTAATTCAGAAAGCATCTTAACCCTTAAAAGAGGTCTTAAGGTCAAAATTGTTAGGAGTACGGTTGAGGACTTTTAAGAGGCTTAAGAGTTTCTTTCGCAGAGGAGAAAATGACAGAACGATGAAGAGGGAGAAGAAATGTAATGCAGACAATAGATGACAGTGAGTTAATAAGACGCTATAGATGAGATTGTGCAGGGATCATGTTTGTGCTGATCTTATTAGAGATGCACGCTAATATCTCAGACACAGCGCAGGAATGCCATAACGCCACAAATGAAAGTAATCACTACATTAAGATATTTGGCGAATGGGAAAATGCAATAAAGCAGCAGTGATTTGAGTCTGTCACAACCTTCTGTAAGCAGTGATCACACAGACAATTACAGCACTTTCAGAACCTCTTATTGTGTCGCAGTTCATTTAGTTTCCACTGGACATTCCCACATTGCAGGCTCAAAAAAACTGCATTTATGAATATATCAGGCTTCTGGAGCATACAAGCAGGGGAATGAACCATTTGCACTACACTCTCACACCCAACGTCCGCTTCTTGCCCCGTGCCGTGACACTCGGACCAATTTTTTTTTTTTAATGATGGTCTAGTGTTCATCCACTAACTGGACTAACACTAAACATTGTTCCTCTGTCCAGTCGGGCTTTCTCATCTTTCTTGTTTTTTATTCCATGTTTGCTATTTTAAAACCAACATTCAAACCACCACTTGAATAGACAGAAATCAGTGTAACTGGAATTAGTGGAACAATTTTTATCATTCTAAGCCAACCAAATACCTTAAGAAATTATAGAACCTTACCTTAGAAATTATATATATATATATATATATATATATATATATATATATATATATATATATATATAGTGTTTAGTTTAAGCTAAATTAAGAGTCTTTATAAATACGGGCCCAGGTTTTCTGTGTTCCTTGTTGGATGGGACATGAAGACACATCCTGAAATAATCACCAGGGGTCAGTCTTTCTCTTTAAAAAAAAAAAAACTTGATGTAAATGATCCTTTAAAGATTTACTAAACACTGTGTTTTAAAACACACAACAATAATGCATATTAAGATAAAGTTCTATTTTTCAAAGTTTAATTTGGAAAGTATTTTTGAACGACTGAAGACACCTGAAGTAACAAACAACAGTGTCTGAGGCCACAAGTTTATTAAGTGGTATTAAATGAACCATTACTCTTCCTGAGTGGAGCGAGATGTTTTTTGTGCAGTTTAAGATGATTAAGTTTAATTTCTGTTCCTGTTTTACTTTGCGTCTCCCCCTTTTTCTCGCAGATTTTGTTCATACAGGCAGGGTTCAGGCTTTCACAAGCTGAGAGTTTTATGGATACTGGAAACCTGGTTCTACAATCTGTTCTCACTGGGTGTCCTGAATGCAATATAAGGGAGCTATTGTGGGTCAAGCCCACACAGCAAAAGGCCAAATCAGAGGGCAACATATGTAGAGCAGGTCATGCATTATGTCAAAGTCATCCACCCAGATCCCAAAACATATGTGTCTGTCTATAAGCACAGAAGAAGCTCTTTTTCTTTTTGCTTTCACACATCTAAACAGTTTGTCTCTTTTATGTCACTGCCTTTTTGAAGGAACACGCTGGCTGGTTTCTGTTACTGTAAGCCTCGCCATCAATGAAAACTCCCTCTATCACTCAGACTAAAAGAGAACAGCTGCACGCAATACAAAGATTTAATTTGTAACTCATGACTAGCATGAAACGACTGCCATAAGTTCCACTTATGTTTGAAAGTAAGCTCTGCCTTAATCGTGCATATTCCAAGCGAGGTTAAAGTTGTCAAACAATCACATTTTGGCATACTTTATGTCTCTGTTGGATAGTTCGATAAATACACAGTAAAAAGTTACATTATAGGCTATTCATACTTGATCTAACCCTTAAAAATCACTTTTTGGTGCAAAACCAAATGAAGTCAGATAGAATCAGACAAATGAAATAATATTTGATTTAAAATGTGGATGTGACCAAATATGAAGCACATTTTTTTGATTTGAGCATGAAAGAACACAATATATTGAGCCATCAATGGCCACACATGTGTTTTCCATTAGAAAGGAGATATCATACAATAGCCATGCGTAGGTAGAATTCAATTTGAGTGGAGAGAATCGTAAATCACCACTGATATCGCTATATAACAACACTTAAACTGGTTATCTGATTGATTTAAATGCGGGCGGTCAAAATAGTGGACAAAACGTGCCTGATTACGTTACTCTGGATTGATAGTAAAGGAAAACAGACATAAAAATGATTTATAAAGCTCTCAGGCAAACAGTATAATCCTTAATTTAATATAGATGTAGACTTATTAGACTTGACATTTGTTTCCGCACGTGTTGTAATGATTTTAACTATGTGGTTAAACATTTCTAAGAGGAGATGCTGCAAACTGTACTAATAACTTAACAAGCGTGTTTGCCAGCAGGTTTCAGTAGCACTAAACTATCTCCGACACAAAACAGCCTGCCAGTGTCTTGCTGGAAGTAAAACGCTGCTGGAATGTTTCGTTTGGGATGCCAGCTGAGAGAGGGTACTGTGCACATATGTTTCCTACTCCAGCTCCGTGGGAAACTCCAGACATCCCATCCCTACTGCGGGGTACAAAAGCTCAGTTTAACATCCTCAAACTAGTGTATGCGGTGATATAACAAGCACGGTGAAGCGAAATGGCACGTTTAAACAACAGGCATCTTTTCATGTAAAGTCATTACGGAAGTTCCCATTGGCAGTCACGTTTTCAGATTCCAGTTGTTGGATGGTAACCAAAAATGGCAGGTCTGTTTCGATAATGCTACTGTATGTAAATAATGAAATGCAATGAACTATATAATTATGAGTTTATAGCAAATTAAATAGGTTAACAACTTTTAATAGACCCTATGAAATGTATATAAAAATTGTATTGCTTTTAGGCCATGTGTTATTAAGGTCATCTACTGTACATCCATAAACAAAATCCTCTGACAAAATTCACCTTTAGAAGATATATACATATCAAATGTAGTATTTCTCTTCTGGGAAATAGGAACAAAGAATTGATGACTCATCCTGCTCCTCAGGTTTTTGTCCAATCAGATGTTCTCTAGAATGAGAATGCCCCTCCCACACTGAAAAAAAAATTGTGATGGATTTACATGATTTAATCTTGTGCATTTGTCCCACATGAATCAAATTAGTTAAACAAACATAATTTGTGCAATATCATGAAATTAAGTCATTTTAAAGGGACAATTGCTGCCATCTAGCGGTGAAAATGTATTTTGCAGTCAAACGAATTGTGCTCTCCAGGGCCTCGCTTTTTCAAATGTGCGCATCTACGGTAGCCATTATGTACCAAAAAGCTATGACAGGATTAGCACTTCGTCAATTGTTCCTTTTTGTTATTTCACCCGTTCTATTATAGTTTTTCAAGATGGCGGAACAACATGGAAGCCTCCGTGGACTTACCCGTCCCATGTATATAAAGATAATAAATTCTTATTATAATTAGCAGAGGTATTTGTACACCAAGGACAGGACATATTTATGAATTTATGATGTAAATAATAAATTACATAAAAAGTTACACATAGTCCCTTTAAGTGAATAAAGTAGCCTTAAAGTGGATTTTGTAGAGCTCCCATGATCAATGAATTTAATTTCAAATTCTAATGTCATGCATTACAAGACTGCCCTAGCAAGTAATCAAACTTTTAACAAACCATGTCACACATTAGCATCTAATATGTTAAGCATTAGGTACTCAGTCCACAGCTTGGCAAATGCTCCTCTCTACCCCACAATGGAAAAACCAGTGTAATTTAAACGGTTCTAATAATTCCAACATAATTGACCATTAAACACTATTACACACTATCAAGTCTCCTCCTTTTCTCATCTTGCTCAAGAAAACACACATAAACTAACACTTGAATACACTCACCGAAAGGATTATTAACATACCATACTAATACTGTGTTTGTCCCCCTTTCGCTTTCAGAACTTCCTTAATTCTGCAAGGCATTGATTGAACAAGGTGCTGAAAGCATTCTTTCGAAATGTTGGCCTATATTGATAGGTTAACATCTTGCAGTTGACGGATATTTATGGGATGCACATCCAGAGCACGAAGCTCCCCATCCATATCCCAAAGATCCTCTATTGGGTTGAGATCTGGTGACTGTGGGGGCCATTTTAGTAGTGTGAACCCATTGTCATGTTCAAGAAACCAATTTGAAATGATTCAAGCTTTGTGACGTGGTGCATTATCCAGCTGGAAGTAGCCATCAGAGGATGGGTACATGGTGGCCATAAAGGGATACACATGGTCAGAAACAATGCTCAGGTAAGCCGTGGCATTTAAATACTGGAACTAAGAGGCCTAAAGTGAGCCAAGAAAACAGCCCCCACACCATTACACCACCACCACCAGCCTGCACAGTGGTAACAAGGCATGATGAATCCATGTTCTCATTCTGTTAACGCAAATTCTGACTCTACCATCTGAATATCTGAACAGAAATCGAGGCAACCTTTTTCCAGTCTTCAACTGTCCATTTTTGTTGAGCTCTTAAATTGCCTCTTTTTCCTATTTGTAGTGGAGATGAGTGGTACCTGGTGGGGTCTTCTGCTGTTGTAGCCCATTTGCCTGAAGGTTGTGCGTGTTGTGGCTTCACAAATGCTTTGCTGCATACCTCGATTGTAACGAGGAGTTATTTCAGTCAAAGTTGCTCTTCTATTAGCTTGAATCAGTCAGCCACAGGACTGCATACTGGATTTGTTTCCCTTTTCACACCATTCTTTGAACTCTAGAAATGGTTGTGCGTGAAAATCCCAGCAACTGTGCAGATTGTGAAATACTCAGACCGGCCCGTCTGGCACTAACAACCATGCCATGCTCAGAATTGCTTAAATCACTTTTCTTTCCCATTCTGACATTCAGTTTGGGGTTAAGGAGATTGTCTTGATCAGGACCACACCCCTAAATGCATTGAAGCAACTGCCATGTGATTGTTTGATTAGATAATTGCATTAATGAGCATAATTGCATAATTCAACTGGTGTTAATAATCCTTTTGGTGAGTGTAGACAGTTACCTACCAGTTATGTTTGTCTCATTGCTAATAGCCGTAGGAAAGATTCCCTAGGTGAGTGTATAAATATATATATAAAGAGAGAGAGAGAGAGAAAGAGAGAGAGAGAGAGAGAGAGAGCAAGAGAGCACTAAAGCACCTACAACTGACAACACTATACAAATATACAAACATAGACAGATTATTTACTTGACTTTTAAACGTAATATTATATTAATGATTGATGGACTTTTCTGTTACTTTTTACATAAAAACAATATTGGGTGTCTGGGTGATGTTTAATGTAAAGTCCAGGTCTGGAAGCAAAATAAGCCACCCAATGCTGGTATATTTTGGATTGATGTAAATGTGCTTTTAAGAAAGAAACAAGAAACATAAAAAAAACTTCTTTAGTCGTGATAAATAGGCCGACTTTTAAACGATCATCTGAGTGAGACTTTTAATTACCACACAGATTAATCACCACATTATGACAATCCACCACATTTTGAATTCAGCTCAGTGAACTGACAAACTGGCTTATAACAGACAGAGCAAACTACATTCAAGGGCACTGGACTAGTTATGTAAACTATAACTCTGTGGCTACAAAATGGTCATTTTATTATGAAATATGCCGAAAGGGATCTTTGGTTCTTTACAAAATATCTTTGATACAACATGACAAATAATCTGCACAAGTTTTACATTGTAGGTCATGGGAAATGAAGACATACATTTGGTCTGTGTTTTCATGTGCCCAAATAGCATTTGTTCCAGCTTAAACCATGCAAACATGCTACAGGTATATCAAATACAACAACCAAAAAACAATTAAAAAGAAATACAAAATGGTAATAAAAAGTGTTGAACCAACATCTGATTCAAATAATTCAGACTGAAAGTCCAAAACGGAAGTTGAATGAGTATCCAAAACATATGAAGTGCCATAGCAAATCGCTGTCATCAAGTTGTGATATTTAAAACTGCTGTTCATCCAAGGGTCTTTGGCATGTGAAAAAGTTACAATGCTTTCCAGAATTCTGTATTTTGTTGCCTGGATTGTCTTAGTCTTCTGATTATCTCTCCACTGCGCCAAATAAGACATTGAACTGTGTGTTTCCTTCTTCTTAAAGTGGTGGAGGTTAAAACGAATTGCAGTTTTACTTTGCAGAGCTACGTTTACTGAACACGAGACATTGCTTTCCTGCTCTGACTTCTCAGGACCTTCTGGAAGAGATCATCTGGAATGTGACAAGACATAGAATAAGATTCATTATTATTTTTTTTACATCTCAATACAATCACAAGCAAACGATGAATATATCTGACTCTTAATTTAAAAAAAGTTAAAGTTAGTGAACAATGCATACCATTTTTCATTACATGAGTCCCAGCCTGGGATGGAAAATTGAAAAGATATATTTCATTTATTTTGACAATCATTAATATTTATACAATCTTTTAATTAAATAGAGGCACTGATCAATTGTAAAAATGATCTATTTACTGTTAATGACATTATACTAACCCTAACAGCAGAGGTGCGTCTGATTGTTGAGCCTTCAGCCTGGTCACTCACAATTTTAGGAGCTAAAACAAAGTGGCATGTCACACTGTTATGAAGCTCAGAAATGTTTATGATGGAAATGTTTTAGAAATTGTGTCTGATGCCTTACGCAGTGGCTTTATGATTACACCAACAGCATGTACAACTCCATTGGTTGCCATCAGATCACCCTCCACAACAGGCACCCTGTTCACGTATATGGTGGAGTTGCGCTGAAAGTCAGAGAAAAATAATGAATTAATTATCAGATGAAATCAGGAATATTTTACCCATAAATTAATATTCTGTCAATTATTTACTGTCCCTAACTTAATTAAAACATGTAATTTTTTATCCAAAAGGAGAATTTTAAAGAATCTTCAAACAGACCATCTTTACAGAACGGCAGTTATGAATCTTCAGTGTGAATGTGTATATTTTTTAATATAAAAAAATGTATATTAATATATTAAATCATATATATATATATATATATATATATATATATATATATATATATATATATATATATAAATTAACCCTTTAAAATTTGAAAAGTACAGAACTTTAAAAGTTCAGAAATGATATTTTCTATTTCAAATAAATCCTGAAAAAAGTGTCCCGGTTTACACAAAAATGTTAAGCAACACAACTGTTTTTCCAACATTGATAATAATGAGAAATGTTTCTCAGGTACCAAATCAACATATGAGAATGATTTCTCAAGGATCATGTGAGTGAAGACTCTAGTAATGGTGCTGAAAATTTAGCTTCGCCATCACAGGAATATGTTACATTTAAAATTATATTAAAATAGAAAACAGTTATTTTAAATTGTAATAATAATTCAAAATAATACTGTTTTTTTTTCCAACTAAAAACGTTTGAATGGCTGTGCACCAATATGATTATAATAACCTATATTCTACTTCTATCAAAGATACACAGTCTAAAAAGCATTTCTTTTCTTCACTCAATAATAAGATAAGATTGATTGCAGTAGTGAGTACTGACAGTGCCTAACTCCAGTTTATCTCCTGCAAGGGGCTTCATTCTGGTATGAGAGGTCACAGCGCCGCTGACCAGGAACTCATCACCAATGTGGTATTTCAGAAGGTTTGCCAACTCCTTGGGGTCTCCTATGTACAACATACAGTAGCAGGGAAACAACAGATGTAAGTATATGCTGCACATTCACAAACACTCATCCTGCTGCCTTAGCTGAATTCCCAAATCTGACCAGCTTGTGTGTAATGCACTGAACATCTGTTTTATGAACACATATGGTGAAACATGAGTGGCACTTGCAAGACATTACTCATGAGTTTGTTGAGGTCGGCGGGGGGCATTGCACTGAAAGCAGCATTGGTGGGGGCGAAGAAGGTGTAGGTCCCTTTTTTGTTCAGGAGCTCAGTCAGGCCTGCTTTCTGAATGGCGCCAACCAAGGTGCTGTACGGATGAAAGTTCAATCAAGCACATTATTAGAGTATATCTTTAGGCTATAAAGACAGTTAGACTGACAGCTCAAATTCCACCCAGGTCATCAGAAATCTGAAGAAATTACAGCCTCAAGTTTGAACATGCGACTACATTGTCATTATGAAAGGAAAAATCTTTTGAGAGACTAATGTTGAGGTCTTTGAATGTGGGTGAGAAACGACAGCTGCATATTTCCTTTCAATAAGACTGTGAAAACAATTACACCCTTTATGGTGGAACATTTTTTCTTTAAATAGGGCATTTGGAGTAAAGCACCACTGATGTGAAGTTAATCTTTTTTAAAACTGAAGTTTATTCTCTCCAAATACCTCTAGATAGGCTTAAGCAGTCATAGCATCTTACTTAAAAGGAAAATAAAAAACCTGTCATCATCTAATAAACCACAAAACCATCATTTACTCATGTCATTCTAAACCCACTTGTCTTGTGAGGAATACAAAGACAACATTTCTTCTCATATAAGCACAAGGTCGTTTGGATGTCAAGATCCAAAAAGTCACTGTAAAAACATCATAAAAGTAGACTATACGACTTATTAGCTTTGGTGTGCTGGTGCCTTTTGACAGCAAACGCCATTTGTTCTCATGTGTCGACCAAATGCTATATTTGATTTCATAACAATGGCGGAAGGGAAGATTCAGTGAATAACGGCTAACATTTCAGAAAACACTGTCATAATTTAATCTCTCTCAAGTGGTTCCAAACCTGAATGTCTTTTTACACCAAAAAAAAAGATATTTGGAAGACTGTTGGTAACCAGATAGTTGATGGTAGCCATTGACATCCATTGTAGGAAAAACATCCAATAGAAAGTCAATGGCAACCGTTTGATCACCTAAATTCTTTAAAATATCTTATTTTGAAACAAATACAGGTTTGGAACAACTTGAGGGTGAGTAAAATAAATGATAGAATTTCCATTTTTGGGTGAACTATCCGTTTATGAATTCACTGTTTATGATCTTTTTACCTAAAACGATCATCTGCCTTCAAGACGTCCATTACAGTTCCCATGGGGGGTGCCAGGACCTTGTCAACGATGAACATATTGGCAAAGCGTCCATTTTTGTCATGGGCAGCGATGCAAGCGTTCTCAATGCACAGGTTCTGAAACGTCCAAGCAAGTGAAACGGTTAAGGTTATTGGTAATACAGATCAGCACATTTGTTTCAAAGCTCTCTTTTCTCACAAGACTGATGATGCATGAAGTGGGCTGTGGAAAAAGTTAAGGTGATCCAAAGGAGAGGTTTCCGGTGGTCTGGGAATTCCATTACAAAGCAGAAATGTGAGAGCGCAGACAGAACCATACCACCCTCGCTGCCAGCTACAACATGGCTAGAAATAAAAAACGTGGCTCTTATGTGTGTTTGATGGATTGACATGTAAAGACTTACATTTCTGAACACAAACACTCTTAGTTTCATTCCACCAAGAGTCTCCAACTCCTGTCCATGATAAAGGCTCTTGGAGGAAAACCTCTCCTTGAGAATGTGGTTTCTCAGCAGTTTCTTCA
The DNA here is from genome assembly GCA_038021265.1 of Cyprinella venusta. Taxonomy (NCBI): domain Eukaryota; kingdom Metazoa; phylum Chordata; class Actinopteri; order Cypriniformes; family Leuciscidae; genus Cyprinella; species Cyprinella venusta. Next base: position 18,087,724 of record CM075873.1, on the reverse strand, counting down.
TGTCGGGTGTCATGGCCAAGCTCTTGTCTGCACATAAATGATCCAATTACAGTTATTTCAGAGTTTCTTAAAGCTCATTTGCTAGATTAATGGCATTGGAGTGATCCAACCTTTGAAAGCATCATCCAGTGGGGCTAATAAGGTCACGGCCTCAGAACCAATAAGATGATCAGTAAGACCAGCATCTTTAAAAAGCTTTGAGGCTGTAGTCACTACTGATCCCTCTGCAAGCTCCAGGAGGGTCTTGGCTAAAACAGACAAGAAAGCACAGTAAAGCATTGAATACAACATGGTTAAAAGGTCAACTAAAAATAAGAGTCTTCATGACACCGAAAAGAAAAAAAAAAGTATTTTGAAAAACAATTTCCGGGAAAAAGTTTAAATGTAAATGTGTAGATATTTATATTTACTAACATCATGTATAGCTAACATCTCCAAAGTAAGGGAACAGAGGTGGACTACGCTATCTCACGACCAATTCGTACGAGTGATTCAAAAGTGGCTGATTCGTACGACCTCACTCGTACGAATTCGTACGATTTGTCTAAACCCACGTGACGGTTATGTTTAGGGGCGGGGTCAGGAGTAGGTCATTCATACGAATTGGCTAATTCGTAAAATATGTACGATTTAGCAAAATCGTACTAATTCGTACGAGTGAGGTCGTACGAATTGTTACGATTTAGCCACCTCGTAAAATTCGTACGAATTCCCGTGAGATCGAGTTGAGGAGGACAGAGTACACAGCTTTATTACGCGAGTAAAAGTACAGATAGATACCCCTTGCTAAATTTTACAAGTAAAAGTACTAGAGACAGATGTCTACTTAAGTAAAAATACTGAAGTACTTGTTTTTAAAAGTACTTGAGTATCAAGAGTACATTTTCTAAATATTGCATTAAACGGCCACAGCGCTTACAATTATGTACAGAAACGTCCTACATGGAGTTATGAAAAATGTTAATGTTAATACCTTGGACTATGAATGGCATCCCAGGTCACTAAAGACCCTTAAGGGTTAATAGAGTAATAAAATAAAATTAAAAAAAAAATGTGTCATGAGCATGAAACTGACCATAAAACAGCATCTAAAAGTATTTACATTTTTACATTTACGTTTATTCATTTAGCTGACGCTTTTATCCAAACTCAGGTTGTAGTCACAACATTGTTAATATATTAATAGGTTATATACAAATAGTGAGTTCTACATTCATTGTCACTTTAATAATACAACTATTATGGTTTAATTAGCTTGTAGTAAAGGAATTGTTAATTGGTTAACAGGATAGTAGATCATACCTGAGTCAGGGATGAGGAGTTCATTGATGTAGTGAACAACTCCATTGGTTCCAAGTTTATCTCTCTGCATGACGATGGCTTTGCCGTTGATGGTCATGTCCTCACCATTGCAGCCGACTTCCAGCACGGAGCCCTGCAGGGTTTCCAGAGGTGTTCCAGCCACAATGGACTCAGAGCAATGCAAGTTCTTCAAAATGTGGTAATTCAGCAGATCTAAAGTGGATTGAGTCCAAAAAAATGATGACAAGGTGACAACACATCTCAATATCAGCACAGCTGTGCAACTGGAAAAAGACATACCATAATAATTGCTCTGGAAGAATAAAATGAAACTGCGGTTGCAGCATCTGAGAGATTCACAAGTGCACATTATTACTAAAACAAAACGTTTGTCTTGGTAATCTTTTAGCAAAATGTAATAGCTTTCTGCTTCTGAAACATTTTTCTGTTTGGCTGCCGTTACAAATGAATCTCTCTTACCTACTCCCACCACCTGGCTCCAATCAGGTACGCACTATAACGCCAACTTTTTTACAATCCAATCACTTCCCAATGGATACATTTAGTCCCACTCAATTTTTTCTCATGGAATATCTCGTTTCACTCAGAAATGCATCACATTATGGAAGTTAAATGGGTTGTGACAAGTGCCTTATGCAGAAGAAGAACAAAAGTACCTTTAAGAGCAACAGGATCTCCCAAAATCCTGGTCAGTGTATCTGGAGGAATCTTCTCAAAGGCTTCATTGGTGGGAGCAAAGATGGTGTAGGTACCCTCGTTCTCCAACAGATTTGTGAGACCAGCAGCAGCAACGGCAGTCTAAATGAAAAGGGGAAAAAAGTCATTCTATGTACTTTGTGCCATTTAAATTGAATGCCTACTGAACCAGTAAATTCCCTCTATCTACCCGTAGAGTGTCCAAGTCATCATCGGTGTCAATCAAAGAGTTGACATTGTTCGTAATGGCGGTGATGACTCTGTCAACAACATGCACAATTCCATTGGTGGCATGCTGGTCTGTCTTCACAAGCCTCGCACAGTTCACTGTCACAATCTGCAACAAAACATATGGTTTGGTAATGTACAGACAACTTCACAACAAATCATTTGTAATAAAAACAAACAAACATGGTAACACTTTATAAGTATACAGTAATAAAATACAAATCGTGAACAAACGATCATGGTTTATTCATAGTTAAATATCGTAGTCGCAACATTGTTAATATATTAATTGGTTATATACAAATAGTGAGCTCTACATTGAGCGTCACCGTAAATAATACAACTATTATTGTTTAATTAGCTTGTAGTAAAGGAATTGTTAATTGGTTAACAGGAGGAAGTAAGAGTAAATAGTTATCGCTTTAGATTAGAAATGTGAAAATGTCATTAGTTAAGTGATTTAAACCAAACTTTATTAGACATTAATTACATAAGTATTAAGTGTTCCTTAAAAAGTTTACAAATACATTAAGCACACACACACACACGAACAAGCAAAATTTTACACTTTTTAAGGAACACAATACTTGGTTTAAAGTAGGGCTGTCAAACGATTAATCGCGATTAATCGCATCCAAAATAAAAGTTTGTGTTTACATAATATGTGGGTGCACTGTGTATAATTATTTTATATATATAAACACACACACATGCTTGTATATATTTAAGAAATATTTACATGTATATACTGTATATAGATTTATTTATAATTTATTTTATATATAAATATAAATATTTTATATAAAAATCACGTTTTTCTTAAATATACATGCATGTGTGTGTATTTATATATATATACAAAATAATTATTCACAGTGCACCCACATATGTTATGTAAACACAAACTTTTATTTTGGATGCGATTAATCGTTTGACAGGTCTAGTTTAAAGCACTTAATTAATGACATTTTCCAATTTTCAATGGCCTAATCTAAAGTGATAACTATTTACACTTAATAAGTTAACAAAGCATTAAAAACAACTCTAACTGTAAACATAAGAGCTAATTAAACAATAATTTGGTTACTTACAGTGACAACGAAAGAAGAATTCACTATATATAAACCCTTTTAGTAATATATTAACAATGTAGAGACTACAATATACAGTATTAACAATTCATTAACTAATAGTTAGCAAATGATTTGTAAATACTTTATTACTGTATACTATAAACCAAAAACGCTAGTCAACATAGTATTAACTACAGATGAAGTAAACACATTTCGAGTGAGAAAATCTAAACAAGACTTGGTTAAAGCAGCAAACCGATTTCATTCACTTTTGACTCACTCCGTTAGAATAATGGTGGATGTGAACATCAAAGTCCTGATACATAGAGGGGAACGAAGAGCCATGCTTGAGGTCGTCCGAAGTCAAGCGTCTGTTGATCATGTGGTAGTGCAGAGCGTTGAGGAGTTCGATGTTGACGTTGCTCACCAGCGCATCCAGAATTTCCTACAGCACATTGAGCTGATCTTGATATTTCTTGCTATTTTTACAGTTTGGTAGACAATACATAATGTTTTCTGGGAACACTTTGCCTACATAGCCTGAATGCGACACTTTATTTGTTCTACATGGTCTATGGAGACGCATAGCTGGGAACTCACAGTGGGAAGCGCAGCCCAAGCCTCATTGCTGGGAGCGAAGAATGTGAAGCTGCCGGGTCCTTCGATCTCCTCCTGCAATTTCGCTCTTTCAGAGTACATCTTAGTAGTAGTGGCTCCAACCACACCCAGGGTTTTATAGATGTTCGCCAGAGGTAAAGCTGTGAAAAAACGAATCAAGTTTTTATTGCAATTTCATAACAAACCTCTTTTAATGCACGCAATCCTATTTACATACCTGCTGGACAGCCTTTTTCTCCAATGGCCTTCTCATAGCCAGGGCAGCACTCATAGCTGATCACCCTACAAAAAGATTGAACAAGGTTGAGTTACAGAAGATTCAGTGCAGATCCCATTGGAAATGGGAGTTCTTCAAAAACTTCTGCAGGAAATCAGGTCTAAATTTCTTTCTTTATTATTGTGAGGGCTGACGCGGAGACAACCAACACACTCCTTGGTGTGTTTTAAGCTATACGGTCTACAGTTTATTTCTCGCCAGATGTGTCCATGATAAATACGGTCTGTGCTTGAGTTGGTCTTAGAGGGTCATAAAATCTCATTTCCTTTAGATGCTGAAGAATCCAGAGGCACGGTATGGGCCAGGGGGAAACTCCTGAGAGGGAACTCTAACACCAGTAGTTCTGCCAATAAAAACAATGGGAAATTCCTAGGAACCACCATAGAAAGGTGCAAGAGATTGACGCATACCTTTTAAATGTTATGATCACTTACTAATGCGGTTAATCTTTACATGCATAATCATTTTAGGTCGCTACACTGTAAAAAAAATATTTTCAAGATATGTTATCACAACATTTTTTCTTTTGTCAAATCAACTTAAGTTATTTAGTTCAGATAACTCATTATTTTAAGTTTCGGATGATTAAATCAATCTCCTTCATTGTACTAACTCACTTTTTACAGTTCAATAAACTTAAAAATTTCAGGCAGTCAGGTTAGTTAATTTTTTAAGTTAAACCAACAATATTTTTTTACAGTAAATAAGTACACTGTAAAAAAAATATTGTTGTTTTATAACTTAAAAAAGTAAGTAACCTGGTTTCCTTAAAAATTTAAGTTGATGGAACTGGAAAAAGTGAGTTAATACAATGAAGGAGATTAATTTAATCATCAGAAACACAAAATAATACGTTATCTCAACTAATTAAATTATTTAAGTTGATTTGACAAAAGAAAAAATGTTGTGATGATAAATCTTGAAAATATATATTTTTACAGTGTAAAAAACGAGTTTTGTTTGTTTTTTTCTTCTAAGAAATAATCATTGCATTATTTCATGACAAAAAAGTGCTTGTATGGGAATATATAATGATCATTAAATCCCTTTTAAGGCCTATAGACATAAAGGTAAAATATGTCTGTGCTTATTTTAACAATATGCAAGAATCTGTTATTACATAGTTTCCTTGACATATTATAAAACAGCTCTTTGACTTATTTGCTTAACATATTTTGAATCCTTGAGGATACGTCGGTGATGTGGTATGAGTGGTATGACCACTTAGAGACAAAGTCATTTGAATTATATATTTTTAAAGGTTGCTCATACCAATTGCAACAAATTGTTAGCATACTAGCTTGAGTAACCCACAGCATCTTAAGAGTGAGAGAGTGGAAGACTAGAAGGCAAATCTAAACAAAGACAACAATCCTGACATTCAGGCATGGGGTAGACTTGTAAAACGCACGGAAGAGAAAAGCAGACCGGACTGATTATCAAAACAGATGGTAACTCAACTCCTGTTTGTCTTCTGCCAACATAAGCAAAGATGGTAGCCATGGATTTCTGACTAAATAAACAGCAAGGCCGCATACATATTGTGCGCTTTCAAGTGGTGTGACAAGAGGTTCCCAGAAGTATTGTGAAAGTTGTATTATACTAGATGATGTTGAAATCTATTTTCAGTGTATGAATGGTCAGCTGATTTATCATTTGCGTCTAAAACATCTCACTTCCCATTTATAAAGGATATCAAAAGAGACAACATGATTTCTCAGATAACTTCTTAAATTGGAAAAAAGGAGATGACAACATTCCTAATTTGATTAAATATCTTAATAAATTAATTATATCCTTAAAAGCACAAACATTTAAAAGGTTTGCTGAAGTTATCAAACCATATTATCACCAATATATATCAAAATAAAGTTGTCTAGCAAAAGGAGAGCACTAGGGAGTAAATGCTGAAGAAAGTTATAAGTCTCGCCTCAAGTGACCTGGAAACATCATGTTCCACAGTACTGACCTTTATAAACCAGTCATACAAAGAGTGCAGTTATACCCAAAAATTCCTCCCACCCCAAAACCTCGAAACTCTGTAAATCAAGTGAACTTTAGTGTCACAGAACACAACCTTGAGGTTTCCTGAGGAAGGTACATACTTTCACTGCAAGACTTTCTTTTTTTTCACACAGAAAGACATCAGCAAAACTCCTTGAGACCTGGTCAATGATTTGTGTGCGTTTAGGGATATAAGGCCTTCTACGGGACTCCCAACTGAAATCATTTCCCAGAAGCGCCCACACCAACTCTGACTTCCTTCTTTCTTTCTTGAGAATTGCTATGAAAGAAACTCTGTTTAAAAAACAAATCCTTCTCTATCTCAAGATTTCGCTGTACACTCTTATTTTGTTCTTGATCAGGGTTGCCAAACAGACAGCTTTTACTCATTTTGAATAAAGAAATAAAGAATAATAACAAATAACAGGCTACATAAATAAATACATTAATAAGTTTAAGTATAAGTCTTTAAACGCTAACATCCTTATATTTCCGAAATGGGACAAATCATGTCACTCTTTCACAGAGTTAAATTTTTGATTTACTACCACCCAAAAGTAAAAAAAAAAATACACTGTAAAAAAAAAGTATTTTCAAGATTTGTTATCACAACATTTTTTCTTAAGTCAAATCCACTTAATTTATTTAGTTGAAATAACTTATTATTTTGAGTTTCTGATGATTAAATTAATCTTCTTCATTGTATTAACTCACTTTTTCCAGTTCAATCAACTTAAAATTTTAAGGCAACCAGGTTAAACAAAAATCGATGGTTTCCACAAAAATATTAAGCAGCATAACTGAAAGGGAATATTAAATGTTTCTCAAGCACCAAATCAGCATATTAGAATGATTTCTGGGGGATCATGTGACACTGACGACTGGAGTAATAATGCTGAACATTCAACTTTGCCATCACAGGAATAAATTATATTTAAATAATCAATTAAAATAGAAATCAGTCATTTTAAAATGTAATAACATTTCACAATATTACTGTTTTACTGTTTTTTTGTTGTTGTTGTTGTTTTCGATCACATAAATGTAGCCTTCGTAAATATAAGAGACTTATTTAAAAAAAAAACTTTTGAATGGTACTGTATTATGCATAACATATGGTGTTGTAAACCATAATTCAGTAAAAACCATCTCAACTTCTCCAACCAAAAAACTCCCAAAAACGTGTTGGTGTACATACTTTAGCATGCACACCTTATGTAAGAAACATTCATCTCTTACATAATGTTTCCAAATAAACATTCCAGACTCCATTCCAGATTCCAACATCCTTAAAAACCATCCATCATGGAACGTACCAAAACGGCAACTTCACCAATTTAAACTCTCCCATTAAATCTATGATTTTTATTTGTCCTTTAAAAAGTATAATTGGTGTTGTAATTGTAGGCACTGAACATGCGGTTCCTCCTGAATATATATTTGTCTGTGGAATGTTCATAACACCTTTCCCTCCTGCGGGGACATTAAGTGGCTGTCAATCAAACAGTGTTTCTACAAGTTGTAATTGTAATCCAGGTCTTGGAGCACCGAGGAGATTTTAGACAGAAAGGCACACAGATTTGTCAGCCTCGGCATTAATGCACTCCTCAGGATGTTAGGCAATTTAACCCTGTGAAGACTGAAGCCAATTACCAAGAGACATATGGTAACCATTACTACACAACGTTCTTCTATATCTACTGTCAACTTGAACTCAAATACCCTGTTCACTGTTTCATACAAAAGAAAAGAGGCCTTTACCAAAAAAGTTAATCTGTCCATCGTGTAAAATTATAACTTTATGAGCTACGCAGCTGGTGGAAAATGGAGACTGAAAGATGTCAAAGTCATTAACACTTCAACAAGACATTTTCTCTTCATCACTTCAAAAGATTGCAATTTGGAAAATGCTTCACCAAAGTCATCAGAAGCTATGAATATACTTATCTCTGGGTAATAAATATTATTTAGTACAACCACTTCAAAGGTTGAAGTGGTTGTACTAAATAATACTAACCCTTTTTAAAGGGTTAGTTCACCAAAAAATGAAAATTCTGTCAGTATTTACTCACCCTCATGTTGTTCCAACCCCGTAAGACCTTCATTCATCTTCGAAACACAAATTAAGATATTTTCGATTTAAATCTGAGAGCTGGATCACTCCTGCATACTAGTCCATAGGCTTCTTGAGGGATTGAAACTTGCTGGCCTCGAAAATGTATTAAAGACATCATTAAAATAGTCCATGTGACTTCAGTGCCTCAATCTTAACTTTATCAAGCGACGAGAAAACTTTTTGTGCACAAAACAAAAAAAAAATAACGAGTTTATTTCAACTATTGATTTACTTTTCTTTCTGCCTCGAGTCAGGTTACTAGTTTAATAGCGTAAACTTCTGTTATTGTATGTCACACACATCACACACATGACCAGCGTCGGCCAATAGTGAGCCTACGTGTGACGTACTCTATCACACTAGTTAACTGACTAGAGGCCCATAGAGAAGGAAGTGAATAGTTGAAATAAAGTTGTTATTTTTATTTGTTTTTGCGCACAAAAAAGAGCCACTGAGCCACTAAAGTAACTTTACTATTTTAATGATGCCTTTAATAACTTTTCCGGCAAGTTTCAATCCCTCAAGAAGCCTATGGACTACTATGCAGGAGTGATCCAGCTCTCAGATTTCATCAAAAATATCCTAATTCGTGTTCCGAAGATGAACGAAGGTCGGGTTTGGAACAACATGAGGGTGAGTAAACACTGACAGAATTTTCATTTTTGGGTGAACTAACTCTTTAACTACCCTGCACTGTGTTGGCAAGGTGATATAAGTTTATTCACATATTCTTTCAGCACATTCTTCAGTTTAGATGAAAATGCTGAAAATAAGTCATTAACTTAAACTTCAATCTGGTTCATGGGGAAAAGACTCTGGTATGACACAGGTGAAAAATTTTCCATCTAGTTATGCTCTGGGAGATTTTTACTCAGCAACTTGAAAAGACAATGATATTATTTTACCATATATTCATTATGTCTGTACACGGCCAAAAATGTATCCTGAAATCCTGAAAAATGTAGCTGTCCGTTAGATAGATAGATAGATAGATAGATAGATAGATAGATAGATAGATAGATAGATAGATAGATAGATAGATAGATAGATAGATAGATAGATAGATAGATAGATAGATAGATAGATAGATAGATGGATAGATAGATAGATAGATAGATAGATTTTCAATGTTAAGATATCTGTGGTGACTCACGTTGGTTTGCCACAGATTTTGCGGTGATACCATTGCTTGCAGTTGGTGAAGTACTTCTTATCCGTTCCTTGAATCTTCTGCATAGCACAGACATTGGGGCTGCAAAGCAAATCAAATAAACACACCATTTTTTTAAAAGCTCCATGCATTCACCAAATGCTTAATGCATTGTGCAGGACTAAAAAAATGCAACTTTTTACTTTTGTTAAAAACCATGTTTATATCTGCATATAAATCAGAGGGTCATATGATTTTATTTGTGCACATTTTTTTTAAATCCTATTTAGAAAACAGAACGGCTATCACTCTTTAAAATGATCAATGAATGACTCAAGTAGCCTATACACGAACACAGCAAAACAGCCCTTACCCTTGTGTTCTTCCTCTTATCCTGCTGTGCTGAAGAACCGCTTGATACGGGGATTTCGCGGCGAAAACTGTCGCGATTAATGTGATAGCCAGAGCAAACAAAGTTAAGCGCTTCATTTTTGCGTCCCTGCACGCGCACTCCACAGCGGCGCTGGAAGCGCCAGTGTCCCTCTTTAAATACCGAGACCCCTGGCTCTGGTGCTCTGGGAGGGGCTTCAAAGGACAGCAACACGACACTTTCACTTTATATATATATATATATGAAGAGTTCAGATGCAAAAGCCTCTAAATGCCATTTGAAATTTTCTTCTAAAATGACCATTTTTATCAAGCTTGTATATTTAAGTTCAGTAATTTCACTTAAATGACAATTAATAGGTAATCTTCATTGCCATTTAAGTGAAATTACTGAACTTAAATATACAAGCTTGATAAAAATGATCATTTTAGAAGAAAATTTCAAATGGCATTTAGAGGCTTTTGCATCTGAACTCTTCATATATATATATATATATATATATATATATATATATATATATATATGTGTGTTTATTATATAATTACACTCAGTTGTAAACAGATATTATTAAAACAGCCATTAAAAAATGTAAAAGTGTGAAGATGGCCATAAAACATGGAATAAAAACTGAACTCTTTATGCACTTTTGTCTTAAATATTATTTTAATTTAAACGATTTTAATGAAATTGCCATGACTTACAAACACTGGCTTTCTAATAAAACAAACAAACAAACAAACAAACAAACAAACAAACAAACAAACAAACAAACAAAAAAGCAATCTAACCTGTTCTAGTCATGATTTCACGTCAAATGTTAAGTGCAATTTTGTGTCTCAATAACTTACTCTGTTTCACTGTTAATTCATAGTTACAATTTACTATGGACTTTTCTGTAAGTAACAATAAATGTAATAACCATGAGATAAAATTAAATAACCATCTGGGTTAAATGTGCAACCCAGTCTGTCTCAGCACTGGTTGCAAACACGATGTAATTAAAATCTGTATTTAATCTCAAGCAGTGGATGTTTAATAAAAACAAACTCAAAATAACACGTCTTAGAACACTGGATACAAAAATACGTAGAACAGAACAACCAATATAATACTGATAGACAATGAACAGAACAAACTTTAAAAAACCACAAGTTAAACTAATCAATTAAATAGAGAACAGGTGTAGATCATAATCAATCAATCAAAAACCAAACTAAACCACAGGAAACGGGAACCAAAACAAGAGAAAAACCCAGGAATCCCGCCAAAAACAAACATTAAACCCAGAATCAGGAAGGCGCATCCTACAAGCTGCATTTACACTTGGCAAACATGCAATCACCATGATCCGGATCATTAGCCAATCAGGACATGGCGCGTTTATATTTATTCAAATTAAGTAGCCTCTGAATAACTGTATTTATTGTATTTCTGTATTGTTTCCTGCATAATATTGAAATTAGGTCTGTGGCACGACAACATTAAGAGTAAAGATGATACCAATTAAACAATGTACCCATTGCTTTCACTCACTCACTTTACTCTCCTGTGCAATCTCCAGTCTTAGATCAAATTAAAGGTTCTCTATGCGATGTCGGGTGACGTGACTTCTAGTTGACGTTCAAAGTATTTTAAAATAAAACGGAGGCTAGATAGACCCTCCCTCCTCCTCATCCGCGCACTGCCCCCCCCCCCAAAACCCTACCCCCAGGGCATTCTTGTCAGTTATTGGCTGGAACAGTTTGTTATGTTTCGTGTAGCGGGTCGCCGCAGTCTGTCTTTGTTACCATTTGTGGACCCTGGGTTGTCTGCATTTTTTACACTGTGTTTAGGGGACAGGCAGCTAGCGGATAGTGAGGAGATGTTTGCTGTATGTGCCAAAAAATGTTTGGGCCTAAAAAACGTGTAACATTCTTCAGAGTTAAAGGAATTCTTCCAGAGTTAATCATACAAAAATAACTGGGTTGATCATGTTTAACATGTCACATCATCGACCATCTGGGTTTAAAATTATAGCGAGCAATGATATTGACAGAAATGGGAGATTGATAAACATGCTGAAACAATAAAAAACATTTAAAACGGATTATTCCTCAAAGCAACATGCAGCTCTTCATTAAGAGACCAAGGCGGAGCTGAAGTGCCGACAAGGCCGGTCGACACAGAAGGTCCTGGAGACCAAGGCAGAGCTGTGGGGACGAGCAGCCATTGAAGAGTACAGAGGTTCTAGGCAGAGCAAACCGATCGACAGTCCAGGGCTGAACTGGCGAACAATTAGTCTGAGGTGATTTCACAAAGCACAGAGCAGGAGACGAACACCTCAAGAACTGGCCAGTGCAGGCAGGGGTTTACAAAACAGCTTTCCAAAACAGACAGACTTCTCAGGAACTTCTCCTTGGCCGATACAGGACAGGCAGACATCCAGGAATTACTCTCTTGGCTGACACGGAACAAGCAAACATTTCAGGAATGGCACTCTCTGCTGGGTGACGAAACAGGCTTGGTGAAGGTTGACGGAAAAGGCAGGGTGCAATAATTTTCCAAATCAATCAGGGGCTCAGAGTTTAGAGCATCTACTGTACAACCAGTTTAGCTGAAGGGACAGAGCCCCATTCCATCTCTCCTACTGACGGATGATGTTGCCTGACAATCCGACTTGGTTGGCTCGGGCTCCAGGGCAATCTGGGGCTCAGGCATTGGCTCTGGCTCTTGATTCGTGTCAGGCTAGGGCTTAGCATCCGTTGGGTGATGCACTGAATTCCTCTTCTCTTTCGCAGATGGTGAAGGGGGAACCAAAAGAAGAACCAGTCTAAATATTTCTTGAACGTCCCTTGAGGTCTGACTCCGGGAAGATCTTGATGCGGAGACACAAGCATACCTACCCTGTGAAGAGAAGAAAAAACACACACGCTGTCGTCATCATTGTGGACGAGATGGTCCTGTATTTAGCAGTTGCTTTTAAAAACTTCCCAAGTTGGGTGGTTTTTACTCAGCATTTTTTTTTCATAGAGAAGAAATTGTAATACATTGATAATTTACCATATTGTGCTAGTGACATTCTTAAATTGGATGGGGTATTGTAGCAAGGGAACTGTTTCTTATTTTTAAAGGTATAACCTAAACCTAAACCTAAATTCTGACCTCTAAAAACTCTACAGAAGAATGAATTACATAAAACAAAATATCAGCCATTCTGAAATGATAACGTTTCCTGATAAACCTCACCAAAATATCTTCCACCTCACTTACAGAACATAGAAACACTTGTAAGGAGGTGACACACTTAACGACTTGATGAAACATTCTCTGAACTGAACACACTTACAGACTCTTTCCAATGACTGGAGCAGATTTTAAACACAGACTGTGAACACCGACTGAACGCAACTGTCTCTGACTCGGCATGTTTGGGCTTGATCAGTCGTAAGTATCAAATTACATTAATATCGGCCTTGCAGTCCTTAAGTGTGTCCCCACATGTGTGTCCCCTTTTAATCAAAACACGTTGGACAGCACTCCATTACTTTCAGAGGTAATAAAACAGTTATCATCAGCCTTAGATGTTAGGCTCTTCGAAACATTTGCACTCACTTTCATCAGAACAGAATATGTAATAATATACCGATATACTGTATATCTGAACAGACAGATAACATTTCCTTCCATTTCCCTCACAATGGCAGCACAAATTGCATCACTTTTCTTACTGCAACACTTTTCTTTCAAATGTGTTTCCAATAAGCATTTAATTGTACAATAATTAGGTCAAGTTTCCAATCCAGTTGGATCACATTTGAGGAAATGGGACAATAAACACTTGATTTGTCTTTGGGCGTTAAAATATTTAAAAACAACATTTAGTTCAGCCAGTTACACTTTTACAGCTTTTAGTTATGTGGTTAGTTATATGATATCTTCAAATCCACTATTAGAACTAATAAAAATGTGTCACTGAAAAACAAATAATTAAAGTATGCTTACTCGAATATTTCATGTAGTGTGTGTGTGTGTGTTTGTGTGAATATGCTGCTGACGAAAAAAAGAGCAAGACCAGCTTGAGCATTTCCGAGAGTCTTTGAACCAGCCTGAGCCAAAGAGCACTTTTGTTTTTGACCTCAGGGATTTCTCCCCAGAACTGCAAGTGAAAACAGACACAATGACAGTTGATGAGGTGGGACAAGCGGTAATAGCTAGTTCAAGGCACCAGATTCCCGCAGAACTTCTGAAACATGGCGGATCTGGCCGCCGACTTGGACTTTGCAGATGATATTGCACGGCGAGTCACAGGAGAAGCTATTGCAACTTACCACCAGGTTAGAATGAATTGCACTTAAGATCGGTCTGCGGATAAATATCAAAAAGACCCAAGTGATGCAAATGAAGGGAGAAGACGAAGATCTACCGATGCCAATCATCATGGCAACCAGCTGCTCAATGATATAGACTGGTTTACTTCTTCCATATAGTAGTCCACAGTATAATTCACTCATGAACACAACACTGCAAGACCTGTAAAAACACTGCACATTGCCCACAAGTTGGACGTGTTCCACCCGCGGTGCCTCAGATGCATTTTCTATGTCACATACCACGACTGCGTTACTAACGAAGAGATTCTGCGCAGGGCTTAGCCTAAAACCCACAGACTTTCCACCATGTTGGTTTTTGTCTGAGCATTGCATCAAACAGGCAGGTCATGTTCTGAGGCAATCGGAACGGATGGCTCCCAATGGATGCTAAAGGCGAGGGAGGCCAACGAAGACCTGGCAACATACATTAAAAGAGGATGTGAGGCGGAACAGGTGTTCTGCTGAATTTGAACCCACTCCAAATTATTACCCCCCTAGAATTGGTTCGTTTGGGATTAGTTGTGGGGGAGGGATTAGGGTTAGGGGTGGGGTTAAGATTAGGCAATCACTGACTTCAACGAGAGGGGTAATGATTTGGCAGGGGGTCGAAATTCGGCACAACACCGGCGTTCATTAGAAATAATCCCATGCAGCCAATCATAAACAGTGGAATACATTTGCTGCCCATTGTGCACTCTAAAAAATTGCTGGGTTGATTCAACCCAAATTTGGGTAAAATATGGACAAACCCAATAATAAAAAAAAATAATAAAAAAAAACCCAATAATAAAAAAAAATGTAATAAAAAAAAATGTACAGTTGAAAGTGAAAGTTGAAGTTGGGTTCAAATTTTAAATGACATTTTAACCCAACATTTGGGTTAGTCCATATTTGACCCAAATTTGGGTCAGCATTGTTTTGTGTGCCCAGTAGCACAAAAAGACTTAAAGAAGACGACAAAGAAGTGTGTTATATAACTCTTTGTGAATGTAAAAGGTCTGGCAAATTTTAAAGATCAAAGTGCATGACAAATACAATTATTTTCTCGTAAAATATAGATTTTGATTCTGATCTACTGAAACAAGTTGTCAGTAATTTCAGAATCACGTACTGTTACATATCTACCAAGCGGCAACTTCCCTGTCTCTCTCTTGAAACCAATCTTCGCCATTTCATCCGTATCCAACACTTAGTGATCTATGGACCATCTCATATTCAAGAGACTAAGCATGAATTTTCTTGAGAATGATTTTTTTCCAGGGTACATTGCCAGGTTTGGACTTCTCTGTGCATGCTCTTTGAGGTGGACCCCATAGACTTCCATTATATGACTGACAGACAAGAACGGTTTGACCTAAATATATCAAAATTGAAAATAAAGACACCTACATCTTGGATGGTTTTGAGGTAAGCTAAAACATATAAACAATTAATTTCAAAGTGAACTATCCCTTTAATATTAAAAAATGTTTAAAGGAACATACGTTTTTGCATATTTTTTTATCAAAATTTTTGATCTTATACATTCTCTGGAGAACCATTGATGTTTTTTTGCAACAAACCTGCCAACTGTTTTTTTTTCTATTCCTTTTTTTCCACACACAATAAACATAAATCTTTCATGTTTCCACAACTCTTTATATTCTACATAATGCGATTCAGCCTCCAATTCTTATCTGATAGCATTTCAGTGAATTGGCATCTGTTTAATACACTATGTGTTCTACACAAACCTCCAATAAAAAGTGTCTAATAAAGAATACCTTCATTAAAATAATAATAATAATAATAAAAAAAGTTCAACATTGATTGACAGTCTAATTTACTCAATATTCTTATTTGTTATTTCATGTCAGAAATGAAGTATGGCACATTACCTTTTTGAGGTCTGTTTCTTCTATTACTTTTTATGGCCATGTCCAAAAGTTGCCATGGGGCCTAGTGTTTAATGTTCAGTTCAGCTTCAGCCAGGGAAGAGTACATTCCTGTGCACTAAAACCTCCAAAGGGAGAAGGAATACCCATTTGTCCTTTGAATTTTGATACCTCAATGCTTCAGATGCCCAGGAAACAAAAATGAATAAAAGTGGAATTTTTACATTCCACATCAAGACATTTGATATAAATCCCTTTGTGTGTTAATTTGGTGTGAGCTACAAGGGTCTCCTTTGAAGCTCCATGTGTTTTCCCTGCCCATTTCACACTTTTTGAATCAATCATTCTTTCCTTTGGTGATTCAACACTTGTGTGTGTCAACAGAATCATTTTAATGGATTGAGAAATGCCCACGGAGCATCCTCTATCTCTGCAGCTTTCCATCTCAACACACGGGGACTGGGGAATGGGTTACCTTAAGGGGAAACAATTAAGTGTGTTTTTCCACTCTCTTTGGGGTACACCAGTGGTCTCCTTACTGTCTGGCATTACTTCCTGCTTCCAAGATCAGGTTAACTGAAGCCAGAAAACAATTTAACAGGAATACAACTCAGACCCTAAAAATATTTTAAAAGAAAACATCCAAAATGGACATGAAAACAGTGAGTTACTGGATCTTGCGGTATATCAAAGTAAAGAAATGTATGACAGGTGGCTTTGTATATAGGAGAACATTCTCTTGGTTACAACATAAGTTGCAAGGAATCCCTGCCATAAACAATCCGAGAGCATCTTTCCAGTCAGTCGATGAATCGGCTGAAGAGGTCAGCTAGGCGGAAATCTGGAGACAATTCAAAATGTACTTGAAATGTCTTCCAGCAAGGGTCATTTTATTTTTGTAATTTTTTCTTGGATTGCATCCACCCACTTTGTCTGTGTTTATGCCTGTATCTGAGTAATATGGCTTTTAATCTAATTTATTATAGGTCTTTATACTTCAAGTGACTTAAATTTGCAAGTAAATGCACGTCATTATTATCGCTCACTTCAGTTTAGGGCCGTCGTACAGTGAAATAAGTGAAAAGACTGTTAAAGTGCATTATATAATTGAAAATCATGGATTAAGTTTTAAACCTGTTGTTTTTTGTTTGTCTATTTAAAAAATTAATTTTCTGAATTAGGCAACAGATTGTTGATGTGCAGAACACATTGCTTACTGTAGAAATTATCATGGGTGTTTATAAAAATGTTTTCTGGCATTTTCTTTTGTTAGTACATAACAGAAAATATGATGAATAGACATCACAATAAACATTAAACCTTAAACACATACCTTTAGTGACCCGCGACGCCATTCACTACCCTATTCCTCATTTATCTTTTAAAGTTAGACATCAACAGTATTTCTCAATCAATGAACTATGAACAATATAACAATAAAAAACATTTAAATTATAAAAGAATGCCCTTTTTCCCGTTAACTTTTTTTGGAAAAAATTGTACAGGATCTCTGACTAATCTTTGATGACTGAATAAGTGCAATTCACCTTTATTCCACAATATGACAATATCTGATTCACAATGATAAAGTGACGTTTCACTCAAGTTACCGCAGGCAGAAAACAAAAGAATAGGAAGTATCAGAGAATTACTGCCGAGAAAGAACTGAACACAACCAAATATTAGTATCATAGTTATTTGATGGTGGATCTGATAAAGAAGCTGTCAGTGATCAAAACATTGATTTTGAAGATGTTGAAAATTATAGATTTGAAAATATGTTTATGATGGCGAATATGATCCAGATGCTGAATGTACTGGAAAATGAGTTCTGATGAGGACAGTGATGATGATATAAAACATCTGCTCAAATCTGCTCATATCACGACAGATAGGAGATCCATCCATGTTAGATATTATAGATCTGGGTCGCTAAAGACCCTAATATGTAATAAAGGGAAACATTCATGCATTTAATGGTAATGTTTCATAGTAAATAAACTGTATAAAACATTGATCAAAATGTTTTTCATTTTTATTAATTGTATTCATAGCTGGCAAGGAGATGAAATGTGGAACCAATGTGATGCTTAACTTTATTATCCAAACAAAAATGAAAGGCCGAAATCTAAAAAAGCAAAACACACAAGCAGGAAAACCTGCAACAGCTTTACAAAAGCAAAGACACACAACAAGGAAAATAAGGAAACAGGATACTATGGATATTAAACAATAAACTAGAAACAGGTGTACAATATTATCGTTTACTATGACAACAAATGAAGAGCTGTGGGTGTCTACATTTCCCTTTGTTTGGACTTTGTGTTTTTTTTTTTTTTTTTGTCTAATCTGTCATCATGGACACTAATGTGATTTTTTTATTCAGTTGCATGTCAATTAAGCCAAAAAAAAAACATAAATAAGAAACTTGCCTTTAACAAATTTTGCCTTTAACAAGGGAAAAAGACTGCTGTGAGAATTTTAATTAAATAAATTTGAGAGACTTTTGTAGTTGACACAGTATCAGGTTACTGAGTCTGATGCCTTAAGGGAAAAGGTCAATATAATGTGCTCTTGTGGGCCTTCACTCTCAGGATTCCCTTATGTGTTTGATGAGAGTCATAGTAGCCTATTCCTTTATTAGAGAAAAAACTGTAGCTGACCCTCTCAGTGTAATACATAACCACTTAAACTTAAACCACAATATATATTTCAGTGACAGCTATGTTTAGATGTGTGAGACGAGTCATACTGAATGCCCTTGTGTAACCCTAATGGAATGAATCAGTCTACAGAGAACACTATTGCCACATTACAGGACAGGGAAAGAGGAGACCCTGTGTGATCCCATGACCCTGCCACATGGAGGAGGAGGAGGCTGAGATCATCTCAAAACATTCCAGCAACACAGCAAAGCCTTTCTGGACAGCTGGACAGCACATAGTCTATACGATTGGTGTGGAGATGACCAGAGGCTGTCTAAAGATAACCGCAGAGATCATAGCCTTAGCATGGTAAAAAAAAAAAAAAAACCTACAAAGATAATTTAGTGTGCCATCATCTTAATATAAAATGGAGGGGTGAGGGGCTAATAACTGTATTGGGGGGTTGTATTGTTGCAGTATGCATAGTATTTATTTTTGCATCCTAAAGAAGTGGTTCCCTCAACCTTTTTGACTCCAAGGCCCCCATTGTCCACAACAGAATTCAAAGGGCCCCCATGTAGGTTAATGTGTCTCTGAAAAGTATTTAGCTGTAAAAAGTCATCAGTTACTTAACTAAAGTGAGGAAACCCATGAAGTTTCTTTTACTTAATGATTATAAGGCAATGGGTTTCCTCACTTTTTTTTAAAGTTATGTCAACTGGTCACTTTTAACAGTGTAATTATCCCAAAATCTACTTTGCAGAGCTTGGCATCACTAGAAAAATGTGTAATAAAAATGCCAATGTTATAATATTTTTCTACATCCATCCCACTTTAAAATTAGGAAACCTCGCTTTGGTTTTCCAAGACAATAAGAACATTATTTCTTCAAATAATTAAAAATAAGAAACAACTTGATTTTCAGTTGCTTTATCTTTATTTAATTCTTGTTTCGTCTTATTTTAAGTAATCTAAGTGCCCCCTCATGAGCCCTGGCCCGCGGTTAAGAACCATTGTCTCAAAGGGGTTCATTAGTGCCCTCTTATGGTTAATATAACCACTTTTTGTGCTTCTGTTTGAAATGGGCAACATTTTTTATCAGCAAAATAATGTCATAGGGTACATGTGACGATTGTTCTGTTTAGTCTTTAGAAACTAAGAATGCCCCACTCCAGATTCCACTCCAAAATAGTTGATATTCTTTTACAAAAAGTGCTTAATTATAGAGAAGAAGCCCTATTTGGGGTGTTCAAATCCTGAGCAAATGGACACCAATTGTAGAATGGGAACAGATGTGGGGAAACTGAGAGCCATTTCAGACAATGGGGTGTCTGAACTTTATTAACAAACTGACCTCAGCTGTTACAACAGGAGCAATTAGTAAATTGTAAAAAGATAAAAGGTTTGAGTTTAGGATTAGGATGCTCAGGGTTCATTCTGACTTCAGTTGCTTCATCTAGTTTGGCACAGTTATGTTGCAATAAACTTTTTCTTTGAGATCTTCAGCGTCCTCATAAATGTATATGGTCTTGTTCTGTTTAGTTTCTTTGTCATGGTTTTCGTGTTTATGTCTGTTTACGTCTTGTTACTGTGGTTTTTAGCACCTGTTTCAGTGATTGTAGCCTATATAAGCACTCATTTATTGTTATTGTTTGTTCATTGTTGTTGTGTACTCATTTTGAATCGCCTGTCGTTCATTAAAGTCTCCTTGTTTTATCATGCGTCTTTATTGTTGGATTACACAGACCCGTGGCAGTATAAAAGTCTCCAAAAATTAGAGTAAAAATCAACATACCAGTGTAGTTTGTGACTCTAATGACTGGTACAAGTGTCAAAGTTATGTAGTTAGTAGTAATATTTCTAAAGTGGACCATCAAAAAAGAAAAAAAAAAAAGAAGAAAAAAAGAAAAAAAGTGTTACCGTGTATTTTGCTGTAAGTGTTTTACAGATGAACAAAGGAAGGGGATTTTCATTGTTAAAGCTCAAGAAAGCAGCAGACTGACAGCCTATATTATTTGGCACTGCAGTGGATTCCTTAAGACTGACGTTGCTCTTTCCCATGATGTGACTGACAATAGCAGACTGCTTAATTGAGGATGGGCAATGCTTCATAAGGATGACTCAACTATAGGCTACTCGAGTGAAGATAAATCACCTCATTTCGGCGCACACAAAATCCCATTTTATTATTATACTGAGCTCCAGAGTTTATGAAGGAAATCCAAATATATCCTTATTTTATTAACATTCCCTTAACATCCAAACAAAACAACATTCATTTTGTTTTATGGCAAATGGAAGTTTCAGGTAGACTTTTACAGTTCATCTGACATTTAAATGCCCATATTTCTTTATAGGATTAATATTTTTTGGTTGCTGGATTCCCTGAATGTTCTGGCTATGCTTTTTACAGGCTTTGAAAGAAATCTGCTTTTAAAATTACACAGAAAAATAGTGCTTCTAGACCTGATGGGAGATGTTTGTTCAAATCCTTCAGTACTAATCTGTAAAAAAGCTGACTTTTACTTTTCCCCGTGCACCAATATGCTAAAAAAGGAGTAAGACTGAGAAGGTGAGAGAGTACGAAACAGTAGACGCTGGATTCAGGCTACACACCTGCACAGGTTAAACAAAACAGGCACGGAAAAGACATCCTTTGAATTGACAAACATGACACCTGATCCGTAGATCATCAGCCAGTCTGACTAAATGAGCTCGTGCAGACTGCTCCACCTGAAAAACGACATGTCAGTAACGTGATGCCTTACTTATATAATGCGTCTCTCCAGTGTGGGACTGATGCAGGACTGAAGAGGATGCTCAAATCCACCTGCTCCATCATACATTAGATACAGCACTACATAGCATGCGCAGCAGTTAGACTAAACTAGAAAACGGATTTTTAGACTATAACTAAGTGGAAAACGACGATAAGTGGTGTAGACAACACAAACGAGCGGATTAGTGGCATTTATGAGAGGAGCATTTAGCCCTGCAGACACTGATCCACAGCACCGGGAGGCAAGATGCCAGTTCAGATACCGGACGACACCGATTTCTTATCTTTCCGAGAACAATGTGAAAGTCAGGATGGCTGGGTCGCCCGTTATAACAAAGGAGCAGTGACGGTGTGGTGTAGAGACGAGGAGTGTAAAACTGTGCAGAAACTCAAGGCAAGTGAAGTGCGTTGCAATGCGGATACTAGTTTGTTTACACTCTGCTTTCAGTCCACAGTGGCATCCGCGTCTAAAATGCTACCAGAATATTTTGCGATATAGGGTGGGCTACATCATGAGTGACTTTGTATAGTCATTGTCTGTTGGCTAAATAAACAAATTAAATATGAAATTCATTTTTATCTTTTTTTTTTTTTTTTTTTTTTTTTTTTTGCTTAACAAAACATTAAATGCAGTGTATGGTAGCTATGGCACGCTATACTTTAACATGTATTCTTTGTAAATACTTTTACTTTTTTAAATAGCCTAGTAATCCAATAGTGACTAGTAGGCCTAGCCTATCTGCTCAATTAGTCACTAGTAGGTCTAATTATTTATTAAATACCAGTAGACCTACTTTGTTACACATGTATACGTTTGCCAATGAATTCAAATGGGATCTGTGGTTCACTTCCTGTTATTCAGGTATTATTCATCTGTTTCAACTGATGAGAAATGTTAATTGAGAATAAATCAGCACATTAGAATGATTTTTGGAAGTTCACGTGACACTGAAGACTGGAGTAGGCTAATGATGCTGAAAATTCAGCTTAGCCATCACATGAATAAATTATATTTAAAATTATTAGCCGACAGTATGTAATAGATATATTATTATGTCACAGTATTGCTGTTTTTACTGTATTTGATCAAGTAAATGCAGCCATAGTGAGCATAAGAAAATTCATTATTGTACACTTTACAATAAGGTTCACTCAATCCATTAACAAATACTTAGTTGAATGCAAGTAATGATAGTAAAGTGCGTATAATAAATATTAACAACACATTCCGCTGTAGAAATATGTCTACTAACAAATCAATATAGCAATATAGAGTGTTGATAAGGTACACATCAGTATTTTTACATTTAGGGTTACATCACATGTATACATAGTGTGTGTCAACTGTGTAAACTAAGGTAAATATGTACAGTAAGTTAACCTTACAAAACAGTAAAGCTATTTACAGGCATTGTTCATGACTAGTTCATGTTGACTAATTAACTAATGTTAACTAACCATGCAGTAAATATGAACTGATGCATTAGTACATGTGTTAGTTAACGTTAACAAATATTAACTAATGCTGAACAGAGATCTTGTTCATGGTTAGTTCATGTTAACTAATGCATGAACTAATGTAACCATATTGTAAAGTGTTACCGAAAATTCTTTGAAAATAATCTTTAAAAAATGCCTTACCATCCCAAACCTTTTGAATAATAGTGTATATTACTATTAATGTTGTTGCTGTAAATGAGCTACTTTTTATTAGATATCTACTTCAACCAGTATGCTGCATGAAATAAGTTCTGTCAAAAGTATGTGAAAGAGGGGGGTAAACAACATTGAGCATGTGAACCAAAGACTTAAATATACATTGCTTGTGGAAGAGCAGTATATCAATGTGTGCAGTGCATTGTGTATAAACTACAGTATATCTTATAGGCTCCTGACCAGTAGCTTTCCTCACAGACTCCAGAGGCTTTTCAGAGAAAATCTTAGAGAAACAAACAGAGATATGGTTATGGGCCATTTGCCCAGGGGAAACTCAGCGTACAGTGAAGCAGGCCAGGCCTGACTGCTTCATGATCCACAGTCTCTGAGATGAAAGACAGGTCTCTCAGGAACACACTGCACCCATGAGATGTGCTGAAAAATTAAGAGTGGAAAACTGTGGTAACAGCAGGCTCAGATGAGGAAACCTGAGCCCCTCCTGCTGTCTTAGAAGAGTTTGGCTTGGATTTTTCTGTTTTTTTTTTTTTTTTGGTGCAAGCACTTCTGTTGACCTCTCTGACAATGGCTACAAGCTGTCCCCGATGTGAGGACTCATATGCATGAGGGCTGTTTCAGCAACGTCTCAGGCAGGTGTTGGTAAAATGATTTAGACCCGTTACGGCTGCAAAAATGAAAGAAGATGACAGACCTTCTTCAATAATTCACGCGGCTCTCCGGGGCACTGATGCGTTCTTTTCATGAATAATTGAGCTTTGTAGGCTTTGACGACATTCCATTCATAGAGACTAAATAAAACTTGTTCCAAGGAACCCAATGGCAATGAGGAGGGACTGATCAAGCTGGGGTTGTAGGGGGTTGGCTATGAATTATTAAAAGATGCCAGGGTAGAGTTGATTGAGTTACACGGTTACTTGCGTCGTGGGGTCATACAATATCTGATCACATTGCATTTTATGTATTCATGCTTACCCGACCCTCCTCCCAACCCAGACAGAGTTAAAGGATTAGGTAGCTACAGTGTACCTGAAAAACAAGCTTGAAATGCAAATGCAAGTCGACATGTTTAAATTTAAAGCTCCACTGTATCTCTCATCCATACTCACTGTTTGCTGTGTCAACTTTTACTCTTTGTGACCTGACATGGCTGAGTCACCCAGAAAGCAGGGCTTTTAAAGATAAGGGGATGAATAGATTGACGTCTAAATGGTAGCTGGCCTTTGTCAGCACAGTGAAATGCTTTCATTTTTCATCTGCCCGGTAACAGAATGCATTCAGAATCTGTCAGCACTTTATCACGGCAGCACCACAGGGAAAACTGCAGGAGATTTTTCAACACACTTTGTGAAGTTTCTATTCAACTGCTATGGAAAAGTTCTTGAGTTGAAAGAGTCAATTAAACTGTCTGTTTTTCCTCTTAGATGAGAATCGTGTGCAAGGACGTGACAGCAGAGACTCTCTACGACGTCTTGCACGACACAAGCTACCGGAAAAAATGGGACTCCAACATGATCGACACTTTCGATATCGGAAGACTGACGGTCAATGCAGACGTAGGATATTATTCCTGTGAGTCATTACTTTTTTTCTCTGTGATAGAACCATAGACTGAAAAACAATGGTTAAAGCACCAGTACACTATTATTTTTTGTGATAGTTGCAGTACATTCAATGATAATTAACTTTTTTTTTATCGCCGGATAATTGTAATGTAGAACTGTGCATGAATATCAGCTATGATTTATAAAGAGACAAGGATAAGATTAATTTAAAGCAATAAAACAAGATGATTCAATTGCAAAAGAGTGATGAGAGAGTATTAAAAGGCATTTCTATTGCAATACTACAAGTGTTAGACTTATTGTATACCATTTGAAATTATTATGCATTGGTTCAAGTTTACCTTCTTGTCTTTCCATGGTTTGACAGGACTCTAAATCTTGCCCTTGTGTATTTACAGGGAAATGTCCAAGTCCATTGAAGAACCGAGACTTTGTCACCATGCGCTCATGGCTTCCTCTTGGCAATGACTATCTGATAATCAACTACTCTGTCAAACACCCGGTATGTCTGTGTTTGGTCTGGATTGTTTGGTCTGTAGGAGCATTGATTGTATTCAACATTTTGGCACAGCCAACAAATATAGTCCAGCACAGTATGCCAGATGGTATGTAGGTCAGCCTTTCAGGTCTTGAGTCGCTTGAAACAGAAGAGGCCAGATCAGTGACAAAAGTCTGACAGAGGTACTGTATCAATCACGCTGTCGGGTGACCGAATCCCCATGTTGTAATGAATAACAACACGACTAGCATCAACAGGCTTGTGTCTTCTTCCCTTATCTTCTCTATTTAAAATCTTATTCAATATGTTGATTTCTTGCTTTTAAAGGGGACATTTTATGCTAAATGAATTGTACTTAATGTTTGAACATAAACGTGTGTCGACTTGACATTGTGTACACAATCCCCCTATAATGGCAAAAATCCTTTTTTGAATCCCCATAAATCATAAGCCATTTGAAGCTTAAGCGCAATAAGAAAGATATTAACTTTGTTTAAAACTCACGGGATGCGCCGTCTCTGAGCGTGTGCTTTGGATATGTACGCTCAGAAATAAAATGTATCAGAAGTTCACACTAGGGACGTGCAGAGGTTTGAAATGTAATAAAAGTGTCATATATAGACTAATACGGCTATAAAACACATACAAATAAAAAACTTTCATGATGATGAAGGACTGCAATGTCTCATGAGCGCAATAGAAATGATAATCAAAACCAAACAGATGTTTTAGTTTTTGGCAGAGCGTGTGAGGCACGAGCTGCACAGGCTCCACCTCCTTCCGGACAGGGGGTTGGGGAGCAGCAGCTCATTTGCATTTAAAGATACATGCACAAAAACAGCATGTTTTTCCTTCCAGTCAAAAATGTATAATAAATTATCTGTGGGATATTTTGAGCTAAAACTTCATAGAAACATTCTGGGGACACTTATATTGCATCTTGTAAAAAGGGGCATAGTAGGTCCCCGGAAATAAATCAGTTAATTATACGGCTCTCATCATTCTGAGTGGTCATTCCTGCTGATATTGGCTGTCCACAATGGCCATGCTGTGTATCCTTTCATCCGGGTAACTGAAACCAGTGTTTCATGCAAACATTCTGATGCTATCTTATGTCTTAGTTATCAGTTTTTATTTTTTTGTCAAACTGACCTCCAAGGATTTCAGTATTAATACTAACTGCAATATTGTTGCAGTGCTTGTCTTATTACTAGATTGCTTGGTTGTGTTATATACTGTACGTTCTAGCAATTATTTTTCAAAGTCTGGGATATACTACACAACTTTTAAAATCTGAACAGAACACTACTTGCTGAGTAGACATTGTAAATGTTTATAAAGAGAAAAGGCCCGTTTACACAAGTGACAGTAACTATAAAAAGAATAGCAGAGTCCACATCACAACTATATCAATTACAGCACAGAGGAACGGTATCGCTGGAATCCCTTTCACAATGTTTTTTTCCAGCTGATAGATGGTAAAATCATTGGCAGCCAATCAGAATCCATCCTGCATTAAAGAGTTCGAGCATTTAAACCAGACATAAAGAGATAACTGCAGCGCAACCATGATAAATAGAACTGTAAAGAGAACCATAATAAAGATAATAGTGTCATTATCAACAGCGTGTGTTGATGTTCTGTTTATTCTAGGCACGGCCTGCAGTTTTGTTGTCTGTCGCTTTAAAGGGATACTCCACTTTTTTTGGAAATAGGCTCATTTTACATCTCCCGCAGAGTTAAACAGTTGAGTTTTACCATTTTCGAATCCATTCAGCCAATTTCCGATATTTAGAAGAATATCGGACAGCTTCTGGTCTCATTGACTTCCATTGTAGGAAAAAAAAATATACTATGGAAGTCAATGAGACCAGAAACTGTCTGTTTACTGATATTCTTCTAAATATCATAAAACCGGCTGAATGGATTTGAAAACGGTAAGACCCAACTGTTTAACTCTGGGGGAGTTGTAAAATGAGCCCATTTCAAAAAAAAAGTGGAGTATCCCTTTAAATGCTTGAGCTCTTTGGTGGATTCTGATTGGCTATCATTGTTGAATCAATCATTCTCCAACTTTTTTTTTATTCCAAGAATTTCCAATGATGCTTTTTAACTGTGCCATTTTCGTTATTTGTTATGTGGACTCTTATTTTGCAATTACGACAGACTCTACTTAATACCTCAGCTGTTTTAATAGGTCAAATAATGGTCAGACTGTTTGTATATTATATCCATTCTTACAAATTTAAACATTTACTCATTCCCATGAAACTCTCATTGTTGCTATTTTTTTCAGGAATACCCACCAAAGAAGGATTATGTCAGAGCTGTTTCATTACTCACTGGGTACTTGATCCAATCCAATGGAGCAAACTGCTGTACTCTTTATTACTTGACGCAGGTGGATCCACGAGGTGAACATTTCTCAGTATCATTTACGAACCAAAATAAATAAATAAATAAATGAAGGTTTCACTTTTGCGCTGGAGTCTGTGTCAGATCGGCCCGTCTTGTGGTGGAAAAGTACACCATGAACATGAGTGTTTACTTGATACTTACACTGTTTACAGTTTCAGGCCTTTAGAGTTATTGGCGTATACAAGAACATCATTTTAAAGAGGGGTGAAGTTTCATCATGGTGTGAAAATGCATGTGTTTAGAATGAAATTGTATTTCATCATGGTGTAATGTCTTAGTCGTGGCCATCTCTATTTTTCTTCTCCGTTTAAGAATGCTCTTGTGCTGTACAGAGTGGGGAGCCAGGAAGCCTTTGAAACCCCTACTTTACACATATTTTATGAATTTGCTGATGTCATCTTTTCCATGCTGCTCTGGGCGATGGCTTTGATTATTAATGTCTTCCGTTGCTGTGATGCAGCACCAGCTGTTTGTGACCTGTGGGACAGACATTTAGTTTCAGTTTATTGCAGTTGTATAGTACACTTCAGGGACAGAGAGACAAAATTATAGTATATACAACGTCCATGAAATGGGTTTATGACAGCCGGGAATAAAACACCCCCAAAATTTCATTTTATTTTAGCAGTGCTGCTGTGCATTTAGGATACACAAAATGCATTCAGGGGTGCACACCTTTTTATTACATTTTATTACATTTTTTTTCATTTATGGTGATATTTGCATTTTTTTTTACTGCAGAATGTATAGTTTTAAAACTTTATCTTGATTTTTTTTTTCAGGATCTTTACCTAAGTGGGTAGTGAACAGAGTCTCACAGTTTGTGGCACCAAAGGTAAGAGCTAAGTGCATCAAAATATATATTATGTAAATAAATGATTAAAAATATTGTGATATAATATTGTAATAACAGTTCAGCATTCTTAGATTATATATATATATATATATATATATATATATATATATATATATAAAAGAATGATACATCAACTTTGGGGTTGGTGGGATAGGATCTTAATGTAATGCTCTTATTCAGTAATATATATATCTATATATCTATATATCTATATATCTATCTATCTATATATAAGTCTAATGCTCACCAAGGCTGCATTTATATAAATAAACACAGTAAAAACTGTAAAATATTACAAACAAACAATTAAAAATTATTCATATACAACAATTAAAAAAAGAACAGTTTTTAATTTGAACATATTTTAAAAACAAATGTATTTCTGTGAGGTCAAGTTACTGTGCTAATTGTTTGCACCACTCAAAAGTCAAAATTCAGTTTTCCTTTGCTGCCATCTGGTGGTTTTAAATATGCAGATCAAGATTTTCTGTAATAGCCACAGATGTTAGGTCTAAAAATAAAAGAAGCACATCAAATGCATGGTCCAGATTTTCAACTTCTTTTTTTTCTCACAGGCCATGAAAAAGATTTACAAAGCCTGCCTAAAGTACCCAGAGTGGAAGCGGAAACACGACCCGAACCTGAAGCCGTGGAGGTACCCGGAGCAGAACACGCTGCCCTGCATCAGTGTAGCTGACCTGACGGTGCAGAGAGCAGATTCACTGGAGAACATCGATGAGAGCTGTGTGAACGAGGAGAAGGCCCAGCACCACAGTGATGATGATGAGACCTAAGATAACTCACAGTGACTCTCCTTGTGTTCTGTGTGCATGTGAAAGTGAGTGTGTCTCATTCTCAGGCAAGGACGGTTCCCTTACATTTACTCTATAAATCATACACTCATAACAATATAGTGTTTTGCAGAGATTTAAAGACCTCCATTCTATGTCCACACACTGAAGAAGGGTCTGGTTGTATTAGACACGTTTAATACTTTTTATAGCGTATGATGAACTCATTCAGTATAAAACGTCTTACACAGTATCATACTCCGGAAGTGTTGCTTTATTAGTCTAAGTTTCAGCTTACAATATGAATGTCTTTTTATTAGCCTACTTATACACTTAAAATTAAAGGTTCTTTTTGGCATCTGTGGTTCATTGAAGAACCTTTAACATCCATGAAACACTTTCATTCCAGAAATGGTTCACTATAGTGTAAAATGTTCTTTAGATTACTAAAATGTTCTCTTTTTTAACAGTTTATGGTTCAAACTGGTTCTTTTAAGATGGCACAACTCTTTCAGCAGTTATATAACTTATAAAACAACATTTTTTTTTTCAGCATTGCATTCAGTGGTGAGATTTCCTGTGTGAGGTTGCAGATAGCAAGGACTTCCTTAAACGTTCCTTAAAGTGACAAAAATCTGCCTTGAAGAGACCTCAAGGGCTGCAAAAATCATTTATGTTTAGTACATTCAAATCTCTCTGTGTGTGCTTTTGACTCCATGGGATTTTTCTCAATGTATTTTCTTGAGAATAAAAAGTTTGTATTTCTAAAACTAGTGTTTTTTATTATTATTTATTTGTATAAACAGCATTTGTATCTAAAATTTGAAGGAAATTCTATTTAGTATTTAGCATTTAGCCACTTTATCAATCTCAGCTTTAAATATTTGTTATATTTGAGTAGAAATGCTTTCCTCTTTTTTTTTTTTTTGGCAATGAGGAAAGTTTATTCAAGACGATATCCTTTTTCTTCATCCATAAATGTACAGCTGGGGACCACTCCTCAAAACCTCTATTGTCTCAGACACTTCCTGCTTCCCATTTGAAACAGTTCCTGCCTACATCAATCAGATTGGGCTGTAGGGGAGAAAAGGAAACTTCATAAGTGAACCCTCCGGCTTTCTCTCACAACAAAAGTCCTATTGCTTTTGCTGCACAGACCAAGCCTCTCTTCACATCATCTTCATTTTAAACCTAAAAGGACCCTCCATGACTTAATATATGACAGAGTAGATAGTGTAGAATAGTGTTAAAATATTATTTAAATATGTTTAAATATGATACACAGATATGATAATAAAGTACAGTTACACACAAACACTCATCATTTAGTGTTAATAATGTTGCCAAGTTTAGCTAAAACTGTTAGTAGTTGATTTGTAGGCTAAACTAGACAGCTAGCCTTAAGGACTACAATTGTTGACAAATCGTCTATCCTTGTGTTAACGTTAACATCTTTATTTTGCAACTGGTTAAACGTTTGATTAATTCCTGTGTGTAGTTTATATTGTAGAACACGTGAAAGTTTGTGTAGGCTAATTAGCCAAATGCTAACCACAAACCTTAACCATAAACCGCCATTCTAAAAAAGCCACAGGAAATTCCTGAGGGAAAATTCAATTCAATTCAAATTTATTTGTATAGCGCTTTTTACAATATTGTTTCAAAGCAGCTTTACAGAAAGTACATTTCATAAAAATACAGTTAGTTAATCATGTATTACAATTTAGGGCATAACATATCGCCAGCTTGAGTCGTCTCATCGCAGGTGTTGGGGCATCTGAAGTCTCCGTGAGAAGAGGGATACAAACTGGAGCTGATGGACACTATTTACCTCGGGACTACTGTCCCAGAAAAGCAGATGGGAAATAATTAGCATATGCTGTTCATAATATAAATACATTCAATGAATTGTGTGCATTATGAGAATGCTTGGCTAAATATGCGCCTTTAATCTAGTTTTAAACTGGGACAGCGAGTCTGAGCCTCGAACAATATCAGGAAGGCTATTCCAGAGTTTAGTAGCTAAATGTGAGAACGGACTTATCCTATAGGAATGACCAGCCTCGAATTTAGTGATCTTAAAGAAAGTGATGGATTGTAGGGTGATAGAAGGTCCAACAAATACACAGGTGCTAGACTGTTTAGGGCTTTGTAGGTCAGTAGTAATACTTTGTAATTGATACAGAACCTAATAGGCTCTATGGACAACTCCACTACTTCCTGAACTTCAGCCAGCTTCTTGTTTCCTGTCTGTCATTATTGGACACATTGATTAATTCAGGTGTGTTTGATTTTTGTTGCCGTGACTACTGAGGTCAAGCACACCTGAATTAATCAAATTGTCCAATAATGATAGACAGGAAACAAGGAGCTGGCTGAAGTTCAGGAAGTAGTGCAGTTGTGCATAGAGCCTATTATGGAACACAGATCTTTACACATAATTTCTCGATTAACTTATTTATTTTAGCTGGAGGAACAACTTAACCATTCTTTACGTGGTTAATTGTGTATTTTCGAAACTGTGATAGGCCTTATGAAGTTTTTGTGGCCTAGCCTGGCCAGCGCTATAGGTGAACGTAGATAAACAATCGGCGTCGCTGTCCCTTTAAGAGCTCAGTTAATTCTCAGCAGCAGCAGCAGCAGCGCAGTGCGTGCACTGAATCTCCGGCATAACAAACACAACTCAGCAGCTCAACACTCAAACTTTCTCCAGCACTTCTCACATTACTGGAGTTAAAACGCGTCTGCATCAACACAACGCGATGTCACGGAATATGTAACGCCATCTAATTAAGGTAAGGTAATCATTTTACATTCAAACTTATATTTGACAACATCTAACAAGCTGTCAAATAGCAGGCAGTTTTATTCATTTCTGTAGGCTGCCCAGTGTGGAACGTTATACAGTAAGATCTTCTAACATCTTCTAAGCTCGTTTTTCATGGTACACATCTCTTTGTGGTCTGAAATCATCCCGGACTTTGTAAAGAAGGTGAACGGGCTGTGAAGTAAAGGTTATTTATTTTTTTTTTGTTAAGGTCGTGAGTTTAACTATTACCCAGCAGAGTGTTGACTGTTCAGATGGAATTCCATTGATTCTCATGTCAGGATCAGCAGTGCTTTCAATCCTCGTGTATTCCAGTGTAACTAAAGATTCGCTATTCAGGGTGTTGCTCACTGAGGAATCCGATACCCAGAGGCTTTACGCTCTCTGAATGGCACAGTTTACTTTAAACTGAATTAGAAACACTCCGAGCTAATTTACCAGTTCCTTACAGACACAACAACTGTGGGAGTCTCCAGGGAATTTGCAAGAATAACATGCCATTTTGAAGATCTCTGCAGGAAACATGTTCATCCAGCAAGTGAATGCCTGATGTTGAGAAACTCAACCTGCACCCCCCACTTTTTTGGGATAAATTACTACTTTTAAAGTACAAGTGTACTTTTTAAATTGTTCTTGTACCCCTATATGCCATAGGCCTATGTCTAACTGAACAGATTCCCAAGTGCAGATTAAGTTCTCACAACATGGACGAGTGTATTAATTGTGATAAATCTTGTTGCATAATCTGACCTGCATTTCCCCTGTGCTCTTCATGACACTTGGAGGATGGAAAATATATTGAAATACAGAAGAGATTTGACCTTTGGAAAAAAGTCCTAGATTTTTAATTAATCCAGTGATATTATTTTGTATTATTGAAATAATGCAGTCATTCAGTTCATCTGATTAATTAAAACATTTTGTATGGTGATAATAGCTGACAAAATGTGTTAGGCTATATAATATAATATAATATAATATAATAACATTTAAAAGTTTGGGGTTGGTATTTTTTTTTAATGATTTTTGAAAGAAGTTTCTGGTGTTTACCAATCCTAAATAGAATAAAAACAGTAATATTGTGAAATGATATTAATTTAAAATAACAGAATTCTATTTGAATATATTTTAAAGATTAAATGTATTCGCACAATGGCAAAACTGAATGTTTAGCATCAGTACTCACAGTCCTTGAGAAATCATTCTAATTTGTTGATTTGCTGCTCAAGAAACATTTCTAATTGTTATCAATAGCGAAAACAAGTGCTGCTTAATTTTTTAATGAAAACTGTTACATTTTCCAGAATTCTTTATAATATAATATCACAACATCAATCTTTCAATCAACTTATTCCACAAATAAATGTCAAATATACTCTAATAAAGGGACTGAATTGTAAAGAAATACAGTAAAAAAAAAATAAATAAACATAGTAACATAAAACAAACCAATTTTAAAGAGAGAGGAAGATTGTAGTGAATGTTTGCTTGTGTTTTGATGTAGTGTATGCACATTGCCTGCTACACTATTTGTATATTTGTTCGTTCTCTTCATTTTATTGAATATTAAATGATCTGACATGACTTAAATGTGAAAGCGAAGGTTATCTAGCAGCAGTGTGGTTTCAATGCAGTTAGGGAACTGAGATCTGAATATGTGTTTGAGCAGAGGTCCAGCATATTAAAACACAAGTGTGTTCTGTCATCTCAGCTACGCGGCCTCCACCAGTTGTGAACAATGACGTATTGTGTCACACAATAGTGCTTCACTGTTATTTATACACACCCCCCAGCACACTGCATCCCAAAAGCCTCCTTGATTCCTGCGTTTCACAAATTGCTTGTGACTCTACAGTCTACAGCTTCCACTAATTGTTCGTTCTGGAAGCCCAGGGATGTTTGAATAGGATATGAGAGGGAAATATGTTTTTCTCGTTTGGCTCATAACCCACAGAACTAAGCAATCAATGAGTCTTGAGGCATGGTTTTTTTTCATTAATGAAAATAAAAAACACAACAATTGATCATGCACTATAAATAAAAATAAAAAAAACACTCTCATGAGACTTATTACACTAGCCGAGGCTTTATTTGATTTATTTGTGAATGTCTTCACTTCCTGTTGCATGTATTACCTAGACGTACAAATTCTAAAATGGTTTGAATCTCTGAAGAATATGAATAGTAATTTTCTGATGATTAAGATTGCTGTTCCGATAGCAACCCAAGATTCAGGGCTCATTCTGTCAGATAAATATTTCCCCTTCCATAAAGTTCTGGAGAACTAGTCCAGTCCTTTCCATTATGGTTTGAGAGAGTGTTGTATTTCAAATAAACTCGAATAGAGTGGTTGGAATTGAAACAGCTTTGGGGCGTACAGTATGAGTTGCCATCACAGTTGGTATTAGTAGGACTTATGACTTGTGCATAAATAAAAATGGGAAGAGATACATGAACAACATAAGTAATTCAAAATGAAATGCATGTTATGCTTGAGTTGCTTGATTTTTGGGAGACCTGCCAAAATGGCTGCAGACATGAAAAATCTAGGTTGTAGAAATAGCTTATGAGAGCTTAAAGGGTTAATTCACCCAAAAACTTTTAAATGATGTCATCAATGAACTCTTAAAAATGCAGTATCGCAGAAATTATCACACTCCACTCTCAGAAAAAAAGGTACAAAAGCTGTCACTGGGGCTGTACCTTTTCAAAAGGTACACTTTTGTACCCAAAGGCTGCATATTGGTACCTTAGTGGTACATTTAAGCACCTAAAATGTATATGTTAACACCTAAAATGTACATATTAGTGCCTAAAATGTACATATTACCACCTAAAATGTACTTCGCTCCTAAAATGTACATATTAGCACTTAAAATGTACATATTAGCACCTAAAATGTACATATTAGGACCTAAAAGAACATAGTTGCACCTAAAATGTACATATTAGGACATAAAATGTACATATTAACAACTAAAATGTACATTTTAGCACCTAAAATGCACATATTAGCATCTAAAATGGACAAAAGTTTACCTTTTGAAAAGGTACAACCCCAGTGACAGCTTTTTTTTCTGAGAGTGTAAATATTGATAAAGTGTGTATGTGTCCAATTGGTAAAATTTGAATCTTCATGCAAAGGAACAGTTGTGAACGAAAAGTGTGTGGTAATGTTTAGTGACCTCGACCGCAAAACAAGTCTTGTTTACTCCCTTCATTACAAGAAAACATGCATCATCCCTGGCTTCATTTGGTAATACTATTCTGAAAGAGGAAATGTATATATGAGTGGCTCTTTTATTGCATAAACTCAATGTGTTTGTTGCTGTCACTGTGACCATGAAACACTGTCTTATTCTGTTTGCAGCTTTGGTGTCTAGCATTTTGATATCTGTAAAAAATGGTTTAAATTTCATTTATTTTGATGGTTTTGAGCTTGTCAAGGTCAGCTTGTCAAAGCTTCATTCAAACCAGTATCTTTTCATGGAGACCAGCCTGGTCTCATTGTTTATATATTCGTAGTACTTAACATTTAGACACAATTAAACATACAACTTTGTATGTTATAAATTGATGCTGAAATGTACATATATAGATGTATTGACAAAATCCAAAGCTTAAACTTGATTCGTTTTTTACAGGTATAAAGCAACTTTACATTTTAAATATAATTGTATTGCTTTTTTTAACCATTATATTTTAGATCCCTTAACCCTACACCCAAACCTAAACATAACCACTTTTGTAGAGAGTATAAAAAATGTAACTGGGCTGGCAGAAAAATGTACAAGACATAATTAGTAAAAGAATACTGGGATATAACTATTTTGAGCCCACTACTTCTGTATGTAAATACCAAAACAGTCCAAACAACAATGTGTTGGATTCTCAAAACTCTCTCTGTTGTTAATCCTTGAATGCCTTATCCCGATCCACTTGAAGACACGCACAACTCATTGAAATGCATATCACCCAAAACACATTATGTTGCAATCGATGACAAAAGCCCTGTCCCTAATGGCACTAATAGCACAGTTCAAATGCACTTACGATCTTGTGGACTTACAATGGCCACCGCATGATCGTGAAGTCCACGAGACTGTAGGGTGTTTAGGTTTCAGAAGGGTGCTCTTCTCGACAGTCAAAACAGCATTAGGCCTACATTATGAAAGTGCTGACTCGTGGGAAGACTGTGAGTGTTTTGGGTGGCATTTGGGAAGTCCAAAGCAGGCGAGGGCCAATGAGGCTGTGATATCACTGACGTAAGCTGAACAAATATGGATAAATTGAGAATCACGATTCTTTTCTGACCAGACAATTAAACAAAATAACATGCAATTTACAAGGGGGTAATCCATCGACCGGAAGTTGAAGCCTCGCGGGAGTTGCCATCTTGTAGCAGAACTTCACTTGCGTTAGCATTCCCATTGACTCCCATTCATTTTGGCATCACTTTGACAGTGAATAACTTTACATCTGAGGTGTTTGAAGACCCCATTTGTCCTTCTTTCTAAAGAACCACGACAATGTATAAAATGCTCCATTACCTTGTAGCTTATGTTATGGCCCCGTAGAAGCAGTTTTAGTGAAAGTAGGCTAACGATTGCGTCATACCCACGCGACTCTCTGTCGCACAGTAG
Source organism: Cyprinella venusta (assembly GCA_038021265.1). Classification (NCBI taxonomy): domain Eukaryota; kingdom Metazoa; phylum Chordata; class Actinopteri; order Cypriniformes; family Leuciscidae; genus Cyprinella; species Cyprinella venusta. Next base: position 18,050,931 of record CM075873.1, on the reverse strand, counting down.
AGAGATTACCGTATGGACAGGAGAAGAAACTTGCGCGCAATCGGGGAAACGTGGAGGCAAAATGATAATAATTAATCAGATTACCTAGCAGAATTGTCTCCTTCTCCTAGCTCATGGACAACTCCTATTCACACTCTCCGCCTCTGCATGTTTCGGATGGGAATGATTCAGATTTCTCATGCCACAGCACTAGAAGACAGACTGGATGCTCTCGTCACATCTACGTAGTCAAGCTCTGTTTGAGTCTGCGCGTCAGTGCTAAAAAATCGCCAAAAACAGGCTTCAATCGTCTCAATGCAGTTTCAATGAGATCGCTCTGTCCATTTCTTTTACTGTATGGTAATTTTCTAGAGGTTTTGACAAAATGTTAATTGCTGCAGTCTATTGATTTTTATTTATTTATTAATTTGAATTCATTATTTAAAAAATCAGTTCGAATGACTCTCTCATGAAGACTTCACTTGTCTCATTACTATATGAATCAGACACTAAAACGTACAACATTGATATTTATAGACAAACTAAAACATAAATTATTTATGCATGAACAACTTAACAGATGTACAAATATTAACGAATACTTATTTAATCTAATTCGTGGAATTAAAGGGATAGTTCACCCAAAAACGAAACCCTCGTGTCATTACAAACCCATAAGACTTTCGTCAAAGATATTGAAATCTGACAACTTTCAGTCTGATCATAATAATAAGTATTTGAGCCTCCTTAGAAAATTTTGGACTAAACTGCTCAATTCATAATGGATTCGTTTTTCGATCCCGTTTTTCGATCCCTTTAGAGTAACTGTTAAAAAATGTGTCTGTCATTTAATCATTCATTCAAGAGATACTTTTAATGCAAATTTACAGTACATAGTTTGGTTTTACCATATGTACATGAATGCTCGTGAGATCACGTTGAACCTGCTTATGGGTTCAGATGGCTGCGATGATCTCTCTGTATCATGCACATTCTCCTTTTTTCCTCTAGAGTGGGAGAGGAGGAGGGTTTTGTTTGAGAGACAGCTGTATCCTGTGTATTCAGTAGTTCGGAGAAAACCCAGATCGGCCATTAAGATAAATATAGTTAGGGCAGGGCGGACAGAGCAGAGCAGGGCCACAGTTTTCCCAGCAAAATACATGTTGATTGTTGTTTAGATGGTGGCCATCTTGCTTTGTTTACTGGCTCAGTCAAGATGTGGAGGATGATGTTGCTGGAATGAAATGGTTTATGGTGTCCTGCTGGTTACCTTACCACCTCTAGACCTTCATCTACGAGAACAGGCCTGCCCGAGACGTCTCAATCTTGTCTGCAAGCGACCCTTCCCCCGGCATCCTCAGGTCACAGCATGGAGGGAATGTGGTCATTAGACAAACACCAACCCGTTTATAGTGCGTCATTCCTCTGTGTCCATGACAGAGTTTTCTTAAAAGGCTGTAGGGTGATTTGGATGGTTACGTCTGGTTACTTTGACTGCTCCTGAATCTTCAAAGCCTATTGAATATTTTTTTTAGACCATTTAAAAGTCGATTAGGCAAAAACTAAGTCTGTAAGTAATGGAAGTCTAGTTCCTCTCTACCCGTAAATCAAAAAGTAATGGCTTACCTTTCCTCAACAAGCATGTTTTGAGGTATCATTCATGTTTGTCTGAATTCTGTCATCATTTACTCACCCTCATGTTGTTCCAAAACTGAATGAGTTTCTTTTTTCCGTTGAACACAAAAGAAGATTCTTAAACAAATGTTGGTAAGCTAACCAGTCAGTTTCAAGCATTTGCTGCACGGGCATTCATATGCGATTTAAAAGCAAATTGAAAGCGGGGAAAAACTCTGTGTCCCATGTCCCAAACCCCCTCAGTGAGACCGGTATTACCGGTGTAGTCACACCCGATTACCCGGTGGGAAAATTTTCTCACCTTCACATCCCTAAAATTCATACAGGTTTGGAACCACTTGAGGGTGAGTAAGTGATGACTGAATTTTCATTTTTGGGTGAACTATCCCTTTAAAATGATTAGGCTAAGCAATGATATTACTAGTTAAACCAATAATAAACAGATGGAAGTTTTCTGTGCTGTCTGTTGAGTAACAAATCTACTGTCTTATGCAGTGCAATGTGTGCGCTGTTACGATACAAATTGTGTTTTTTGACCTTTCATGGCTTTATTTTCCCTTGCAAAATAGTCCCTGTCTTAACCACACAACTGTAGTACATGCGGTTGCAAGCTAGATCGAGCGGGAACCCGCGCACATCAACCTGATAAAATGTGACGTAATGTATGTTTGTGTGGTTTCACTCAAAACCATGTGTGAGAAGTACAGCTATTTTGTGTAGGGGAGGGGTTGAGAAATGCTGCTGTAAAATGACTAGGTGTTGCATTTATAGTCAATTGGTATTAATTTTGAACCATGTGCACTGCATTGAGTGCAGCCAATCCAAAAGGAAATGAAGGAAATGCCACTGCATGCTAAGGACCAAAATAGAGCAAGCTTGGTTTTCAAGTTGGTTCTCTGTATGCTACTGTTCAAAAGTTTGGGATCTGTGAGTTTTTTTATTCCAAATATTTTTCAAAGAAGTCTCTTATCTCACATTTGTTTATATCATAAATGCAGCATTAATTAGAATTACTATTACAATATAAATGAACCGTTTTCTATTTTAATATATTTTAAAATGCAATTTATTCCTGTGATGGCAAAGCTAAATCTTCAGCATCATTATAGTCTTTAGTGTCATTTTCCTTCAGAAATCCTTGGTTATGCTTCCTTTTACAGTACAGTACTTACAGTGTACTTACCTAGAAAGTACTGGCTAATATAAGGTAAGTACATGGAACAGGGGTAGGTTTAGGGGTAGGTTCAGGGTTAGTACTAGTTATTACCCAGTAATTGTAGTTACTAAAATAAGTACATAGTATTCACATGGGTAACTGGACTGTAAAAGGAAGTGTTACCAAATCTTTCTAATATGCTGCTTTGATGTTCACTTTTTATTATCAATGTTAAAAACGGTTTGTTATTTTTTTTTGTGTGTGTGGAAGCCACAATATATTTTTATTCAGGAACTATTTTGCTAATTCAAATAAATCTTACTGATCACTTTTGAATGGTAATGTAAATAAAATGGCGCATGACAGACACTTTCATGACACTCAACAATGTCTTTTTTGGCTCCACAAAAGAATCACAAGAATCATCATAATTCAGTATGCAAATGCAAGAGTGCAACTCAATAGGCAAATATTACAATGCCATCACTGATCTAAGTATAAATTTGAGCATTTACAAGAACAAAAACAGCATAGTTAGGACTGAAGTTATCTATAGGACAAAATTGAGTGGAGTCTGTAGATTGAGGGATTTGAGCTGAAATTGAATTAATTGCCGATGTTTTGTCACTGGTTGGCTTCATTTTGCTGAAGGGAGTTTTTCTGCATCGCTGCTAGAGGAAAAAGAAAACACCCAGACCCATTTCTCTCCTTTCCTCGGGTCACACTTTATCAGTCCTCCTCACAAGCTTCCTGCCTCCCCCCTCACCGTGGGATCCGGTGAATCAGAGTGCCCGAGCCAAAGGTTAGCATCCAGAGTCCAGACAAAGGAAGACGAGGATATGATTCATCAACCTTTTTTAACAGCCTTCTAACGTCTGCTTTTCTACTCGGACTCAGTGTTGTTGAGTGAAACAGACCCTGTTGACATTATCAAGGCTTTTTAACACATTTCGGACTTTTATTGTGTTTTATAAATGCGGTGGAGTGATTGATTCATCTCTGCCACAAATAGAAAGTGGCACCATACATGCTCATTTAGATGTCCTTGAAAGAGAACAGTGTGAATCCTTTGTGGATTTCTTACACCCTGTGATAAGTTTATCCAATCATCACACCCACCCATCAGGCACCGTCCCTTTTTCAAGGTCACAAAATGTAGCAGCTCGCTGTCCCCGGGTTTGGCCGTACGCCACTCGTAGCCTTGAGATTCCTCATAGGCCACTGCTCTCAAGTGCTATCTCTCCATAGGACACACAGTCAGACATGTTTACAGAAAGCGCTCTCAGTCTCACTCCTGAAGTTATGCCATCCCTGCTGAACAAGCTTTGCCCCACCCATGTGGATTTTCTCCCAGGCCCACCCTGGTGAAGTCTGCTTTCTCGACTGTTGCTAGTTCTCACAATTTTCAACAGCTTTCCCCCAATGAATGGAGGCTTCTTAAAATAGTCCCTAGAAATATGACTGCATTATCGTTCCTTGCATATGCTCTCTGTTACAGCTTATCCTGATTTTCCCATGTGTTTCGACTATGAATGCTGGATTTCAAATAATTGTACAAAGATTTGTTTTTATTCAGTCACTGACTATTTTGTGCCAACGCAGTGCTTTTAAGAGTCTATAAGCGGGGTCATGTCCTCATTTGAAAATGTCTGGGTGATTCACTCTCAGCCTGCTGAATAAGGCTTTGTCATAAAAGACCATTTATATAGGTTGACGGGACCAAAATTGAGGAAAATAATACAAATAAAGAGGATAAAACAAGAGATCATGGCTTACAATATGTATCGTGGATAGTGAGAATCTGTGTTGTGTATAGTTCACCCAAAATCCTTTTTTTGGATGTATGCAAGAAATGTATTTCAATTAATCATAAATTTTCACCGATATGTCACTAGACATTAAGAAATCGTGTTAATTCCAAAGACTTATATCTCTGACAACAGTAGTCACTGACAATATCACTGACAACGGAAGGCCGGCGAGGATATAGTCATTTAAAAAGTGAAGTCGCAGCCCTTGACTGATGTTGATGTTGTCAAGTTGTGTTTTGTTCTTATGCCTCACCCTCCACCGATCTACCAATCAAGGACTCAGCCTAATTTGAAAGTGATTGCAGTACCAGTTTTGGCCACAATCTTGCATACAGCTCATTCAACCCAATCTCATGAGAATTCGTACAAATTTTATGAGGTGGCTAATTCATAAAGACCTCAATCGTACTAATTAGTACGTTTTTGCTAAATCGTACATAGTTTACGAATTGGCCAATTCGTATGAATTCGTACGAATGACCTACCCCTGACCCCGCCCCTAAACCTACCCATCACGTGGGTTTGGACAAATCGTAGGAATTCGTACAAGTGAGGTCGTATGAATTAGTACGAATTAGCCACTTTTTAATCACTCGTACGAATTGGTTGTGAGATAGCGTAGGCTCCTTTAAGTTTTAGTGTCAGTACTACATTAAACTACTATATATAAAAACGCAGTGGGGTAGTATTTGTGGGAATGCATTGACGTGACTTTCCCTCAGCCTGACTGAGTGGCAAAAGATCTGCTGCGTGACTGGATTTAATTGGAGAAACTGCGAAAATGACAAACAATTTTATCAATTTAAACTAAATGTTGGACTCATAATAGTGTTCTTTACAACTTACTAAAGATCCAGTGATCCATGGATATTGACATGCAGCCAGGAATCGTGTTGCCTGACATTTATGTTTGCCTGATTTTGAAACCAGGAACATAAAAAACAATACAGACCTAAACATAAAGCAAATTTGCCCGTGAATGCTTTATATAAATATAATATAGGTAGGTCTAAATCCGGGTGATCACTGTGAGTGACTGCAGGCACTCCAACTGACGGTATAATTTAATCCAACAAGAATTTGATCTACCTTCCATTAACCATTTACCTATTTTCTTTGCTTGTTTTCTCAGATGAAGGATTGGTGTCGTCTGCTGCTCTTGGCTGGAATTGCTGCTGCTTTTCATGCAGCCTAAAGAGCACCCATGCACACTATGGCAACAATCGGTCCATGCTCAGATGCAGAGGACCTGTTGGCTTCCATCCACCTCGAGAGGTATCTGGACCACTTTCGTCAGGCAGGCTTTCTCCTTGCCCGAGACTTCTGTCATGTGGACAATGTCGCTCTGAACAGGGTGGGGGTCACTGCCACCGGCCACAGGAAGCGTATCCTCAAACTGGTCGAGCACATTCAGCTGATCTGTCAACATCAAAGGAAAGAGCTCTTGCTAGATCGCTGTAATTCAGAATCCGCTATTCACGAGGTGACCCCTGTCAATGTGGAGCCTCTTTCTCCTACAAAACCTCCTGGCGCCTCTTTAGAAAGCTTACGTAACAGCTCTGCCCCGAATCTTTGTGCACAAGTGAGGCGCTCATTCTCCGAGCGTAGCACTAGTGTTGTAAAGCCGGTACCAAAACCAAGAACTGTCTTCCACAAACTAAGAGCAGATAAGTTTTCTTTACCAACACAACATGAAGCACAACCTCGCCGAAAGTCATCTCAGGACCCGATGGTAATAGTTGCAGAGGATTCATCCAGTACAGACACTGTTGAAACATTTGCTGAATCCAAAAACGTCCATTGTGAACCAGGTTTGAGTAATACCACTCCAACCCCAGAGACTGGCGGAATATTACCTCCAGTGCCCCCTAGGTTCAATCGAGGAATTCCCCCATCCGCATTCAGGAAAATGTCGGACCAGGAGCATCTCAGCACCCCACCACTCTGCACCCCACCTGACTCCCCCTCTAGTTATCAGTGCTCTCCCTTCACCAACACACCTGGTTCACCTCCAAGCCCTCCCTGCTCGGGGCTAGAGATGGTCTCTAATGAAATCTACTGTGGCACTTTACCAGGCACTCCACGTGTATTTTGGAGTCGCTCTTTACCCATTCCCCCTCCACGCCAGGAGGTCAGTCCGTCCACTGAAAATCAAAGGTAAACTGTTCAGTCTTAATTGAAATGACATTTGGGGCTTTCGCACCAGTGGAACCTTTTCATAGTTCCTAGGACTATTGGCGGAAGTACCTTGATTTTGGTGTGTTTGCACCGCAAGAACTAGGAATGATTTTAGTTCAAGGAATTCCTTTTGGAGGAACTAATTTAGCTCCTACTTTAGAGTAGGGTTTAAACCAGCACTATAGGAACTACCAGTGACATTAGTGTACGCTTGTAGCCTGGATGCCAGGCTCAGATGGTCGCTAAGAAGATGGGACGTAATGAAAAGCCTGTGGTCGTTGTGGTTTCTCCTTTGGTCGCACTCATGGAGGACCAAGTAAAAGAAGCAACACTCTTTATTTTACTTCTAAAATAAGTAAGTTATATAGTTGAAAACTGCGCTATGCAAAGTAGTTGACTCACTGCGTTGCTCTGATTGGTTGTAGGTCTACCGACTATATGAAGTGCAGATGTTTTTTTTTTTCCTGCTTCGGTTAAGACACGCCTCATAATCAAAGCCCTACGGAGCAGTTTTAGACTCATATTGACGAAGTCAGGCTAGTACGCTTGGCCAGATGCACGCGAAACAACACCCGCCACCCGCCATTGTTAACGCACAGATTATAGGCTATATATTTACTCCACAACCTAACTCTACGAACATTGAAAACCGTGATAGATGGGCCTTTTTAACCTTTACACCAAGGAAAAATTCCAATGTAACTTTGAGGAGACCAAGCCAAACATGATTCTGCTCTGCTAGCAACACTGGACATTAACCACATGTCATACGCTAATACCTTTTCATTTACTGACTTTCTATGTAAAACTGTTCTACATAATGACATATTAGACAGGACTGTTAGACAGAATTCTTACTCACGGTGCAAATGCAACCAGGAAAATGTTCCTATTAAAGGAAACTGTTAGTTCTCTGGGAACCACCCTGGTGGATAGTTCCTAAAACTAAGTTCCTAGAACTACCCGGTGCGAAAGCCCCATTGTTTTTGCTAGACATACCAGGATGCCATACCATTTAATGTTGATTCTTATGACTATCCCTCCACAATTAACTAACTTTCTCGTCCAATAGCACTTTAGAAAAGTCCAACTCAACTGAAACACCTAAAAGAACATCTGGTAGGTTTATTAACAGTTTTATGATTTACTCCCCTAAAATTGGTTTCTAACATGTATTACTTTCTTACATATATTTTTTTTTTTCTGAAGATTAATATACATGCATACATAAATACATAAATTTTCCATTCAAAATTTGGGGTTGGTAAGATGATTATTTTTTTATTTTTTGGAAAGAAATTAATTCAGCAAGGACACATTAAATCATTAGTGAAAAAGTGTCATTACAATTTTATTTTTATTTTGTTCAACTGGCACAGCATCTGCTGAGTACGAAGATGAAATGATCAACCCGTACTGTGAAACTGTCTTCCACAGCAAGCGACAATATCAACATTCAAAGGTGAGAGACTTGAAGTAAGCAAACTTTATTTTAGAGTGAATTTTAACTTTGTGTACTCAAATGGGTGTGTTTTATTTATGGTTGAATATGTTTAGGTTGACGGGACCAAAATTGAGGAAAAGACTACCAATAAAGAGGATAGAACAAGAGATCATGGGTAAGCCCAGTTATTCCCATTAAAGTTTAAATTGTCTGTTTCCGCAAAAGTCAGCATAATGTTTGGTATCCCCACAGTGTTATCCAGCTGTTCATCCAGCTAATAATTCTAGTTTGTGTTCATCTAAATAAAGTCATATACATCTGGGATGGCATGAAAGTGAATAAATGATGAGAGGGTGGAGTATCCCTTTAAGTCATGTAGATGCCTTAGAAAGCATGATTTAGTGAAGTGATCTCTGTAATGTGGTTAAAGCTATCCCACTTTAACAGAGCTGTTTGGCTGAATATCCCAGCTGCTCTTGTCTATAAAAATAAAAATGGGGAAGGATGCTGTCAAGTCCCCATATAACCATTTACAAAATTTGCATAAAAGATGTCTATATGGCTCATGCTATACACTCTTAGAAGAAAAGGTTCTATATAGAACCTTAAAAGTTTCTATCAGCACTACGTATTTGGAACCCCTAAAAGGTTCTATACACTCATAAAAAAGGGTTCCTCTGGGTTCTATATAGAACCCTGGGGTTCCATACTTGGCCAATAGAACCTTTTACCAAAAAAAATGGTTCTATATAGAACCATTTTGGAGTTCCATATATGAAGCGGGGGATGGAACCATTTCTGGTTCTAAATAGAACCATTTCTTCTAAGACTGTACTCCAAATCTTCTAAATATAATATGATAGCTATGTTTGACGAACAAACTATGAAAAATAATAATAATAGTCGTAGAAATAGTTTTTTGAAAATGTATCTTGAACTAAGTTTATTTTTCTCAGCAACAACAATATTAATAATAAATATAAAAAAATAACTATTTATGTTAAAGGGATACTTCACCCAAAAATGAAAATTCTGTCAGTATTTACTCACCCTCAAGTTGTTCCAAACCTCTATGTGTTTATTTGTTCTGCTGAACACAAAGGAAGATTTTTGGAGGAATGTTTTAATCAAACAGATCTCATTCCCCATTGACTTCCATAGTAGGAAAAAATACATACTATGGTAGTCAGTGGGGATTGAGATCTGTTTGAGTAAAACATTCTTCCAAATATCTTCCTTTGTGTACAGCAGAACAAATAAACACGTAGAGGTTTGGAACAACTTGAGGGTGAGTAAATACTGACAGAATTTTCATTTTTGTGTGAACTATCCCTTTAATTATGTTAGATTATATTATATATACATACTCACCTAAAGGATTATTAGGAACACTACTAAAACTGTGTTTGACCACCTTTCACCTTCAGAACTGCCTTAATTCTACGTGGCATTGATTCAACAAGTTTCTGAAAGCATTCTTTAGAAATGTTGGCCCATATTGATAGGATAGCATCTTACAGTTGACGGAGATTTGTGGGATGCGCATCCAGGACACGAAGCTCCCGTTCCACCACATCCCAATTATGCTCTATTGAAGAAAAAACTACCAGATGTTGTTAGGTGTTTTAATAGTAAATAGTGAATCAATAATAATTAAATAAAAAGATTAATAAATAATAAACATTAACTAAATAAAGGATAAAGCTCTTTTTAAGGATGTTTTTTACATATATTTTAAACCTCCTCCTCCCACAGGCAGAACCATCATGCGTGGCTCAAGCGTCTTGATTCTCCAGGCTACTGCACTGTGGGTGAACCCACACCGGGCTCCCACTCGTTCTCCCTCCCTCATAACCTCTGCTCCAATGAAGCAGACGAGGACCACATCATCTCTCCCTACGCCAGCTTCACCTCGCTGTCCGAGCGGATGGCACCTATCCTCAGCGGCTGGCTGGACAAGCTCTCTCCTCAAGGGTACGCCCCATCGGGGCTGCTACTCTCCTCTCATCTCTGCGTTTCCTGCACGCTCCTCAATGGCTGTTTCTGCTCCCTGTCTGTCCTCTCTGGCCGGTTTGTCATCACTTCACGTGTTGTGTCTCCTGCTGTTTGTTCCTGTCCTCTGCTTGACATCTTCCAGTGTCTAGATTCAGTTCCTGCTCAAATCATTTCAGAAATGTGACCTTTGTAATGTAGTGTTTTTTTTCTCTGACATCACATTTGTTCCTCTGTTATAGAAACTATGTGTTCCAGAAACGATATGTGAAGTTTGATGGGAAAAACTTGATGTACTATGGTAGTGAAAAGGTATGATTGCATGTGATCGAACTCAATGGCATCATTCCATTGTATTATTAAAGCTACACTGTTTAACTCTTTTAGTTTATTCTTAGCTAAAACACTTAGTTCTTTAAAAAATATATGTGCTCATTAAGGTATATTTAATTCGTTCAAGTAATAAAGTATTCTCGTGAGTGTATAATATGCCATTGAAAATATATACGAGTAAGGGGTTCTATTGTCGGTCGCCATGTTGACCCTCCATCTTGAAAGTACATTAGCCAAAGAGAGACATACCCGTTAATTCAAGCTTCGCCTTTCGCGTTTACGTTTGAGTTAACACTCATGGACGAGGTCGAACTGGAAGCCATGTTAATCTTGGACTACATTGGCCACCGTAGGAGTTAAAACGAAATCGGAATTGAGAGGAACAGAAACTAATATTCACTGGATGGTCATATACCTTTTCATCTCTAGATGAGGGTAAAAATCACACAGTGTAGCTTTAAAGGGATCATATCATACATTTATCATTCAGTATTTTTCTACTTTTAATGTCAAAGTTTTTACACCAGAGCAGTCATAATATCATCTACCCTTTAAAAGTATTACATGCGCACCAAGGTTGCATTTATTTGATCGGAAAGGCAGTAAAAATATTTGAAATTGAAATCTTTTGTGCCATTACAAATGTCTTTACTCTCACTTTTGATCAATTGAATGCTTCCAAAATTATAACTTTTTTAAACATCTGACCCCAAACTGTGAACACCCTGCCTCTGAATTGCTTTGAAGTAAACCCAGTTTTTGTATGCGTGTATTGCAGGTTTAATGTTACACATAGTTTTAAACTGCTTGCTCCACCCCCTGAGCATTGAGTAGTGTGTTAAACAGCTGAACAACACTGAATGGATGTTGTTGATGTGTAAAGGCCCTTTTATACCAAACGTGGAACAGGAAAGCTGAATGAATTGATGACGAATGGTCTATTTACACCAAGAGTGAAACCCATATTCATTTTGTTGAATGAAAAACAAATTGTCAGAACAATAGATGGTGGTGATCGACAACCAACTTCACCTGCGTGTTGAACATTTTACCTCAGCTGGTCTGGGAAAAGTTGTTACACTTTGCAATTATTTAAGGTTTGCAAATTAGTTAAGTTTCAATAAATCAATTTTGGGTATGGTTTGTGTTCCCACTGTTACAGTACAGCATGGTTTCATGGTAGAATTAACTGATTCTTTAAGCACTTCACGCTGCCTGAAGACCTTCAGAATATAAACCATTCCTAAACTCCATTGTGCTTTTCTGCAGATGTCACATATGTTGGTACACTGTTATTCTTAACACAACTGATCTTTTTCTCCCAGGATGCCTATCCCAAAGGTGTGATTCCCTTAGCTGCCATACAGATGGCCCGCGTAGCCAAAGACAATAAATTTGAGATTGTGACAAGTCACAGGACATTTGTGTTTCGAGCGGATAATGATGGTAAGCGCAGCATTTTTCTACATTGATGCTTATGTATTTGCATTCGCAAAATAAACTTAATGTATATTCTCTAAAAACAAGTCTTATTGTCATGCACAGCTTTGATTCTCTAAAAGGACATTTAGATATTTTTCTTGGAAAACAAGACAAATATTTAAGAAAAATAGACAATTAAAGATTATTATATATATATTATATATATATATTATATAATGAGATCAAAGATCAAAATGAGATCAAAATAATGAGATAATATATATAATAAAATTTATATATATATATATATATATATATAACAGTTGAAATAAAAATAAATTTTGATCTGTTAATTATGTCCGACGCTTTTAACGATGATGCATTCAAGCTATTCAGTTAATTCATTTTCTTGAAATCAAAACCATGACCTTGCTGTTGCTCTAACAGAAATGCTAATTTAATAACAATAAAGTATTATTGTAATCTTTTTGGTCACAATTTATATTAGGCGTCCATATGCACTTATTGTGTTCATATTTTATTGCAAAAATACTTTTACAGCTGTTGAGGTGGGATACAGGTTAGGGACATGTTTGCTGGTTTAAGGGAAGACTCAATAGTTTAATTATAGATTTAATTACAGAAATTAACTACAGCTATAATTACATGCTGGTATTAAAAATATATATTAAATACATGTACTGTATGCCCACAATAGGTGCATTGTATCAAATGATTAATTTAAATGTTATTACATAGTAGTTAAATACGTGTATAAAGTGGGACCATATTTTTTCATTCCATTTAGAATTGGAATGGGTCTTTAAAAAGTGTTTTACTGCTTATTTAAAATTGAACCTTGGCAAAAGAAACTGTATGATCATTCTTTATGCCACCCTGCAGTCCAGAGGAGCAAATGGTGCAGCATATTGCAGGAGCGGGTCAAAGAACAGCTGGTTTTTGGCCGTCCACGTTTTGGCCCCGGCAGTCACTGCCAAAAGAGTGGCTTCCTGGAGCTTAAAGGAACCAAGTCAAAGATCTATGCAGCGATTATAATGGAGCAGATCTGGTTGTACAAGAGTGAGCAGGTAATTAGTTAATCATGTTACACTTAATTGTGTTATAGCTATGCTACTCTGAATTTAGTACCAGTGATTTGCTTTACCTCTTTCTTCTCTCAATGTGATGCAATGAGTATAGCATATGTACAATGCATTCAAAAGTAGCATTAAATTCATTATTTGCATCATGGAGGATTGATTGCTAATTATTAAACGACGGCTTACCCTTTGTGATATGTGTTTTACAGTGCTTTAAAAATGGGATTGGAATTACTGTAATTGAGGCGAGAGGTGCTACAATTCGTGATGGGAAGGGCAAGAGCTTTGATCTCATTACTCCTTATAAAACCTTCAGGTAAACAGTTCAAGTCACGCTATGCTTATGTTAAGCTTGTATGTGTTTACTCCTATGTAATTTCCAGCACTGTAAAAACATTGTTTAATCAGTGTTTTTTTTTTCTTTTCTTTTTATTACCCCTTAGTTTTAAAGAAGAAAAATCAACTAGCCAACATATATATTCTCTAAAAACAAGTCTTATTGTCATGCACAGCTTTGATTCTCTAAAAGGACATTTAGATATTTTTACTGGAAAACATGACAAATATTTAAGAAAAAAATGGAAAAATAAAGATTATTATGTAAATTATAATATATAAAATATTCCATGTATATATATATATATACATGGAATATTTTATATATTATAATTATAATATATATATTATAATTATATTATAATTTATATATTATATATATATAAACAGTTGAAATAAAATCAATTTTGATCTGTTAAATGTCACTGCACACTTAAAGCAGTGAAGTCATTCAGCGTCTTTTCTCACTTAGTAACTATGCCAGAGTAGAGACAATTAATAGGATCCATGATGGCAGAGCATTAAGAGGGTTTTGTGCACCTTTGCAGCTTTACGGCAGAGTCGGAGCGAGAGAAGAGGGACTGGATGGAGGCCCTGCAGGAATCTATAGCAGAAACACTATCTGATTACGAGGTGGCGGAGAAGATCTGGTCCAACAGGTCCAACAAGATCTGCGCAGACTGCAAAGCCATCAATCCAGACTGGGCATCCATTAATCTCTGTGTGGTCATCTGCAAGAATTGCGCAGGTGTGTGTGTGACTGATGTGGTGGGGTAAATTAATTTAAATTTAGAAAGCACAGTGAGTTAGGCTAGAAATAGTTGGTGTGAGATATTTAGCATTTTCCAAATAGTGACTAGTTGACAGCAGGGCAGTGTGTATTGGTTGATACAGATGGCATTAAGAGTTTATAAGCTCATTTGAGAGTTCGTATAAGGTCCTCTGTGCTGTAAACTGCAGATAAATATGGCTCAGGGGCACCATATCAGGAAGTTTTTAATGGGACAAACAGAATGAATGGTCCGTGGAGAGTGATGTGGTGCCTCTTTTGTTCTGTCTGCCTGCAGGTCAGCATCGAAGTCTTGGCACAATGGTGTCGAAAGTGCAAAGTCTGAAACTGGACACCAGTGTGTGGAGCAATGAGATCGTTCAGGTAGGGGTTGCCGTGAGGGTTTTTTTTTTCTTCCGTCAAATGTTCCTGATATTCCAGTTGATTCCCCCATTATTTTACTACACTATCTTTTACAAATAAGGCCTAGATGAACTATTATTTTTATATGTTCTAGCTCTTCATAATGCTTGGCAACGATAGAGCGAATGAATTCTGGGCAGCCAGACTTCCTGTGACCGAGGAGCTGGACTGTGATGCCTCCCCAGAACAGCGGAGAGAGTTTATCACCCACAAATACAAAGAAGGAAGATATCTCCACCCTCATCCTAGTTTTAGCACCCAAGAGGAACTTCTTAAGGTAAAGGATAAACCCTTTGCAATTACAGGGGACAGATTATGCAAAAAAGAAAAAATATGAGATCAGCATATGAGTGTATCAATATCTATTTAACAACTTGGAGTTGCTCATTTCACATTAAAAGAGGTTAACCAATCATAACAGAGATTATTTATACATAGAGGTCTTTAAAAGTAGTACAGAACCGAAAAAAAGAAAGAAACTTTTGCGTGCTCACGATAAAACATCAGGAGAATCTATTGAAGAAATTTTTCATGAATGCACTGGATTTTTTTTTTTTTACATGCTCACGCGTTACAATTTCCGGTTTATGTCCTCGTCCACTATGACCTATTTCCTTTGTGCATCACTCTCATTTTACCATGTAGAAAATGTATGAATGCGCATGAATTATTGAAGATCTATTTGCTCAAAATGTGTTTTTTGTTAGAGCAGTATATCTCTAATATCATGGCCTTATGTCTGCTTGTACTCTGATGGCGTAATATGTCTGTGTGCATTGTTCTCAAACGTGCATTGTTCTTGAACGTCAAGTTCAAGAGTCCATAAAATGTACTTACATCAAAAAATAAGTACAATGTGTTATTGTGTTCCTGTTGTATTGTTAATCACTTTTGCTGCTATTGAGGTGTGATATGGGTAAGGTTAGGGTCAGGTATGGTGGTATGGGTAGGTTTAAGGGTGGGTTAAGGTGCAAGGGTAGGGTCAACAGTGTAACTACAAATGTAATTACATAAATTAATTACAGCTGTAATTACATGTAAGTACAATGTAAAAACATGTATGTACACAATAAGTCCATTGTATCAAATTATTAATTTCAATGTAAGTACATAGTAATTAAAGCCACTTAATATAAAGTGGGACCAAAGACTGGTACAAAAAAGTGATCAATTTGCTTTTTTGGGGACAGTATGTCATATTTCGAGGCCTTGTGTCGGCTTTAACAAATTTAAATTTTACTATAATTTAAATTTAAATTTTATTATATAAATATTGTCCCATATAAAACTTTTTACTGTACCAATATCTTTTAATGGGCAATTAATGTTCTAAAATTTTGTATTTCACAAGATTGAAACACCATTTTTTAAACCACTTTGTTGGATTTAACACATCCTTACATTGACGGCGAAATGCTGATTTTCTTCATTCAGTTTTAACAACGCTTATTGCGAGCATAGCCATTGACATAAAGGACTATGAAGCGCTGTGTTCTATATCTTTAGCAATTCATATGCATCCATCCTCTCATTTACTTCATAGTAAAATGGCAGTGATGCACAAAGGAAAAAGATTTTACTTTTAGTAGCCTATACATAACCTGGAAACTGTAAATTCCTGTGCTCATGAAATAGTTTCTCATTTGCTCGCAAAAAAGTTGCGAAAGTATGATATTTATTTATGGGGTGTCTTTACTTCTACTACTAATAATTATATATAAATAATAGTTATTGTTATTATTATTATGTGAAATTAATCTTAAAGTCATAAGCATTTCTATAGTAAATATACATTGTTCTCAATAATGCTTAGGAATCATGAGGAAAGGCCATGGAAAAGTCAAGGGAAATCATTGTTCAAAAATCTGGAAATCAAAGCTAAGCGTCAACAGCGTCTGAAGCCTTTGTGTAAAGCGTATGCAGATGTTCATACAGGTCTTTTACACAGATAACTGTGAGCGAATGTTTTAAGTGTCATATAACTTCAACACCTTTGCACAATAAATGCGTTTCCCCTTCCTCTTCTGTTATAAACCCTTGATTTTGAAATACACGCAGTACTTCCTTAAGTTGAGAGCTGCTGTGAACTATAGCAGTGGCCATTTCTCTGTGTAATAGCTTTGCTTCAAAAGAAAACTTTTATATCAGTCCCCACTGGGGCAGTGAGGACATCCTGTCTTAATATAGCCTGAGCCATCTAAGTATTTTGCCCGCGGTCAAGCCAAGATTAGTGTGTATTATTCTTTCTCAGGACTTTACCAAGGCCATCTTTTGTGCATTTGGGCTACCAATAAGTGATGCATGTGCTGTCAATTGTAAATAATTAAGAAAGCTAACAAAAGGACTGCAATGAATAGATGGATTTTTGGAAGAAGCTTTGAATGTCCCTTGGCTGAATGTGCCATTAGCAGTGCATTTGTTTAAGTGTGTGTGTGCGCGTATGTGGTCTGCCTGCAGGCGCTGTGCACCGCCGTGACTGAGCAGAACCTCCTGAAGACGGTCACTCAGATTTTTGCGGAAGCTGAGGCCGTTCGACTCGCTGACACTAATGGAAACGTTAAGCGCCTGTCCCCACATTACTCATACACACAGTCTGCAGGTATGATAGAGTCCTTTGCAGTTCTTCACTACTGACTTATTTCTTAAAGGGCAAGTTTGTAATTGAATTGGTGCCAAACGGAACTCAAAAAGTAGTCTAAATCCCAACAACAACAACAAAATCCAGATAATTCTCTCTTCATGTTGCCAATGCTTTTATATTTAGGTTTCTCTGTACTTTAGAAAGTCTTGTAATTTTGGCCCTAGCATTTGTTGATAGCTGATTTATGATTCTTTTTTATATACTGTATATAGTCTATTGTATTTGGACACACTAATCAATTTCCTGCTCCTGCCACAAACTCACTCAAGGCATTGGTTGAGCCATAAGTGAACACGTCAGACCACTCAGTTTTGAAACCAATGAAAAGTTGACTTATATTTACTGTATGAAATGGCATACTTCACCTTTAATGCATGAAAAATGTGTGAAATGCAAGAAGTGTGAAGTATCAAACTGTAATTTTCTGGATTTAGATTCCTGTGTGTATGATGAGATAATGCAGCCCATCCTGTACTCCGGATACCTCTACAAGTCAGGCTCCTTGAACAAAGGAACATTATCCCGCAGAACCAGAGACGGTAGGCGACTGTGTGACAAAAACAAGCCTTGGCAGAGATTTAGGAGCCGAATGTACCTCTGTAGTATAAGTAAAGCTGCTCAGTACATCAAAATGTGCACAAATTAAATTCACTGTGTATTGTTAAGGTGCACAAAATAATTAAAAATCATTATATTAAATGTTATGATACATAGAGAAATTAACACTTAAAATCAGCAAAGAGACATGAAATTGATCATTTTTATTATATTATAAAATATTTCTACAAATAAATGATGTGACTTTGAACTTTCTATTCATTAAAGAATCCATAAAAATATTTCCACAAAATTATTAAGTAACACAAGTCAGACATTTTTCTTCAGCATATAATAATCTCTGATCATGTGACACTAAAGACTTGAGTAATGATAATTTCTAGAATGATAAAATGATAATTGAGTAATAATATTTCACAATATTAATGTTTTCACTGTATATTTGAGCCTTTGTGAAGATTTTAAAATGATACTAAAATGGCTTCATGATAACCACCTGATCACTGATTCAAAACAACAGTGCTCTTGAAATTTAGACTGACATCTAATAAGAAAAATATATATTTTTTATATTTAATATATAAACTGTCCTTTTACTTTATATATAAAATATATATTTAATATATATATATATATATATTAATATATATTTATTTATATTTAATATATAAACTGTACTTTTACTTATTATATAAAATGTATATTTAATTGCTACCGGTATACATTCAGAATGTTATTTGTTTCTTTGTCAGTTTATTGCGGATTTGTTTGTTTTTAATTACATTTTTGTTTTTATTTTTTAGCAGATTTTCAAAAGTACTGGTGTTCGGTGGAGAAGTCTATTCTCTTCTACGAGTCTGACAGATGTCATGAGCCCAGTATGAAGATCAATGTGAAAGACATCATCTGTTTAGGAGTTAACAGGCCAGATTCCAGCAACAACAGCGGCTTTATTGACAAGTGGGTGTCACTGCATAACAGAACATCCTTCAGGACAATTTCAGATTTAGAAATGGTCATCATAACATTTCTTTTTGTTCCTTTCAGATTTCGATACACTTTTGAACTTTACTTAACATCTGACAAACTGATTCAGTTTGGCTTGGAGACTCAAGAGGCGTTGCATAGTTGGGCGAAAGCAATAGGGAAGGTAAATATTAATCGGTCGCGAGATCTATCTTGTCACATCATTGCATTAGATTTCACCTTGGTTTTTATCTCTGACAGGCCACCACACCTCTCAGCTGTCACTGCCTGCTGGCTCGAGAGTTCGAGCGAGTGGGCGTACTGCGCTACAAGGCCATGCTAGACCCGCAGTGGAAAGAAGGCTTCTTTGTTCTGCAGAAGTCCAACCTGTTCATATGCCCTGGGAATGATGGAGCCGCTGAGGATATTATAAACCTGAAACGTCTACAGGAGCTCAGTGAGTCTGTTAGCTACATCACTGTGACACTGATATGATATTTCAGAGAAAATAAGTCTGCGAAATGTATCCTCGAGGATTAATAAAGGAGCTATGTACTTATACTGTACGTCTTTGTCTTGGGTTCAAGGCATTGCATCAGAAACGGAGAACCATGAGAAGAAGGACATTCTGGTTCTTGTTGAGAAAGGAAGGTGAGTCTTTGACTTCTATTAATGCTCATTTTAAGCCAAATTAAAGTTATATACTTTTTTTAAAGTGCCCCTATTATGCTTTTACAAATATTACATTTCATGTAGTGTATAATAAAGGTCTGCAAAGTTTAAAGCAGCTATATGCAGTTTTTTTTACCTTTTTAATCGCGATTAATCCAAAAATAAAAGTTTGTGTTTACATAATATATGTGGGTGCACCGTGTATAATTATTTTGTATGTATATAAATACACACATGTGCATGTATATTTAAAAAAATATATTATTTATATATAAAATATTTATATAAAATATAAATTCTATATACATCTATATACAGTATATACATGAAAATATTTCTTAAATATATACATGAATGTGTGTGTATTTTTTATATACTGTATATACAGTATATATATATATATATATATATAAAATTATACACAGTGCACCCACATATATTATGTAAACGCAAACTTTTATTTTAGATGCGATTAATCGTTTGACAGCCCTAATCTAAACCTATTGTAGGAGACCTTTTAAGTTGTGTAATATGGACACTTTTATACAGTACATGTCCCTAATTGCAAATGATTGCATGTTATTACAAAGAAGAAAAAGTCCCCCTAAAAAAGAATGACTGTGTCGGCAGGACTCTGCATCTGCAGGGCATGGGCAGGACCGATTTCTCCCTGTGGTACGCAGACATCCAGAAGTCTGCGGGAGGGAAGGGAAACAACCTTAAAGACCAGCAGCTCAGCAGAAATGACATCCCCATCATTGTAGACAGTTGCATTGCATTCATAACCCAGTATGGTGAGAAGATGATGTATTCATGTGCTTTTTATTATATTCCCTGAGCTATAACATTAACATTAACATCAACTGATGTATAACTCTCTTACACAGGTCTGGGTCATGAGGGTATATACAGGAAAAATGGTGCAAAATCCAGAATCAAGCTTTTAATGGAAGAATTTCGTAGGGATGCCCGTAATGTGAAGCTACGCATCGGAGATAACTTCATTGAGGACGTGACGGATGTACTGAAAAGGTTCTTTCGGGAGATTGATGATCCCATATTCATGGCTGATCTTCACCCCTTCTGGAGGGAAGCTGCCAGTTAGTACAGTAAACTGCATATAAACCTTTAAACAAAGACGACTGATAAATATTATGGGTTATTTTCAGCATAATGTCTATGATGTGAGTCTGTGGCATGCTTACTTTACTATTGTAAATGATTATTTTGATGGAACGTACACCGCTGTGCAAAAGTTGGGTTTTTAAATATGTTTTATTTGCTGCTTTTATTTGATTAAAGTACAGTAAAACAGTAATGTGAAATATTATGACCATTTAAAAGTGTTTTCAGATTAAATATGTTGATTAATGTAATTTATTTCTGTAATGGCAAAGCTGAATTTTCAGCATTACTCCAGTCTTTAGTGTCACATTATCCGGAAATCATTCTAATATGATGATTTCATGCCTGAGTAACATTTATTATTAATAATAAAAAAAAAACACTATTATTATCTGTTGAACCCAACATTTTTAATGAATTGGTAACTTAGCCAGATGTTTTTTCCAACTGAAAAAGACTTGGAAAAAAAGTTGTGGAATTAATCTAAACGGATTAACAATATTACAAGGTTCACATTGTATTTCACAACCATAGACATAAAGTTGAAAACAACCCAGAGTATTCAAAAAACTGACAACACTGATACTGTATTTTGGATAGTTTGTGCTGTCTCAGTGATTTCTCATACTATATTCAGAGATGCCTCTAAAGGCACAGCGCTTGGACCGATACAAAGAGCTGATTCGAGGTTTACCACGGGTCAACAGGACTACTTTAGCAGCACTCATCAGTCATCTCTACAGGTGAGTCTTCATTCTGATTCAGGTCTGTTTTTGTAATGATAGAAACTCTTATACGCTGACTCTTTCTCTTTTTAGGGTACAGAAGTGTGCTGATCTGAATCAGATGTGCACTAAGAACTTGTCTCTGCTGTTTGCGCCTAGCCTGTTTCAGACTGATGGAAAAGGAGAACATGAGGTCAAAATCATAGAAGACCTCATTGATAACTATCTGTATATATTTGATGTAAGTGGATAACTTCATGGCATGATATTATAAGATATATGACATTTTACTGTGTTAAAGACCTTTGCAAAAAAAGTACTTTGATTATATCATATAATGTAACTGAATTAATTTTGAATACTGTGAATACAAAATATATGGGATTACCATTGTACATTTGGTACTTTTTGTGGAATTTAGTTTGGGAATTTAGGAATTTATTTTAGTTAATAATTGTTTTGTCTTTTTTTTTAATTTTTTAATTTGTTTTGTGTGTTTGTCTGTGTTTAGATCGACGAAGAGCATCAAACTCAGATTGAACTGGAAATCAGTTTGATAACCACTTGGAGAGACACACAGGTAGAGCAATTTATATTTTGTAATGTACTCTCTTTCTCTTCCTATCTCTCTTTAATATATTATAAATTATTACTATTATTATATATTTTTTTTTTATTTTTCTTATAGCTCTCACAGGCAGGGGACTTGATTATTGAAGTTTATCTAGAAGAAAAAATACCAGATTGCTGCATCACTCTGAAAGTAAGGGATCATGTTTGAAAAAATGATAAATGCACTTGTGTGTATGTGTGTGTGTATGAAGATGACTATATATATATATATATATATATATATAATGTGATCTGTTGTTATACATTTCTAAAAACATTATTGTAAAATATTTGAGCCAATTTTTCAGTTCTACATTGTGCCAATTTTGTTTTTAAATGTACACATATTCCTTATTATTATGAGTTGAAATAGTAGTAGTACATTAGTATGTAGATGGGCTCAAAGCTACGTAACATATATAAAATAATATTGTAGTCAAATCTTTATTTCATCTTTAGAGAAGACTGCTTCATGTCTGTATGTGACTGATTTTTGACTGAGAGTTGCTGCTGCACATCATTACCACATGGTGGCAGATTGAAACCATCATTGCAAACCCGTATGTGTCTCTCCACAGGTGTCCCCCACTATGTGTGCTGAGGAGCTGACCAATCAGGTGCTGTATATGAGAAATATTCCTCCTGGGGAAAAAGACGTGTGGATGACCTTTGAGGCCATTGAGGAAGGAGAGTTGGGTAAAAACAAAATACACCCCTATTTGCATAAGCACCATTTTACTTTGTTCAGTACTAAAATTAGAAGGAAACAGCAGAGCAATCAATGTTTGTTTTAAGGCTGGGTAAAAACAGTAGATAAATGCAGGATGTCATTTCTACAGAGCGACCTCTTCACCCCAAAGAGAAGGTTCTGGAACAAGCTCTACAGTGGTGTAAAATGGCCGATCCCAGTTCGGCATATCTGGTGGTGAAGAAGGTGCCTAGAGGAGAAGCTATAGACATTTTCACAGGTGAAAGCATGTTCATTTCATCAGATGAACGGACTTCTTTCAGAGAATGTATTTCAAATTAAAACCTAAGTTTGAAATATTTGAACCAATTTTCCAGTTCTACATTAATTTTATGTTAAATTTATAATTTTATATGCACAGATATTCAGTATAATCTCTCTACTAATTTGAGGTCATATAATGTATAAAAACTACTTTTCAAAAGTTTGGGGTAGATAGTCGTTTTTGTTTTTATATATATTTCTTAAAGAAGTGTCTTAAGCTCATCAAGGCTACATTTATGTGATCAAAAGTACAAAAAAAAAAACTGTATAATTTTTAGATATTACAATTTGCATTTACTGTTTTCTGTTTTACTGTATTTTAAAATCTAATTTATTCTGTTTTATATTTTAAAATCTAATAAAGCAGAATACAGTAAATGTAAATTTTGTGTGTGTATATATATATATATATGTATATATATATATATATATATATATATATATATATATATATATTAGGGCTGTCAAACGATTAATCGCGATTAATCGCATCCAAAATAAAAGTTTGTGTTTACATAATATATGTGGGTGCACTGTGTATAATTATTTTATATATATATAAATACACACACATGCTTGTATATATTTAAGAAATATTTTCATGTATATACTGTATATAGATTTATATATAATTTATAAATATTTTACATATAAATAATATTTTTTTCTTAAACATGCATGCATGTGTGTGTTTTTATATATATACAAAATAATTATACACAGTGCACCCACATTTATTATGTAAAAACAAACTTTTATTTTGGATGCGATTAATCACGATTAATCGTTTGACAGCCCATATATATATATATATATATATATATATATATATATATATATATATATAATAAATTGAAATACCTTGTAATATAAATGTCTCTGATCACATTAATGCATCCTTGTAGAGGTATTAATTTCTCGTTCTCTAACATTTACAAGATTGAGATTTTTTTTTTTTTATTGCATATAAGAATTGCAAAAAATATATTAATAATAAAGATGATACAATATAGACGGTTATTACCACACATCATCCAAACACAAAACTCTAAAACCATATTTTATCACATAAACAACACTAACTGTGTATTTTGTTCTCTGTATCATTGTTGGTTTTTGACCTTGTAACTCGTGTATCTCTGTGTTGTGGCTTGCAGCCTATAAGAGTGAGATTGTGAAGTCTGGAGTGCTGAAGTGTCGGGAAGAGCCGCCCAAACTCTTGCAAGGAAACAAATTCCAGGAGCGATCATTCCAAATTAAAGACCACAGACTACTCCTGCTGAAGGACAAAAAGGTATATGTACAGTTCATTATCAGCTCCTACATAAAAGCACATTACAGAAGATGGTGAACATGTTTCCCACATCACAGAGCAACAAGCCTGAGAAAGAGTGGCAACTGAAAACCTTGAAGATTTACATGGGCATCAGAAAGAAGTTAAAGCCACCAACAAAGTAAGATGCACGCTTCACAATTCTGCTTTTAGATCAAATTAACATTCTTTCCATCAGTGAACCTTATAAAACTTGAAATAACGAGTGCATTTATTCGCAGATGGGGATTAACGGTAATGCTGGATAAACAGCAATTGTAAGTATTAAAGTGTATGTGTGTCAACTGTTGTGGAAATTTTGTACCTAGATCTTAAATAATAAAGTACAATGAAGATATCGAAAGTCATAGGTATACATGTTTATTTTTTGGCCAGAAAGGGAGTTCACACACAGACAGAGTCTGATATGAGAAGGGCAAAAGTCTTCTCTCTTTACAGAGTTTATATACAAATGCCTTGAGCTTTGTCTCGTGCTTAATGCACCCTGTCCTATTTGACCTATTTGCAATTTCCTTGACACATCATTTTCTGAAAAAGCACATCTATTGTTTAAAACATCTCTATCTAAAACTTCTACGTTTTATAAAACACACAAGCCTATATATGTTCAAAAAGAAAAGATACTATGATTGGTTCTTCATTTAAAGTCTCTTCTGTTTCTGGGTAGGCTTGTTTTAATGATTACTTCATAAGAGTAGATGACAAGTTCTAACATAGTCATCTGTCTAGTTCCATTTCTCATAGTTGTTTTTTATAGTCAGGCGTTTGACATATACATTCATCGAAAGTACAGAATGTCTTAGTACATTGTCTCAGAGATTTAGCAGATTAAATGAGGTCAAATGTTAAAACATGGTTAGCTTAATATCCAGTTTAAAATTTCCCTTACACAACCAATTTCGAGAAGTAAACTTCCTTTGGTTCAAATTAGAGCCCGACCGATAAAGGATTTTGAAGGCCGATACCGATACAAATATTTTTGGGTTTTAAAATCCGATATATCGGCCGATATTTTATTTATTTATTTTTTTTAAACTGGACATGATAGTCACAAATTTTGTCATGCTTATTTGAGTTAAGAGAACTGATGGGGATGTTCTTTTAATTGTTATTCAAGCAATGTATGTCTCGTGCCCAACTCAACGAGTGTTGCCAACAGGGACGGTGTAGAGTGCCCTCTGGAGGACAAACTATACAACTCCAACACTCATGACATGGTTCAAGCGTGTTTCGTCCGTTTTTATTTTATTTTTGAAATATTCATTTATCGGCCATTATAACTGCCGATACCGATAGTTTGGAAAATGCCTAATATCGGCCGATAATATCGGTCTGCCGATATATTGGTCTGGTTCTAGTTCAAATCTCAAAATGAGGGAACCACTACTATAGGCTTTATAGAAGGTGTCTATTTATAGCTACACTTAACCATGATGCTCTCCTTGACCTCACAGGTACCTTAGCTGTTCCTGTGAAACTGAGTTATGGGACTGGATGACTAATTTACTAAAAGCACAGGTACAGCACCTTTTAAACTGAACACATATCATTAACATTTCAAAGTCGTAATTTAACAATAACGTCCTCAGAACGATGACCTGCGCCCACCCGTGATGAGACGGCACTCATCCTCTGACATTTCCAAGCAGAAGTTTGGCACCATGCCTCTAGTGCCCATCAGAGGAGAGGAGAGCAACACCAACTCCACCATGCTCTCCGCCAACCAGACTCTGGTAGAACACAACAGCGTCCTCTAGTGGCTCAGTGCATGTCATGCTTGCTTTGAGATTTAGCTTTTTTGTGTGTCTTTGTGTGTTTTTGCAGAGAAAGCTTCACACCAGAAGAGCTCTATCAATGTTCTTTGTAAGTATCTCTTTTTATTGCAGATGAATCCAATGCAGTTGCAATTTAGTTTTCACACCTTTGCATGCAAGGAAATGTGTGTACAATTACTCTGATTGCAGTGGCTGGTCAAAATGCAAAAGGAGGAGGTTTGAAAAAGTATCAAATGACCTTTTTGCGTTTAACAAGCGCTCAAAAGTTTAGGAGTGCACTCTACAAAAGAGCCTATACTTAATTTAGGACATCCTCATTCCTGTTGGGAAACCAGGGTTTCCTGGTATGACAGGATGCGTTTGTGGGAAGAATGCTTCTACTGCATTGTTCTGCAACTGTAGCCTTGAGGGAGGGCAGGGAGCTTTGGGAAAGTGCTACAGCCTCTGGTGTGTCCCAGCCCAAAAAGCTTTCGCAAGCAAATTGTCCCATGCTTTTGTCCTCAATGTATTTGGCAATTATCTTGATGCTGTTGCTCTGATACTAAGACAAAAGTTTAAGCTTTTAAAAAAGGAAGTAACTCGTTTTAAGCATTGTTTAGGGGGGGGGGGGGATCACTTTCTGTGCGTGTCCCGCTAACCACAAATACCCGTGTTCACATAATGGGAGATCATCTGGCAGATTAGGTATTTTCATGAAATAAGTCACTAGTGTGTTTGGAACCCGTATGTTTATTATGTAGTTCTTATTATCTTTGGAGTTTAAGAGAATGATTTGCTTTCGGAACAAAAAAATCAGCTCATAAGCTTTTATTTTATAGAGATAGAGATAGCTTTAAAAGTTTGTCTGTATGGATGAGCTATACATTGAGAAATGCTGTGAAATAGCAGATACATATTTATTTATTATTTAATCATTTCCAATAGTTATAGCATAAATTAAAAATAATGATTAAAGTAATAAATAATATGTTGTATTAAAATGTTCATTTAATAGTATATTCACTATATTTTATTATAGCAAATTTAAAGTAATTACAGTAATGCCATATAATAAACCATAGTAATATGATAATTAGTAGTGGTGGTAGTGTAATGTTATAAGGTTCATATATTAATATATTCACTGTTTAATATGGCTCATTTAAAATGTTACAAAATGCAATGTCATACTATAATAGTAATAATGTTTTATAGTTTATTTATTATTATTATTTTGTGATGTATAGTATATTCACTACATTATGAAAATGTAATAAATAATATAAAAGAGCTATAATAAATAGTAAAATAAAATTAATGCATTAAAATAATAATTTAAAAAAATGAAAACGTAATATACAACAAAACAATCAACTACAATGCATTTAATAAACACAAAGTTTTTTTATAAAATGATTACATTGAAGTAGCGTAATATTATAAGGTCCATATAATTATCACAATAATGGCTCATTTAATATATTGAAAAACGTAATGTCATAATAATAATAATAATATATCTGTAGTTTATTTTATTATGTGATATTGGTTAATACAATAGTATATTCACTATATTATGTAAATGTAATAATATAAAAAGCTTAAATAGCAAAATAAAACATAAAATAAATGAATAATAAAAATGCTAAAGTGTAATATGACACAACTACAAAAAACTACGTTTTATGTAGTTATTTATTACAATTATTAAAATTATATAATAATAATAATAACAACAATTACAGATACATGTGTTATTTTTGAAAAGACATTAATTTGATTATTAACATTAATCACTAGATATTGTGCTCTGCTGTTTTCAATTAAATTCAACTTATTTGTATACTGTTTTTCCCGACTTGTAAAACAATTGCATAACTGTGGTGAAGTAAGTGTAATGGATGTTATTGGTTTAATATGCTGTTGTGTGAAATCTCCAGATATGGTTTTGACCTCCTGCTATGCCTTGCCATCGTTCTCTTTTTCACTCTCAGCCCATGAAGATGCAGCAGGACTCGTTTGAGGAGCGCATCGAAAGCCCCGAGCCTTTGTATGAGGAGGTGGGCGACTTCGGCCTGCAGGTGCTCAAGTCTTTGGAAACGAGTTTCTTGTCCAGTGCTCCTGCAGAGACCCAGGAGGTTCCCGCACGGCCCATCAGCCTGGGACAGAGGAAGACCGCCTCCCTGGATCGCATGGTTGGGTCAAACCCACTGCACTCTCTTTCCTCCTCTGGTCAATCTCTAGACACCCTCAGCCAGGACGACTCTCTGCCCGTCCCAGGTAGGCACATGTCACACAGATCATGTAGCCCGCAACAGGAATTGCTGTTACAGGAACTCTCCACTATGTTCTGCAAGAAACCAGAGTCTGAAGAGCAGCACAGTGCTGAGAACTTTAGAGACTAGACAAATCCCAAGAGCAGTTTGCTTTGGAACTTGAAATTGCCACGTGTATCTGTCTGAAACCGGACTAGTATTAAAATAATCTGTTCATTAACATTAAACATTACTATAAAGTATTGTGCCAAAGCAGTCACTGGATTTAAGATACACATCTGTGAATCTGTGCTATAATTGTTTTGTATAAATTGGTTAAATCTGTGTTGGCATGTGCATTTGTTAAACTAGAACTTACCTCTCAACATTTTAACGAATTTCACTTTTTTTTTATTATTATTGTTATATTTTATTGTTCTATTATTTGTACCTAAAGATAAAATTACATGTAGGTTTCACTTTGTAACTTTTTTTTTTTTTAAATATACATTTCTTGGCTCAGTAACATTGTATTTTCTCTATAACTGTAAGAAATTAATCGTTATTCATGTAAAGCAAAGCATCTGTGGTCTGTAATACATAATCAGTGGAAAGAATTTACAGAAATATTCCAGGACTTCAGACAGATTCAGTGACTACTATGTGTGCATTTCAATTCTCCTGGGATCTTTTTATATGTATACTGTTTATTATATTTATTAATTTATTTATATAGACTATTTGATATTTCTCAGTGTTTGGAAACACAGTGAAGGAACATGTTATGAGAAGGAAGGCAATTTCTTCAATCGGACCGTAACAGTAGAGGGCAGTATAGATACAGCACATGATGTCCGGACAATCTATAGCATTTGCAATGCATAGATTTTCACTTCTCTTTAGAGGCATTTATTAAAGGCATGTACAGTTCTATAAAGTATCATAACAAAATAAATCTGTTCTTACCCTGAATTTTTCTTCTATGTATTTCAATAAAACATTTTTGAGTGTTCTTCCAAGGTATAAATTAGTTTTTGCCACTCATTTTCCAATAGATTTGAAGCTGTACTGAATTCCTTACTGCCGTATAGAATTGCTTATATGATATAGTGCTAAAATGGATTTTGCATAGTATGGCATCACATGGTTTACTCCAAAAGGATACTTTGATACTTACTTTTATAGTTTATAAAAAGTTTCCATTGATTAATTTTGTTCATATGTACTTCTGTGTTTTAACATCTTGAATTTAATTAGTCTAAATGCAAATGTTTTTAGCCATGAGATCTTCGCTGGTTTATATTGAGTCCTTGTGTGTAAAAAAAAAATGCAGAGGCATCAATATCAAGATAATTATTGGTCAGATTAATTAGTATCCTAATGTATTCAAGGTAAAACTACTGTATAAATGGGTTTGAGGTATTGACTTGGGTCGTTAGGTGTGGTAAAGGAAGCAGTTTGAGTAAAAACGATTATTTTGGGCTATGAGAGCAAGCATATAAGCCTGCTTGAGGATCAGTCAATCAAAAGTGTCTTCTGGGGAGATTTGACTTTAAGAGTAATCTTATTATCCACGCTTTTAACTGGACACCTCTGAGGTAACCTTGTCATGGAAGGGATGCCTCTCATTTCCTCTCAGATAATCTCTCTTTATGTCCAAATCAGTCAACTATAATTTTAATTTGGAGTATTTAATTGTTCCCTCCTAGAATAAATGAGAAAAAAAAATAATAAAATATAAAGATATATTATTTTTGGATATTCTATTATCAGTGTGATATCTGATCCTATGGATTTTATGTTTTGGGGAAATGGGAGACTCATTTAAAAAGACCAAAGACCAAAAGTTAAAGCTGGGTTTGTTTGAAGTTGGGAGACACTGAAGCCTTTTATGAGAATACTGACAATAAAATGTCACCAATTTCATGGAAAATACAATCTTTTGTGCTTATTTGAATGTGGCTCTGCAAATCAAACGCTTGACCCAGATTTGGCAATATGAGGAACTTTCCATGATTTATTATCATTATTGTTATTCTGAAACAGAAACACATATCCCATGTTTTTGTTATGAGAACTGTTTGTTAGATATGTTTAATAAACTATTTAAGTTCCTACTGAACCAATATAGTCGATATAGTTTAAAATACAGATGCCCTGGAATCGCAGCAGAGCCACAGCTGCATCTATACATTTTGTGAAAGTTCGGGGAGACAGTGATAGGCCAAACGGAAGAACCCAATAGGGCATTTCAGAATGTTTGTAAACAATAGGCACCGCGATACTTCCGGGTGGCAGAACGCGAGCGGCTTCTATTGACTAACTGAAGAGATCCAGCCGGCAACTGAACATTTACATAATTAAAATCATTTTTGTTGATCAAAGTTGAAATGATGGTGAAAATATGTTGTGTTTGGGGTTGCGTCACCAGATATACAGCAAAAGGTGTAGTTTTTTTATCGATTTCCTTCAGAAAAAAGTAAATCTATCCAGCGGAACCTGTGGGTGACGAGGTTAAAGCGAGTGGACGTCGTCAAAAGTGCATGTCGTCTTCTAATTATGAGCCTGAGCCCGATTTAAACCCAACCATTTTTAATACGTGGGTCGTTATATAACTGACGTTCTCAAATAACTTAGTTAATTTCTATTACTTTCTATGTTACTTTCTTTTGAGCGGTGAGTAAATGCTTCTTCATCGTAAATGCTTCTGATTGGCCATTGCGTTCAATAAATCAACACATAGGTCTGTGATTGGCTATCGCTCATCGCTGCAGTCATGCTATAAAAAGAAACTCTGCCATGTAAATCATTTCTATTTTGTTTTAATTGTTCTTGTTGCTTTTCTGCAACAGATGAATACAAATGTATTAGTTTTTATTTGTTTTATTCATAGATATTTCTAGTTTGCGGGAGTCCTGCGAATCGTTTTATTCTCCCGCAATCCGCACACGCAGAGTGAATGCATTACCGCTCGCACTCGGCCATCAGATCTCGCATTACCGCTCGCACGCGCTGCGGTCTAGTGCGTTGAGAGTGCACGTCTCTAGATCAAAAAATCGAAGCTCTAATGATCATGTTAACTCTGTCTGAATTTCCACCACGTCTGTTTTTGAATCAACTGTTGAAATGTAGATTAGGCTACTGCCGACAGTGTGTCTCCCTGCAAGCAATTTAATAGTGTTGCCATAGGGACGCTTCAGCTTTTGCCACCCGGAAGAACGTCTGCTGTTGTTGTGACGTCGTGGTGAATTGTCGTATATTGGTAAGCTTCGCCCCTGAAAGCGAACCTCAGGAACTTCCTGTGTTGTGGAAGGATGGAAATGTGGAAGTATGAAGAAGCAGGCAGCAGCCTGCTTCTTCAGGAGGCAGCAGTACAGCCTCCTCACTCTTGTTCACGACATGAATACACTTTACAAAGCCGAAAAATTTCATAATGGCTTGGAATGTAATGCACGGTGCTTTAAATAATGATGCAGCCTTGGAAGAGAGATAGCTCGCAAGCGTCTCCTCTACCCGCGGCAAAGCGCCATATTATTATTTTTTTGTAAATGATTGTCAGAAGCTGGCTTCTTCCATAATTTCGACACCTCAGTATGGAGATCATGAAAGAACGGCAAGCACTGGCGTGGAGGTTCAGGATCACTGGATCTAACAGATAAAGACAGAGATAAGGCAGAGCCTGTCTCTAACCCCGCTGAAAGATCCATTTGCGATCCCCACAATCAGCCTCGGCAGAAGCGGGACTCAGCAGAGCGTCCATAAAGGCAGACGCTCGCAATACTCGCAGTCAACCCCCTCGATAGCTGACTGGGCATGCTGCACTCCCAAACAAACAACACAAAGAATGTGTGTATCCCGCCAGTTAGATAGCGCGAGCAGGTTAAATACTGTTCGCTCGCCATAGTCTCTCATACAAAATTGTTTGTGTGGTGTAAATTGTGATAACTCCTGAGGACAGACACAGTGTTTACACTTGTACAGATTCACACATAGCGCTTTCTGAAGGCACAGAAGCTGTTGCACTTGTGTTTTCGGTGTGCTTTATAGTTTCCTGGTCGATGACGTCTCCCGCCTATGACAATCCGTCTCTCCATTGGACTGATTCCATACGTGCTTCATGATGCATAATGCAGGGGCATTCCCACAGCGTTTACACGCAGCTTGAAGTTCCCTGATATGGAACTATTGTTTCAAGGCTTGTATTCGTTGAAATATTAACATATTTTTCATATTTTGTTTTGATTTTTTTTCTTCTAATTTGGTATTGGTTTTCAATTCCTGGCATTGGTTTTCTAAATGTTACCAATTCCAAGTTTGACAAAAAAAATTGCAGCTGTAAGCTCATTCTTCATACAGTTTGGCAGAACAGACATATGTACCAGTTTTTTTTTTTCTTGCATTCAGCAAGCGCCGAGTGGGAGGTCTTGTTGAGTTGCTTTGTAAGTTTGGGATCTTTTCTAGGGAAGAAGGGACAGCAAAGACAAGCCCCAACAAGAGCTTAGGGGATTAAGTTCATTCTCACTGCCAATTCGTCACCTTCCTTGTGCCCTCTGCTAGTGGTCTCAATGTGCTGCAGTGTTTTGTGGTGGCTGATTCACTTCAGTGAACAATCATAAGAAACATCAGCTCCTCCAAAAGCAGGAGGAAAAATATCCTCGGGGTTTTAGTCCCTCATCGAATACAAGGGGACAAAAAAAAAGCGCTAAATCATGAAGTTGAACGCAAGCTGCTCGGGCCGCAAGCCGAACAATGTTGGAGTATAGAAGATCCTTAGTGAGCCTTTGTATCAATGTGTCAGTTATGTACTACTTTCTGTTCAAAAAAAAGTTGATTATGAGGATTTGTTGTAAAGATTGTCAATCTAATGCTCATGTGCCCCAATATGCATGGTCTCAGGACCGAAATCTCTCCGTTATTAAGTCCACAAATCAACTGAGGAAAATGCAACGACTTCAAATCATTCGAATGCTTCACTAGTCTTAAATATTCAAGCGTTTCTTTCTTAGATGTTGAATCACCTTAAAAGCTAATGGTGAGATGATGGACAGTTGTCGAGTGATGACACGGCTCGGTCTTCTTGCACTGGGGACCCTCTTGTGAGCAAACACTTATTGTTGAGTCTGTCTGTGTATGAGTACCCCGCTCTGAAAGGATTCATTGAGTCCATGGATGAGTAACCTCGGGCTGCTCGCTCTTCAAAAGGATCCTCTAGTGTGTCTTTGAAAGCAAACTCCTTCACTGTGAATCTGAAGGGGGACTCTATACTCATTTAACAGTGGTTTTGGAGTAAGCCTCACACTTGGGGTGTCTGACCCAATGGAGAGAGATAGAAGCTACAAAAAGGTGAAGAAACCGAAGGCTTACCGCAGACCAGGATTTTGTTTCAGTCTCGAGGAGGCGCTGCCTGTTTCCGAGCCCCACAACAATTGGGTGTAATTGGGACTTTTGTCTGAGTAGCATTTCTTCAAAGACAAGGGAGCCTCTCGGATAACCGCCATTATAGTTGTCCTTTGGCCTGGCAATTAGGATTTGAATCAGATGGTCACAAACCAAACCCTTAACACTCGTTTAATATGACTGATTTGGGGGCGACACACAAACAATGAGTATGAGAGCACTAGTGAAAATGCTTCTATTCTGCATTTTGCTCATGTAAAGTGAAATGTTTCATTACAAATTATATCATCAGCATAACATTTTGAGTAAAAAAAAAAAAAGTCAGGTAGCACTTTCATTTACAGTCCTGTCCCCCATGTACATTCTATAATTGGAATGCACATAAATTGATGTACTGTAAAATAAAGTGCAACCAAAAGCTGAATTAAAAGACTTTCATGAATTCCAGAATGTGATCGACTTGGATTTGCTTTTTGACGGCAGCACTCAAATGGAGTGAATGAAAAGGTGTGTGTAAAACTAGATGATCAAGTTTCCAGATCCTTAAACTATCTCACTTTTTGCCCAAGTTAAAATTCAATTTTGAATATCAGATTTTAATGTGGTCTCACATTTTTGGATCTCACTCTATAATGTAACTTCCAGGGAATGCCACAGATAGCTCAAACAAGACTTTGGAATATTATTTAGAGATGCTATTTGAAGAAAAACAAAAGCTAGCCTATACACTCACCTAAAGGATTATTAGGAACACCATCCTAATACTGTGACCCACTTTCGCCTTCACATTTGCCTTAATTCTACGTGGCATTGATTCAACAAGGGCGCTGGAAGCATTCTTTAGAAATGTTGGCCCATATTGATAGGATAGCATCTTGCATTTGGTGGAGATTTGTTCAAGAAACCAATTTGAAAGGATTCGAGCTTTGTGAAATTGTGCATTATCCTGCTGGAAGTAGCCATCAGAGGATGGGTACATGGTGGCCATAAAGGGATGGACATGGTCTAAAACAATGCTCAGGTAGGCCGTGGCATTTAAACGATGCCCAATTGGCAGTAAGGGGCCTAAAGTGTGCCAAGAAAACATCCCCCACACCATTACACCACCACCACCAGCCTGCACAGTGGTAACAAGGCATGATGGATCCATGTTCTCATTCTGTTTAGGCCAAATTCTGACTCTACCATCTGAATGTATGAACAGAAATCAAGACTCATCAGACCAGGCAACATTTTTCCAGTCTTCAACTGTCCAATTTTGGTGAGCTCTTGAAAATTGTAGCCTCTTTTTCCTATTTGTAGTGGAGATGAGTGGAACTCGGTGGGGTCTTCTGCTGTTGTAGCCCATCCACCTCAAGGTTGTGTGTGTTGTGGCTTCACAAATGCTTTGCTGCACCTCACTTGTAACAAGTCAGTCAAAGTTGCTCTTCTATCAGCTTCTTCTATCTGTTTACGCAAATTCTGACTCTACCATCTGAATGTCTCAACAGAAAACAGGACTCATCAGACCTGGCAACATTTTTCCAGTCTTCAACTGTCCAATTTTGGTGAGCTCTTGCCTCTTTTTCCTATTTGTAGTGGAGATGAGTGGTACCCAGTGGGTTCTTCTGCTGTTGAGAAGACATAGACATTCAGTTTGGAGTTCAGGAGATTGTCTTGACCAGGGCCACACCCCAAATGCATTGAAGCAACTGCCATGTGATTGGTTGATTAGATAATTGCGTTAATGAGAAATTGAACATGTGTTATATATAATCCTTTCGGTGAGTTTATAGGAAATAAAATCATCATGAACAATTTTAGTCCATTTTCCATTGGTTTACTCACTGTAAAAATCAAAACATATGAAAAGATATTTTACATTGCTTTACTTTAATTGAAGTTAAGCAATTTTCAAGAATTTTAATGTAATTGAAGTCGAAATTTTTAAATGCTTTATTTGATTTATATTTGCCAATTTTCAAAAGTTTAGGGTCGGTAAGATAAGGTTACCAAGGTTGTATTTATTTGATCAAAAATACAGTCAAAATGGTGATATTGTTAAATTTTATTACAATTTAAAATAACCGTTTTATATTTGACTGTAGTTTGACTGCCCCTTAACAATCAAACAAGTACAAATCATTCTGCAACTATGAAAAGTTGTCACAATTGCTAGATTACTAAAACATTTGATAGCAACAACGCTTGGAGAGATATTTCAGAACCTCGAAAGGCATCTTGAACTTATACTGGCACCTGTTGGAGTCGATTTTGTGCGAAAGCACACGATTCCAGTGATGCCATTGTAGTAGTGACAGTCAGACATACTGAATTCTGCAAGCAAGAAAGCCTTACGGAGATAAAGTGAGTAGAATCTTTTATTAGGCTACAGACTAAACATTTCACCTGATTTTTTTTTCTTTGCAAAACCACACTGAAGTTTAAGATGAATTCAAAATAAAGAGGCGGCAGACGAAACTTTACATTCAAATGTTGGAGCCCGGAAACACAATCTCGGTGTGTTCCAAAGTTCAAGTTTGCTGAAATCTGACCTGCTAATTTGTATCAGAAGATGGATAGATCACAACGTGACCTTTAAGCTGGATTAAAACAACACAAACTTTAAAGCTGCAGATTTGCAGTCTTGCAGGAAAGACCTTATTTTATTGATATTATTAATTATGTATGTTGAGTTTATGGTTGAATTTATGGTTTATGGACAGCGTGATGACACGTCACGTCCGTGACTGCGTCTGAAGCAATTCCGCATGCTTAAAATGTAGTTTGACTGCCCCTTAACAATCAAACAAGTACATTTGTTCACTATCTCCATGTGACCTTGCAAAGCGTCAGCGCACCTGCGCATTTTCCCCGATCACGGCGTGCGTTGGCACTAATGAGAGTACGATTTGTCTTTAGTTAGCCAGAATGTCCCCCACAAAACAATTGCATCCTGTTAGTTGCCCCAGTTATTTAAAACAACTTGAGCCTGTTTAGATGTGTCTGAATTATGCAAATCTGCATGGGGACAGCATTGTTGCACACATATATCCCTGGAGGGATGAGCCTGTAAACACCACGGCGGCATTCTTCCCTCGGCCCCGAATTTCCCCCTCTTCGCCCAGTCGATAAATAAAGGCAACGTTAAAGGGGTCTAATCCCGGGGATGACCCCGCTTTGTCACGTCACCTCTCCAGAGCTGAAGGGGGACGGGTGGGGAGAAAAATGGGGGAAAACGCTCCACATTAAATCCACAACAGTGCACGTCTAAGCTGTCACCTCTGTAAATGACCTCAGGCCTCGAATGGGGAAGACAGCAGAAAAGGACACACTTTATAACTCGGGCTCAATTCAGCCCCGAAGGCCCCACCTCTTATTTTGGCTGCACAAAGTGTTGTTGCCGGCTTCTCCGTACATTAATCTTCAACCCCCCGCTTGTCCCCCCCCCCCCCACCCCACATCTCCACTTGGACGACTCCCTCCATTGTGGCCCGGCTCATTGTAATGTGAGCCTGACTTCATCTCTATGCACCGGCAGGCAGGACTGTCTTTTCCTCTGTCCTGCGCCCCCACCCTCTCGCCTCGTACCCCTGCCTTAATTGCCTCGGACCACCAGTATGTTGCGGCTGCAGATGTCTCTCTCCTTAATTTGCGTAGGGAGCACAATCAGCCCCATCTGCTGCAGTTTTTCCTTTCCACCGGCGGCCCCCCTCCCCGAAGAAATCACCTCTGCTCTCGCTTAAGTCTCCACGGTAAGCCCCCCTACCCCAGAGCCAAAAAAGCCACAACTCCTACTCCTCCTAAAGAAAACCTTGTCAGTGGGGCTGGGATTGAAAGCCTATCAAAAAGCTATAGAAGAGTGCTTTGCTTCGGAAGGGCACAATCGAGGGGTTGGTGTGAAATGAGGGCCCCCTACCAGTTTACTTTTTTCCAGCGCTACTCCCTGTCAGGCTTCTGAAAGAGGCTCGGGCTACAGAATCGGGGACAGATGGGAGGACTTTAGGGAGGAATAATCAGAACGCGCCGCGGCCGATAAAGGTACTGCGTAGCGCCGTTGTTTATACAAAACAAAATAAAGTACACAAGCATAAATCCTCTCAATGGGCTGCGTGACACTCGGCCAAATGCAGGCGGGCGGACGGACTCCCCCCGGACTTGCGCCGTGTCTGGCTCTTTTTCACGTTGTTGAGGAGCAAATGCAGATGATGTGTAACGAGGTGGGCTTTTTTTGCAATCCTTTCAGGGATAATATTTTAAAGTTCTACTAGAGAATATAATTCTTGTGATAATAGACGGACAGAGCAATTACTCTTCGAGTGACAGATGAACAGAACAGCCATTTTGACTGACATCTCCAGTCAGATGCCCATAGATTGCATTGGAATGGACACTGGGAGTTGAGAATGATTGATGGTGCGTTGGAAGACAAGGGAACTCCCTGTTTTTGTGCATTTTCATAATTTTGAGAGACGACTTTTGTTCTATCCAACAAAGCTCTTTCTAGGTTTTTTTATTCTTTGTCTTTCGACTAAAATGAGGGTGTGAGATGAGTGAAGCCACTGTCACCCGTGCGGACCCTTATTATGGAGGGTTCAGTGAGCATTTGTGTCAGTTCATGTGTGCAAGTGATTCTCTTTTCTTCCTTTTATTTCAACTCTAATTCTAAATATATTGAGGACGTTTGCACAAATTTGGGCAAATGACCGCTTTCAATCATGTCTGAGGTCTTGTGCTTGTGGATTTTTGTGCAGCTGGACAGTGTAAAACAAACTTGTCAGACTACATTTTACACACAACGCAATTCAGGAAATCATGTGTACAAATGTAAAATGTTTTGAGGGGGTATAAAGTGTTTGCTATGAGGTTGCTAGAGCATTCTGGGTTTCCCAGTTCAAAACAGAAATGGTGCCGCTGTACTTTCTTGTGCTCCAGGTTTCCAGTCACATACAGAGTTTGGTCCTTCATTATGGTTCCTTCTAAATGAGTGAAAATTTGTCCTCAAGTTTTTTTGTCCTCAATGAAAATTTGTCCTCAATTAGACAGCTTTTTATAATGCCTTTTTGCAAACTCAATCTTTACCACCAATTGAGGGTTTGCATGACTATAAACGATGTAGCATTCATTTCATTATATCAATATATTTCTTAACTTCTTTCTATGGTTCTTTCCCAACTTATAGGCAAATTGTCTTTGCAGTGATTTAAAATGTTTACATTCTAAATCAGGCTAAATATGTCTAGATGTAATATCCTAATATCTCACCATTAGCTATTTTTAGCTGCATGCCAGAGCATATCTCAGTGCGGTCACATGACTCTTGTCTCATGTTTGTGATTTTCACTACTCTGACACTTACACCAGATGGCACAGCTTAATCCCTTGACATTAGTTAGATAATGTAATTGACAAATAAAGGCTTCACAACTATATACTAGCCCTATGCTCAACCCCCACAGGTAGCATTATAATCCCTTTAAATGGTGATATGATAGAAGAAGTGAAATGATAGAAGCTGCCTAAGGCTACACTAATGACATTTGTGCTTCTTCCTCAACTTGCTAAGAGCTGAATGCAGTTTTGATGAAATATAAACCCTGCAATGAATGCAATTTATGTGAATCCTAGCTTAGCTAATAAAATAGCGTCTTTATAAGCGTCTATGTAAGTATTGTATCGTCACATTAATGTACAGTGACCCCCAAAATTATTTATGTCATTCTAAGATGATTGTTATATATTATACAGTGATCATACTATCCTTATACAGTGACATTGAAACAGATTTAAGGCTTTTAATATTGAAGAATGTACATTTTGCAATAAAGAAGTACATTTAAAGTTAATTATATTTATATTAACTTTATGTCAAGTGATATCTCAGTAAATATGTTAATGTATTTGCTCTATACTTAGTATAAAATAAATGTATTTTAAATACGTTTTGGAATAGATTTTTTTTTTTTTTTTTTTTTACTTGGGTGGAAATAAATAAACACTAAAACTGAACAAACCTAAAACTAAAATCCAAATAAATTAGACCTAAATAGTACAATAAAAATTAATAATAAAAATGACAAAATCACAACAAAATTAACGAAGATTAACCTAAAATTCAAAATAAACATTGAAAATATAAAAAAAGCTATTTCAAAATGTTTTAAAAATTTTATAAATAACACTAACACTTCGTACATTTAATAAAAAAATAGCATATAGGACCATTTGATTGTTTTGCAGATGCCACTCAGAGACAGTTTACGCGACACCATTTTCAACTAAAAACTGAAAACGACAAAAGTGTTTTGGGGGCCTGAAAACACAAACTTTTGAAAAGGTTTAAAGTGCAAAATTTTGAGAGCGATACCATTATCGTCTCGATATAAACTACAAAAACAGAAATTTGTGAAAACGGTGCCGTCATGCGCAAGTGTGTTACATGTTCAGTCAAAAAGGCATGTAAGTGTTACTTTACAAAATAACATCGCCAACTACTGGCCTGACATGAATATTACAGTGTTTTTAGTGAAGTTCGTGGATCCGTAGATCGTTTTGACAATGATGTCATCTGCACATGATGTTTTTAGTTTATCGTTGTCGTGTAAACATAGTTTACATTTACACTTTTATCCAATGCAACTTACAATTGCTATATATGTCAGAGGTCACACGCCTCTGGAGCAACTAGGAGTTCTTGTGTCTTGCTCAGGGACACATTGGTGTCTCACAGTGGATTAGAACCTGGGTGTCTCACACCAAAGGCATGTGTCTTATCCACTGCGCCATCACCACCAGTTTGATATTGGTATCTAATGCAATGCAATACAGTGATTTGGGACCATTAGATGGTCCAAAAAAAATCGTATTACTGAAAGGGTCTAAGGATAATGATAAGCTGTTTTTATTCCGACAGGTGTTGTTATCTGGGGAATACAGTGCTAATTGTGCCGTTTTTCTTGTCGGATCCACTATGTCTGGCGAGGGACAGTGGGGACATAGGTGCGAGTGGCACTGACACTCATAATGAAGGCTGTAGGCCTCGGCCCAGTCTCAGGACATGAACCCCCCACAGAGCCCGCTTTGCTGTGAAGCACCGCCTTTTGTTTGCCATTTATTTACCTTGCTTACCCAAGCCATGGTGGTGAGAACAATGAGGTCTAGATCAACAGCTCCTTGAATGGCTGCGGCTTCTTTATCCTTTGCCTCTGAACACTGGTTACCTCCGAAAGCCAGTGATTAAGATCCCAACGGGCTATCTTCAGTTCAAAAGCACAAAGGAACTCCACTTATCCAATAAAGAGTCCCACATTCTGCATCCGTAGCTTGTTGCCGTTAGATATGGTGGTACGAACGCCACGTGAGAATTTAGACACCATTATTATCTTCAACTTTGGGTGTTTTTTTTTCACCATTGTTCATAAGTTTGGATTCTTAAAGTTGCATTTATCAAAATACAATAAAATATTGTGAAATATTTTTACAATTTAAAACGACTCTTTTTTTTTAACCGTAATATAGTTTAAAATGCAATTTATTCCTGTGACGCAAAGCTGAATTTTTAGCCTCTGTTACTTCGGTCTTCAGTTTCAGGAATATTATATATATTTAAAAACTGGATAGCCTGAATTAGGCTGAACTTAGCCTTTATGTTTTGCAATACCATTGATCTTCACAAAGTTTATTAATGCAGCATAAGGGTGTTTTTTTCTTCTTCTGTGATGTTTAGTTTCTGAATATTGGAGGTTGGTTTGGCTGCATGGGGTAGAAGGGAGGTTTGGGAACCGGTGGTCCCAACCAGCTGCATGGCAAAACGCCGCCCATTCCCTGCTCAACAACAAAAGATGAAAGCGCGTCCTGCTGGGTGGCAAAGACACCAGGTGACTAGAGCAACCTGAAGGGTGAAGCCCAATGTTCCCTAATGCAGAAGAAAGCAGGATCCCATTCTTTGGCCACCATTTAAGCATTTTGCAAAAGGGGAGTTGTTTCTCCAGCTTTTTAAACATAACCGCATAATCCTTTCCCTCTCTAAACACACAATAGAGTGGTAAGAAGGTGGCACCGCTGAAGCCTTCCATAATAAAACCGAGCATTATGGACCAATGCACACAGGTCAGGTTTCACAGGGGAATCCAGGACTGTCTGCACTGCTAAGAAACATTCAGTTTTTATTTTAAGTCATCATTGCATAAAACAAGTGCTATTTATCTGAAGTAATAAGTTTGCGAAGTTTGAAAGCATACTGTGCAGCCAGTCACTATATAACGAAGCAGAAGAATGATCCGTTCAAATCCAAGGAAAATATGGGGGTTTCATTTTTGGCAAATATGTGAGAACTCTGCAAAGATTGACAAACATGATAAAACAAATGAAAACACTAGTTTTTTTTTTTTTTTTTTTTTTTTTTTTGCATAAATGGCTTGGACTATAGTTTACTGTACTTTATAATACTTTAAGAATGGCCCTAACTTTTAAGTTAGTTAAATGAAAAGGGAGATTGGTCTAATTTGATTTTTTTTATTCTTTTAAATGTTTAAAAATGTTTATATTTTAATTTACTTCAGTATTATAGTATAACATGTGTATTACATTGTTTTGTTTGGCAATCCAGTGTTCCATATCTTTGCAGCACACTCTAAAAATGCCAGGTTGTTTCAACCCAAATTTGGGTCAAAAATGGGCAAACCCAAATGTTGGGTTAAAATGGACAAACCCAAATGTTGGGTTAAAAATGTAATTAAAAAATTACAGCTGAAAGTGAAAGTTGAAGTTGGGTTAAAATTTTAAATTATATTTTTTAACCCAACATTTGGGTTTGTCCATATTTGACCCAAATTTGGGTTAAAACAACCCAGCATTGTTTAGAGTGCAGCATTGAGTCTTTAAAACTTAGTCCAAAAGCAAAGGAAACAATGAAACTTTTTTACATAACCAATATTAGGTGTTTCCATGGTATCAGAATTGTTTGCATGTTGTGTTTACACAGTGGTTAAAATAATAGGTTCAGAAGTTCACGCGATAAACCCGACTTGCAAAGGGAGTCCACAATTGTTAGGGAGTAAAGGGGAATCATAAATGTGACACTATCCTTTTCTCCTTATATTTATTTCATGTTCACATATTGTC
Organism: Cyprinella venusta; assembly: GCA_038021265.1. Classification (NCBI taxonomy): domain Eukaryota; kingdom Metazoa; phylum Chordata; class Actinopteri; order Cypriniformes; family Leuciscidae; genus Cyprinella; species Cyprinella venusta. The sequence continues at coordinate 18,008,201 of CM075873.1, read as the reverse complement.
TATTGACCTTTAAAATAACGGGTATTAAAAATTAAATGTACTACCTGAAAAAGTCTATGATACTGAGGTAAATAAAACATTTTTGAATAATGACAAAAATGATTAATTACTAAAAATGTATAAACAATGAACACACACTGGCTTCACAATTAAAAATAATCCAAATTACATTATTGCGGTTTATAATATCCTGTGTGGAATATATTAGAGTAGATTAGAAGTATAGAGAAGCATTAAATTCAGCCCTTAGGGAAATAAGAAAATAATTTAATGAGCAAATAGACTGGTCAGATTTATTTTGCCTATTATATTATAATCTAGTGTTTTATTGGTGTCAGCATAATGTGCACATCATCATCATCATTGTTGTTTTAAATATTTAAGTTATTTAGGCTTAGATTATTGGCTATTATTGTGGTAGAGATGGAATTTCCATTTTTTAGAAAAGACTGTGTTAAAATGTAAAAATTGTTCAGTTACTTACTTAAAAATAAATAGTAAAACTGTTGCCTTAAAATTATTAAGTAGCTAAATAAACATAATGCTTAATTGAAAAAACATAAGTTATGTGAACTTGAAAATTATTACTTAATTTTTTTCAATTAAGGATGAAGTTTATTTACTTAATTTTAAGGCTACCGGTTTCGTCAAATTTTTTAAGTTAAGTCAACTGATCGCTTTTTACAGTGTGTTTTCTTAACCTTTTGATGTGCAAGCTATGGATACCCCTTCTAAAGCGCAACATGGGTCTTAAAATACCCGTATTCATTTACTATTTGTGCATGACTTGGGATTTTTTTGTTTCACCTTTTGAAATCACTTTATTTGTGAATTTAATATTTCATGATCCAGGAATATTCAAAATATCTTGTTTTCAGTTATCACGAATTCATATTTAAATATTTCCTAGGTTTATTGTTAATACATCAAGTTTACACACATGGGTCTAAATTGACCCATCGATGCAAGTGTGATAAAACAAAATAATGATGAAAACTTTTTGTTTAAATAATCCATTAACGTTGTTTAGATCAACACATTTACAGTAAAACTTGAAATATGTTTATTGGCCACTTTGTCACTCATAACACACATATGTCCTATAACACTGAAATTTAACTGTAGTGTAGTGGGGATCTTGTGTATAACTTTCTATTGCAACTTTTATTTTGTTGACCTAGCTATTAGACAAAATAGAATATGTCGACCGCAAGCCAGCTAATAATATTGGACATGTTTCTCTTTTGCACTAGCAATGGATAACACAGTCTCATCCCAAGACATCATATAACTGACGTCTTGGGACGTCTTTTGACCATACATCAACATCCACCGTTTGGGTAGGGTACCCTTTAACGTCAGTTACATGACGATCCTGGGACGTCATAAAACTGATGCTTTACCTTTAACGTCAGTCAGGTGACGAAGTAGGTTTAGGGGTAGGTTTAGGTCTGGGGTAGGGTTAGGATCCGATAACGTCATCCAACCGACGTTAAAGGGTACCCTAAAACGGTGGATGTTGACGTATGGTCAAAAGACGTCCCAAGATGTCAGTCATGTGACGTCTTGGGATGAGACTGCGCTGCAGTGGATTTCAAGGTCAAGGTAACCTTAGCCTAAACGTTCAAGATGTCTTTCATAAAATATCAAATATTTTCCGGCAGCCGTGTTGAATTGTGAAATGTGTGGCAGGTGAATAATTGTCTGCAGCAAATATATTTTTGCTATTTATAAATATCAAAAATTCCTATATGGGTCATTTTTGATAAATACCTGGATAAATAAATGATACAATAGGCTACATTTCTTTCAAATATTCAGCAAAGAAACATGAATACGGATCTTTTTAGACCCATGTTGCGCATTAGAAGTGTAATGAAACAAAAATAAGAAAGGAACATTTTAAATAAGAATTTGAATGATCTAAAACAAGTTTATTGAGGAATAACTGGAATACTGAACGATGAAATTAATTTCTTGCAAAGATATAGAAAATGAAAACTCAGTTGGGTCTATATACCATGTTGTGCATCAAAGGGTTAAAATGCAGGGTTGAAATATCTACTAGTTGAGCTACACCAATCAAATGATTTTTAAAAGTTTGTTCAGATCATGAAATAGGTGGTTTCTTTTTGCAGTGTCTGAACTACAAGCTGGTTTAGGGTGTATCTCAGTCTTTGAATTGAGATGCAGTTTCAACAGAAAAGGTGTACTGATCATTACACAGACAGCTGTCAACTTACAGTATGTGTTGTCAAAAGTGGAGTCCCACATGGAGACGATTATGCTCTCCTGCAAACCTTCATCTTGTCAGTCCGTCATAGACAGGCAGTAGAACTGATGACTCCAGACCATTACCCTGTGAATGAGAGATGGCAGGTCTAGTTAGTTTGGAAAGGGTATCCGGTAGTATGTTAATCATTCTCGTGACAGAGTACTGGCAAGAACCCATCAAAAGCCTCAGTGTCAGGTCCTCAGGACGAATGATGGATCGCCCCTCTCTGAGCTTCCAGAGGAGTGATCAGCAGCCTCCTCTGGCTTTACAATAATGAGGACAGGAAGCCCAGTTTGAAAAAGAAGTGCTACGTCAAGAAGCGGAGTGGGTTCCTCAGCCTTGAATAAGAAAAAGAGAGGTCACGATTGATCAGCAGCTTTATTGATCATTGCTCCCACTGCTCTCCCAATCTGGAGGTGTGAGCGGGGCAGCTGAGGCGTCGCACGAACGTCAAACCCCAGGTACTGTGCCCACTTTCATTATTCCTCTAACAGGAGGATTAAGAACGCTCTTTAGCATGCAAAAATTAGGTACAGCTTTCTCTATTCTACAGGCTAAAGACTCAAACACACGCCAATACTTCTCAGTGACAGTGACAAATGGTTTGTATATTTGTCCGAGATCAATATCCAGTTTGTACTAATGGAGATGGCAAACTGCAGGATGATTTAACTGCCATTGTGGACCTATGCATTGTGTGTCTATTTACGTTATTATTTAAAAGGTTAATCAAATAAGTCAAATTAGGTCTTCTTTCTTTGACAGCCATTTTAATTCGCAAATTATTTTATAAGTTTGTAGGTATAAAAGTATAATTTGTAGCTAGACTAGCAAATACTTACAAATACAAGTCAGAAGGTTGAAGATGCAAACGAAACAAATGTAATGCCAATTTTAAAGTCACCATGAAACCGAAGTTTAAAGGGACACTCCACCCATTTGCATTAAGATTTCCATTGTTAGAAATCCAGTCATCCTATTGAATGGTCGTGCAACTCTCTCTCATTTTCCCCTGAGACGAGAGAAATCCGCTATTTACCTTTTTCACTTCCTCCTACAATGACGCAAAAATCGTCATTTTACGTCATTGTAGGCGGAAGTGTAAGAAGGGGGGATTTCTGTAAAGACTATTTGCACTAATTCCTATCCCTTCAGACCTGCCCATAGGGGGTTGGGCCTAATGCGCTAACAGACCTATCACAGATCAGTGCCAGTGCGTTTGATTTCATCGGCAGAAATCATTTGGAAATATGGACGAAGGTACTGAATACGCAGACGGATGCATTATGGATAGGGTTGGGTACAGAAATGTAGTGCCTTTAGGAAACCGGTTCCGACGTAAACGGTAATAACCAGACTGAATAAAAACGAAAATTACGGTGCCTGAGTCTCTGTGTCATGAGGCGCACACACGTATAGTCTCTTGTTCTCTCCCTCTCCCTCGTGCTCGCACTATACAGTTTGGAGCAGTCTGATCTGTCTCGCAGTCGCATGTGCGCTCTTGCTCACTCGCTCTAGATTCCGGAAGATTTTAACTAATTTGCGGGCTTCAGGGAGCCAATATCAATATGTGGGAGACTCCCGGAACGTCTGATAGCGAGGGGATTAATGAAGATGCCGAAGACAAATGCTCCAAGACAAAATGCTCCAATTGGCTGCATTTCACATGTAAAATTACATGCCGATTGTCTGAAGCCCATATAGAATCACACCAATCCATTGACTGATGGCGCGGGCACCACCTTGACGCTCTTACGTCGTCATATCATAGAACTTATGCACCAGAGTTACGTGGGAATGAACCAAATGACTCGAAAAAAGATTTGTTCATTTTCATGAACGATTTCGAACAGGAGAGTCACGAACGTGCATCACAGAACTGAGCAAGGCCAGCATTTGTGCTTATAAAACGTAAAGTTTTTTATTTATTTTTGAAATAGACGATCACCCCTAGATAAGACCCCTATTCATCGTCTGGTAGCGTTTAAAGCCACTTGAAGCTGCACTGAAACTCTCATTTGGACCTGTTTGGTGCCCAGTGAAGTCCATTATATTGAAAAAAAAAATCCTGGAATGTTGTCATCAAAAACCTTAATTTCTTTTCGACTGAAGAAAGAAAGACATGAATATCTTGGATGACATGGGGGTGAGTAAATTATCATCAAAAGTTTTTTTAAAAGTGAACTTCTACTCCTTTAAAAACCCTGATAAGTTAGAAGAACAGAGGGATCTAGAACCTTCAACTCAAAGGTCTGGTGTGACGAATCACCTGAACTGCAACAAAGAAACCTCGGCTTGGCCATGATATGTGGTCTCAATTCATTTTCCACCTTTTTTAACGGTGTAAAACAGAGATGCCTTTCCAATTTTACCATGTACCATTTGCCCCTCTGTTTCATGTGGCCTTTTGCCCTAATCTCTCCCTCCCCTCCTTAGTCCTGCCAGCATCACAGAACTCGCAGTTATTGCCGATTTCTAACTTCCCCTGGAACTAATGTGATAAAATCTAAGAAAAAGGCAAGGTAGACAAAGAGAAAGATGTAGCCCTGGGCAGGACGGCTAGCAAAGGTCTAAGCCAAGGCAACAAGTGCCTTTGGGACCTAATGGGATTTTCAGGGGCTTGCATTGATCTCCTGCATGCCCATTCACAGAGTCTTTTGGCAGCCGGACGGCACACTTCAGCCCCCCAGCTCTCTCTGGTGCACAACGAGAGCCCCCCCGTGCAAAAACAGATCAGCCGCGCTCTGAGGTCAAAGCTACAGGTGATACTAATGGACAGAGGATCCGTCATTAGTCTAAGAGCGCTGAACCACTGCATATGGTACAACTCACTGCTGTTTGGACAGATTAGACTGTACATAAAAGCAAGCATTATATACGTTATTATGTGTATTTTGCAGTTTTCCAGAATACAAACTCTTATGTTTAAGGCTCAAATAGCACATGTTGCATCATGCTCTAACAACAAAAACTGGTCTTAATTTATAACAGAGGTGGTATCAGGTAATAATGTCATGAACTTTGATACTGTTGCCACGAAATGGACACTTTTTGACACTTAAGTTGCATGAATGACATTGTATTAGATACAAAAGGTTAAATGGCATCTGCAAACAAATGCTGAAGAGCTTTTCTCAAAAATTAAAATCTTATTCTTTCAAGTGCTTTTAATTTACAATATATGGCATCTGTTCTCTTAACTAACCACAGGTGTACTTCATCACATTAAATTTATGAACATAATCCATTCATTTTTGACAACCAAAAAGTGTAATGGTGGTTCAATTTTAACAGGATTTTGCCTTATCGATTATATATTATACCAAAAAGCAATTTTATTGCGCACTTTTTTTACTGTCTGAAAAGTGTTTGTGCTGAATTAAACATCACTTAGTTTAACATTTTGTTAATATGCAAAACAAATATTTGGTAATTTTGGGTACAATTTTCACTATAACTGCCATTAGCATGCATATTATAGGATATCGGCTGTTTATTAGTACTTTTAAAGAATTATGCATGATCATTCAACTCTTAATCCTACCCAATACCTAAACAACTTCCTTGCTAACTTTTAATAAGCAGCAATAATTAGGAGTTTATAGAGGCAAAAGTGGTAAATAGTGAGAATTGGACCCAAAACTAAAGTGTGACCACATATGCGTATATTTTTAGGTATAGTGCAAGTGTTCAAATACTTTTTATGTAATCATAGTACTGAATATACCGTGGTATTTACGTAGTACTTAACGCATATTGGCTATTAGCATGTCCCATAAACCACTGTGGTACAAAAGTCATTTTTGGTACTTTTTTTGTTAGTTTAATGCAAAGTGTCCATTGTGGTGCTCATTCTCCAAACCAATCCCTGAAAAATAATTGATTTGATGATTTGTCACTAGCTTTTACACTAAAAATAGCACTTTTTTCAGTGAACATTTATTATGGTATTTATATGAATTCACAATTAAGTAGTAAAAGTGACTTATTCAAATCAAAGACATTATAATGTAATGAAAGCACACCATTTTTGTTTATTGGTACATTTGCACAGAGCTATTACCTCACGCCAGTGTTCGTCATTGCTCTAAATGTTACCATAACAAGAGCGGCGAACACTTGTTCATTCATCAGTCTTGCCACGTCTGTTGTTACAGCATGTACTGTATATAGACAAGTGGGTTCATTCTTTGCAGCGAGGGCTTCCTTTGTGTCACTGACGGCCGCAGAGAGAGCTCCAGGGCTTGATCTGAGGGTGGGCAAATCTGACAGCCCGCACTTTGAGTCGAGGGGGAGGGGAGCCAGTAGCTCTGTCAGGCAATCTTCAAGTGGCAAAGCTTTTCAAAGCTTTGTTATCCACTTTGGGATGCCCCCTCTGACCTCACTGTGGACATGCTTAGCCCTTCAAGGAAATGGAGAGGGATCTAGGGCGTTCTGTATTGTCGTCCGAGGGAAGCAGGGTTCAGACTCGCATGACCGCCATTCCCCAAGGAGCGGTCGGGGTGAAGACCCGGCACAAAGGTGAACCAGGGGAGTTGTCATCGGACACACGAGAGAAGCGGAGCAGCAGAAAGATTTAATGTCCACAAGGCGACCTCCTTGTTTTGCGAGGCTGTAATACACAGCGCCTATTCTCTCTTTGTTTTACTTTTCCTTGTACAACCATGCCGTCCCTCTGTATCCTTCTCACTAAAAGCAACAAAAAGAGTTTCATTGAACTGAATCGCTATTTTCAAGCTTGTAGGTCAAGGGAAAAAGAGATTCAAACTCTTTTCACAATAGATAGTTCAAATCAGCTTATGTTTGTAATGCCTTTAAGATTCAGCTCTTTTTTAAATTCTAAAAATATAAAACAGCTCAGGTTCTCTTTCTCTATTTAAGTTCAAGGAACAGGTTCTGGTTTCCTGAAAATGGGAATGAGTATGTTATTTGCTTCAGTTGGTGTAAATCCGAATTTGTTATGGCAGATGCTCATGTGATAATGATCGCAATACTGAAAATCTAATGGAAAAACAGTATTAGTCTCGATTTTACCCCAGAAAGTATGTGGCTCTGTAGTGAATTCTCTCTTTCTTTGCGGTTGGAGGAAAGATCATGGTAGAAGCAGGTGTTACACACTTCTCTACACATCAGCCGCACCACGCAGTAACAAATGTGCAACAGTTGGCTATTTCCAAATCTTAAAAAGCCAAACCAAATCCAACTTTGTGGTTCATTGAAAAGAAAGGCGAAGTGTAAAAGTTGTGCTCCATCTCCTTTGATTTAACCCTTGCTTTGAGATACTGCCCAGTCTGGGTTCATCCCTGGCACGCCAATAGCTACACACAAAATGCAATTAAAAGAAGCTGCCTTCTCATTCTCTGTTCCAGACACTTTCACTCAGAGCTTAATCCATCCCCCAGCTTTAAGACCCTTATGTGATCTGGGACACACGGTTCCCATTCACACCGCTTCATCCTGCTCTTTTGTGTTCTTAATCGTTCCTCAGTATTAAGCAGCCTTGGCAGCCCAATCCCCTTACTAACACACAGCCTTGGCGCTTTGTTAGGTCCAGGCACATCACCCCCCATCCTCTGAGCTGCGTGCTGCCCCTCTCCTGCCTGAGAGGCCCTCCTTCACGACGCCCGGCTTATCCCATGTTGCTTCACGTGCCAGTTGTGTACCCGCAGACACCGAGAGAGGGGCCTTAACAGACAAATGGTGAAATCTTCTCTATCACTGTGGTCTCATGCACTCACAAATATGCAAAATGTGGCACCTGAGTGCCAGTTAGACTCTATTTTAAGGTGTTGTTACATTACTTAATCAAATGTTTAATAAAAATTAAACATTTAAAAAAAAAGTTACTATAGAGATATGGTTAGGGTTTGGGGTTAGGGTGTGATGGGCGTTCGTGACTCTACTATTCGAACTCGTTCATCAAAATGAACAAATCTTTTCCCAAGTCAACTCGTTCATTTCATTCTTTGAATGAACCAAATGACACGAAAAAAGATTTGTTCATTTCGATAAACGAGTTTGAACAGGAGAGTCAGGAACACGCATCACAGAACAGAGCAAGGCGAGCATTTGAATTTTTTTTTTTTTTTTTTTAAATGAGCGATGGTTTCGCTTGATGAGACCCTTATTCATCGTCTGGAATCGTTTCAAGTCCTTTGAACAGTTTGTACAGTTTGTACTCTTTTGGACCTTGAACCATTTGGTTCCCAGTAAAGTGTATTATATGGAGAAAAATCCTGGAATGTTTTCATCAAAAACCTTAATTTCTTTTCGACTGAAGAAAGAATGACATGGACATCTTGGATGACATGGGGGTGAGAAAATTATCAGCAAAAGTTTTTTTTTTTTTAAACTTAAACTTAAAAAAGTTAAACTTTTTAACTTTATGTGTCACTAAAGAATTGTTGTTAATATTGTGAAAATAATACATTTTCAGAAATGAAATAAATTGTGCACACTGAATGTTGTCACTGCTGCAGACTTTTTGTTCATGTTATGCACTTGTTGTCAGAATTTATATATATTTCTTTATTCCTGTAATGGCAAAGCTGAAGTTTCAGATGCCATTACTCCAGTTCTCAGTCTAAAATGATCCTTCAGAAATCATTCTAATATTTCTAATATGGAATATTTTTTTGGAAACCGTTTTGGTTTCAAAATTTCATGAATAGAAAGTTCGAATGAACAACATTTATTTGAAATATATTTCAAATATTTTTGTAACATTATAAGAGCCTTTACTGTCACTTTTGTTTTGAAAAGAATTTATTTATCTTCCTGAGATAGTAAGTATTTGAAAGTATACATCATTCAGATACTGAACAACATTTGGTTTATAACCAAATGATTCTTTTGGTTGTTTCACTCGACTTTCTATTTGAATGTATCGACTTTCTATTTGAAAAAAAAACAGATTTGATGTCTGTGTATTTTGCAAAAAAAAAAAAAAAAAAAAAAAAAAACAAAAAAACTGACAAACTTGTAGATGACACTTGCGTCAAAATATTTGGATTGCAAAATGATGAGTTTATTCGGTACGTAACACGTTCAGATATCAGTAAAACATTGTTTTCTTCCTTTATCTTGAAAGACTATAGCGGAATGCGTTTTACCATGCAACACAATAGATATGATTTTTAGGGTCTGACTTCATTTCAAAGCACCATTAACTTCAGTGAGCAAGAAAAACAGTATAGAAGATTGTAAAACCATTAAAAGAATATTTTCCCCTCTCTCTTTGTTTTTATTTCCCCCTGTCTCTCTCCAAGTGCTCCTCCACACAACTCTCAGCCACACAAACAAATGCAAATCAGTCTGAAAACTTTACATAATGTAACTCGGAGCCCTATTTTAGAACTGGCCTGAATGGCTCTTAAAGGGGGCCTAATTAATCTAAGTATAGAGGCAATGGGCCCTCTTGGAATTTTTTCCTTCTTTCTCTGTGCAGAAAGAAAGAATGGGATCAGGCCTCCCCTTTCTGTCCAGAGAGGAGTCCGCCTCATTCAGCCATTTATGTTAACATTACTGAATGTTATACCCCGTGGGCGAGCAGAATCAATCACTCCAACTCTGTCCTCGTTCCTTTTTAACTGTTGTAAAAATGTGCAGTGGTGCAAAGGCGTCCAAAGATATATAGCAATATTCGCAGTTGTTTTTGGCCTGCACGTTTTAAGTGGCTAAGAAAGCCTGGTGCTAGAGTTGTCAGGTGCTGGGGTGACCAGAGAGAACAATGGGAGAAGAGAAGCAGAAGGCTCGAGATGAATGCTTTTGGTAAATCAGTAATAGAGCTAAAGGGCATAGCCTGTGGGGAATTTGCTGGCTTATAAAAGAGCTTTAAGAGGCCTTCATTCATATGGACCCAAAGAGATTTGAATTGCCCCCTTCACAATCACTTGAAAGGCAGAGCTCAGGGTGTTCCGAAACAAAGTGGAAATCACGCTGCCTTTCAATGGCTCTAATAAGCTTTTAACTATTTTACATTATGGCGTTACCCTCTTCATCTCCTCTCCACGAGGCATTGTTTTGCCATGTAGCAGGCCAACTTAAATGTGTGATTTATATTTTTCTTCACGGTGTATTTAAACAAAAAAAAAATTGCAGAAGCCAGACGCACAGCTCAAATGAATGGGCTTGATTCAGCTTTATTTTATAAGGTAGAAAATGGGCTTCATTATTTAACCGTCTGCTGGGCCATTGGTGGAAAAAAAAAAAACAACAGACTCCAGTTTTCTAGACATCATGAATTGTTTTCGTGACATTTTCCTTCATGAGCTTCATGATATCTGCAGGCCTTTCCGATCAAAAACAAGTCTTGCACAACCGGCGCTTAAAATCTTCGGTCAAATTTGGTCACCAAAAAGCCTCTCTGCCGATGTCAAGCGCTTTTCTAAAGGCCATGAGTCACAGACAGCATCTCTGTTGCCATGGTTGTTTTTATTGCCCTGGAAATTGCTCCTCTCCACAGTCTGCAGGGGTCATGGGTTCAGCTGTAGCCTGGCTGCACCTTCAACTTCTGCACACCGAGGCAGGGGACGATGGGAGGAGATGCGAGGGAGCCGGAGAGACGCACAGCCAGAGCCCTCGCCCTCTGGATGACACTCTGAATTTTGGGGATCCCTCGACTGTGTGGACATTAAGAATTTCATGGTAATTGTTGAAGACAAGGAGGAGGGCTTGACCTCCACTGGCCTGATTGAGTTCTCATAAAAAAGCCCATAGCCTGGCCCCATTGATGCCCTCAGACAGTAAAGAAACCATTGGTCTTCTGAGGGCAGTCGTGAAGTTGAGCAGGTTAGAGTGTACCAAAAGCCCTTTTACAGTTTTATATCAACTCCTGCCTTAATTTAAAGATTTTTCTGTATATTTACGAATGTTTATACATATCTATGTACATTTGTCTGATGTAAAGCACTTTTGCCGTTTTACTTACCACAAATAATGTGATGATTGTAGATTTGCACACTAACATTAGACACCACTGTAATTTGATTATATCATGTCTTCTGATTTTATTCATTTGCTGCTTTGAAAAAACCCTTCTTGGATCTTATCATACGGTCATCAATATTCAACATCTCTTGGGACTGCTTGTATTATCTCTATTAAGATCTCACCACACTAATTTGGACATTTCAGACATGTGGTTTACTGTATTTTGCAGTTAATTTCAAAACTATGATTAAAATGCAGGCAGAAGCTAAAGCTTATTAAGGGCAGGCATAGTAAGCTTTAGCTTCCGCCTGCACCTGCTCATCTATAGTATTTATGTTTCAAATGTTTTGATGATTTGATTGATTGATTGATTGAATGATCTGTAAATGACCAAACCGAATAAATGAATGAAAATGAATCAATGACTGAAAATGATGAAACCATGATTAAAACTTAATTAGTATTGGGCTAAATTTAGCTATAGGGCAAGAAATTAATATTTCATGCTTTTGTTTTCGTTGTTAGGTTACAAAACGTTTTTTTTTTTTTTTCGCCTCAAGTCATATTATTTGTATAGTGCTTATATAAACTTGTCCTTTAACAATATGAATGTATATTTGCACGTTGCATGATTTAATGTTTGTAGTATGCTACTAAATTCACACACACACACACACACACACACGCGCGCGCACACACACACACACACACACACACACACATATATATGGGAGAGGTAAGTTAAATAATAAATTATCTGGTATTTGGGTGGGTGAAGACTCAATATGTCTCAGTACTCACCATGACTCAATGACTCATTGATTCAGTGCCATGAATTTTGAATCGAAAATTGACCAAAATTGGCCACAAATGCATTTAAAAAATTAATTTATTCAATTGATAAGACAGCATAGGCCAATTAACAGCTTTTCCAAATCATAAGTCTGATATGCTATTACATATTGGTAATGTAAACAACTTCATGTATTTGTTTACAGTAGCAGTTAAAATGTTAGATGTGGAGAGCATTTGTCCTGCATTGGATATTGATTAGTTTTGCCTCAGTTATAACCTTTTTCAGTAGTTCTCTGGGAAGCACTAAAAAATATAGGAGTTTTTGATCAGTTAATAGTGAAGTACCACTATGAAGTATCGGGTGGTGATGGAGCAGTGGACAAGACACATGCCTTTGGTGTGAGGGACATGGGTTTGAATCCACTGTGAGACAGCAATGTGTCCCTGAGCAAGACATTTAACCCCTAGTTGTTCCAGAGGCGTGCAACCTCTGACGTATATAGCAATTGTAAGTCACTTTGGATAAAAGCGTCAGCTTGAATAAACGTAAATGTAAAGTACCACTTTGTTTGTGTGCCAATAGTTCGTTAGTTTCTTGCTAGTTCATAATAGTTTCTAAATTTTTAATATTGTGTTACTCATTGGTTCTTGTGCAGAAAGGAACCGTATTCTAAAGTGTAACCGCCTAAGCAAGTCAAGTTCTTATAAAAGACTATACCCTTGAATTTGAATATGTTCCAACTGGTATTTTAATTACCAATGTTAAATACCTCCTTGCTAAATGGCATTAGTCACAATTGACAAGTGATATGATCAAAAAAAGCCTGTTGCCACCAAATTGATTCATTGGATGGTTATCAGTAATTCCAGGTCACCAGAGAGCAGAGTGAGACATCACTCTTACCGTGGCATTGCATTGGTGCAGGTGCAGGGTCACGGAGAGATGGAAGACGGGGGAAGAGGTTATCTCGAGAAGGGAAAAATCACATCTGTTTATCCAAAGCTGAGGCTTGGATTGAATTTCCCTGATTTTTATCTGGAGTCTCCGAGGAGCTGCCTCACCAGTGGGAGTGGGGTGAAAAAGCCATCTATTTGGCAGAAAATCATAGTTTGCGTTCAAGCAGCTGCATGGCTTCCCTTTTGATTGACACTTTCCTGCCGCCGTGGGCCTGGGGGGCATGGGTCGTTTCTCCTTGCCCTTGAGGAAGATAGAGGGGGCAGGTGAGGCGCAGGTGACAGTGCGTGGCGGTTCTGGCGAGAGCTGCTCCTCCTCTACTGGTGGTTCTGCTCTCATAGGCACTCAGACAGCACTTAACTCAGTCTACAGCACTCGTAACCTGCTGCCCTCCACTTTAAAGCCACTTTGAGATGCATCAGTTTCAAGCACATGTGCTAGTGTATTGGCAAGAGGACATATTATGATAAGATCATGTGACTGATAGCTAAATGAGACCACTAATGTCGTTTCAAATTAACGGAAATGCATAATCGAGCAATGTCATGGGATTATACACTGCCTTTCCAGATCTTACCAAAAGAAATATTATTTTTTTAAATAACTGTATACTTTTATTCAGCAAGGATACATATTACAGTTTTTCTCAGTCGCTTTGGTGCATTTCTCACATCACTATTTACATTTGCACAACAGTTAGTTCAACCTTCACAACATTTAGTCATTTGTGCATAACATAGTAGCAGTTTCTCATTCCTTCAAGCAAATTGCAAATGCTTTTGGACATGCATCAATTGCTTTCATACAACTCTCTGCTGTTTTATAACATTATCATTTGCTTATGTCATGTCAGTCAAAATTAACTATACTTGTGCATGCTGAATAGTCATTCCATATAAAACTAATGGTCCTCATTTCATTGCTTGAGTCTTCACATACAAAAATGTTAAACTAGTTGTCAAAATCTGTTTTGACAATTTTTAAATCTGCTTTTTCCCCCCTAAACTGAACAATTTATTTCAGGCTTTCACTGATGAGAAGCTTTCACTGATGAGAAGAGATGTGCATGAATGATTTACAGTACTATGTATGCTGTATATTCAGTTCCAATATGTACAGTGATATTGGCCAGTCTGAGTATTTCCCCAGTATCTGCTCAGTTACTGGGATTTTCACACAGAACCATTTCCAGGGTTTACAAACACCAGGGTGTGAAAGGGAAAAACCAGGGTGTGAAAAGGGAAAAACATCCAGTATGTGGCAGTCCTGTGGGCGAAAATGCATTGTTGATGCTAGAGGTCAGAGGTGAATGGTTTCCTGGTCTGATGAGTCTCGATTTCTGTTGAGACATTCAGATGGTAGAGTAAGAATTTGGTGTAAACAGAATGAGAATATGGATCCATCATGACTTGTTACCACTGTGCAGGCTGGTGGTGGTGGTGTAATGGTGTGGGGATGTTTTCTTGGCACATTTTAGGCTCCTTAGTGCCAATTGGGAATCGTTTACAGTAAATGCCACAGCCTACCTGAGCATTGTTTCTGACCATGTCCATCCCTTTATGGCCACCATGTACCCATCCTCTGATGGCTACTTCCAGCAGGATAATGCACCATGTCACAAAGCTTGAATCATTTCAAATTGGTTTCTTGAACATGACAATGAGTTGACTGTACTAAAATGGCCCCCACAGTCACCAGATCTCAACCTACTAGAGCATCTTTGGGATGTGGTGGAACGGGAGCTTCGTGCCCTGGATGTGCATCCCACAAATCTCCATCAACTGCAAGATGCTATCCTATCAATATGGGCCAACATTTCTAAAGAATGTTTTCAGCACCTTGTTGAATCAATGCCACGTAGAATTACTGTAAGGCAGTTCTGAAGGTGAAGGGGGGGTCAAACACAGTATTACTGTAGTGTGGTGTTCCTACAGTAATAATCCTTTAGGAGAGAGTATTATTACGTAATTATTATTTGTAGTAAATAAGGGTGTATTTTTTTTCTTTTGCACAATGCTGTGAACAAATTAGAATTGAAAAAGAGCATATGCAGTAAAAATGTGAAACATATTCAGTGTCTTGTTCTCAATTACTGTACCTCACTAAATACAGTAATGTGAAACTTTACTGTAGTTTTCAAATGGCTGTGCAAATAGTTTATAGGACTGTCTTGAGCATTTTCAGGTATAGTGTCACCAAAATCTGACTTTTTTTGCATTGGCACACACTTACAAAGTAAACTGTCATAATGAAAACATGACAAAGCCATTTGACTATCTTGTTCATAAACAGTGGTGTTAGGACTTTTCATCTTGACGACACTGACACTTTCAATGACATGAATACTTGCTTTTGAGGAGTGAGTTATCCATTTTGAGCAAGTGACACACTTTTGCAGGTTATCAAGTAGGTTTTGCAGTTTGTACTAATTGTTTTGAGAACTGCATTAACTGTTGTGCAAATGTAAATAGGGATGTGAGAAATGCACCAAAGCGACTGAGAAAAACTGTAAATGGATCAAATGTGACAGTAAAGACATTTATAATGTTACAAAGTGCTGTTCCTTTGAATGTTATATTCATTGGTTTCCTCAAAAATATTAAGCAGCACAACTGTTGTTGTTATTTTAAAATTGATTATAATATGAACTGTTTCTTTAAAGGCAAATCAGTGTATTAGAATGATTTCTGAAGGATCATGTGACACTGAGGACTGGAGTAATGATGCTGAAAATGTAGCTTTACCATCACAGGTATAAATGTAATTTTTAAAGTATATTAAATCAGAAAACTGTTATTTAAATTGTAATATTATTTAAGAATATTTAAGAATATACTTATATTTAAGAATATTTCTGTATTCTAATCAAATAATTGCAGCCTTGGTGAGAATAAGATGAAGTTGAGTGCAACAGTTCATTTTGTTTTAATTTTTCACTTTAATCCTGCTCTGTTTAAGTTGCTGCCTTAAATTAAAGTACAATCAACTTGGACGTTTAAGTAATTTCAACTTAAATTACATTGAACTGAATTAAAAAAAGTTTAAAATTCCTTAACTTATTATGAAATTAGATAAAGCAATATAAAACATTTTTGTCGTCATAGCTAATTCCAATAACATTTTTTTTGACAGTGTGGAAATGATCTGAATGTTTCAATATTTTTTTAAAGAAATTTTATATTGTTAAATGAAGAAATATTTTAGATTCTACACTACCTACAGTATCAAACATACATTTGTAACCATGTGAACTCTTTTGTACAGATGATCAGATTTTCTTGCTTACATTGAAGCTTAAGCGCTCTCGACTTTTGGACCTGCACACATATAATCACATGAAATGTGATTTGTCGAATGGTGAGAATTGTCGAATGGTCACACATGAAAAAACTTTCACAAAGGTACAAATGAGGATGTATGCATGCATGTGTGTTTAGAGGCGGAGGCTGAGTGTAGGTGTGTGTTGGTGGCTTTCCATTACAAATAAAGACAAGATATCTTTACATACTGCAGCCAGCCACTTGGAACCGGCAGCCCTCGGGCAAGGGCCCTCTGTGTCTTTGTCTGCCTCTCGTTCTAAAGTGGACTCCTCGAGCCTTAAACCAGAGGGATGGCCTCTTCCTCAGGTTATGGGTGACATATGCCTAATCTACCATAGAGGAACATCTGCACTCGCTGCCTCTACAGGTGTAGGTGCATCTCAAATGACTGAACCAATGAGGCGACAACTCTGTGGCAATGCATTACGGTGTCGCTAAAGCACTGGATACACAAAATAGAATCACTTTGCATTAGTGAGTGGCCACTTAAGACACAAGAGCCCTGCTGGTTTTAAAGTTCAGGTGTATTTTTTTAATGGTTTTATGAAGTGTTTGTAACTTGAACAATGAAGTAGTTTGGATTAGTGTTTGTTTGTGATAGTTAAAATAAAATGAAATGTATTCCTGTGATGTCAAAGCTGACTTTTAGCATTATTACTCATCATTTAGAAATTATTAATGTGCTTATTTGATGCTCAAAGAAACATTTCTTATTACGTAATATTATCAATTTTCAAACCAGCTGGCTGCTTACTGTAAGATTTTTGTGTAAACCATGATCATTTTGTTCTGGATTTTTTTAAATGAATAGAAAGTTCAAAAGTACAGCACTTATTTACAGTAAAAACTTGTTTGAAATACTAGTAACATAAACGCATTCCTCTGGTCTTTATTACTGTAGTGACTCGGGACATCCTTCACTATTACTGTAAAGTTAGACATCAACCTTCCTATTATTCCTCAATCAGTCAATACAGTTTTTTTCTCAGTTGATTTGGTGCATTTTTCACATTTAACTATTTACATTTGCACAACTGTTAGTTTAACCTCCACAACATTTAACCATTTGTACATAGATAGATAGATAGATAGATAGATAGATAGATAGATAGATAGATAGATAGATAGATAGATAGATAGATAGATAGATAGATAGATAGATAGATAGATAGATAGATAGATAGATAGATAGATAGATAGATAGATAGATAGATAGATAGATAGATAGATAGATAGATAGATAGATAGATAGATAGATAGATAGATAGATAGATAGATAGATAGATAGATAGAGGAAATGTTTGTAATCTTTAGGCTAAATTCCCCATTATGATACATCCATGAGAAAACAGCTCTTGCTCCTAGCAAGAAATAAAACACTAATGGACTCATTTCCACCTTCATAAAGTCCAGGGGAAAGCACAAAGAGTGTATGGGAGCAAAACAGGATGGGTCCAGCAGCCTGTGGCAGAATACAGTTAGTTGGATTGAATCCTCAGAAGGGCCAAGAGGTCCTTTGACTTTTGACATTCCTGGCACTCGCTGGTTCCTCTCCACGGACAAGTGAGTACAAAACAAAGGTTGAACTGTCGTAAAACCGACTGTAGGAGGATTCAGAGGGAGGGTCTTGAGAAGTGGGCCTTTAGTTCTAACAAACAAAGAATATAAAGTGGGTTTACAAATTGAGAACAATGTTCAGGAATTTACAGTGTGATCAATACTAGCCCATTGTATGAAAGCAGCGACCGAAAGTGTGTAGCCAAAATGCTTTAACTGGAATTTGGTCTCATCAAATCTGTTGATCAGAGATTTACTCAAAATCACTTACCACTCTTAAACATTATGCACGGTAAAATCAGATCAATTTTTTTTTTAAGGAGAATTCCAGATTCTTAAATGCTTTTAGGAATAGATGGCTAGTAAAGGACCGACACCTGTCCCCAATCAGACTTAAAATAATCCTCTATTTTCCCAACAATCCATTAGCTTCCCTAATGATCCTGCGCTGCTGTTGTCATTGACTCTTTTAGGTCCATCAGAGCTCAAGGTGTGAAGGTTTCTGTTTAGGTGCTAAAGGGAAGGATTGCACTGATCTAAAGGTGAGTTTTGCAGAGGGCAGGACCATCCAATTTTCAGCACTCATCTGTTAATCTCTGTTTAGGATAAGGCCCCAAACAGAATTAGTCACAGATCTCCAGGGATCAGGAGAGAAGCCTTACACAACCCAAAACAAGCAATGAGGTTTCTGCTACCCCTAAAGCTCAGGCTTATCGGACACGGCTCATATAAGACTAGCGTGAATCAAAATGAAACAAATTCAATCAAACAAAGAAAACATCTTTTATGAAATTAAACATTTGATCAAACTGATAATTGTCTTAATATTTTAAACAACTGAGAAGATAGTATTCAAACTGCAATTTATAAAATTCACCTGTTAAAGGAGTAGTTCACTTTTGAAAAAAGTTTTGCTGATAATTTACTCACCCCCATGTCATCCAAGATGTCATTCTTTCTTCAGTCAAAAAGAAATTAAGGTTTTTGATGAAAACATTCCAGCATTTTTCTCCATATAATGGACTTCAGTGGGAACCAAACGATTCAAGGTCCAAAAGACACTTTCAGTACAAACTGCAAACTGTTCAAATGGCTTTAAACGATTCCAGACGATGAATAAGGGTTTTTATCAAGCGAAACGATCGCTCATTTAAAAAGTTTAAGTTTTATAACTCAAATGCTCGCCTTGCTCTGTTCTGTGAGGCACATTTGTGACTCTCCTGTTCGAACTCGTTCATCAAAATGTACAAATCTTTTTCTGAGTCATTTGGTTAATTCAACAAACTAAACAAGCTAACTTATATACTCAAAAATCTAAAAAAAATATATACATATACTCAAATCTAAAAAATAATGTGTCCACAAATCCCTCATAAACCAATAGACACAAAAACCTTTTTATTAAATGTCAAATTTCATATGATCTATTTTCATCATGCTTTATGAAATGTTCATGATCTTTTCAGCCTTTTCTTCCCTAGTCTCTATAATCTTCTTCCTCTCTTTTCCACCTTCTGTTTGTCATTAACTGGCAGTTATAGTTTAATTGGTCCTTACATTGAGCTTTTTGTGCCTTCATATGACTCTCTGGGGTCTCTGGTTAAGTTTTCACTGAAGAGCCTCGTCCATCTTCTGGCCATTCTTCCTCCTTCTGCTGAATTGTGCTCTTATCTCCTCTCAGTGAAGCTTCTTCATCCTTACAGGCAAGAGAGATGCTCTCCAAAACATCACAGCATGTTTATAGATAATTATATCAGATTCAATCTGAACCCTGTCTAAAATAAAAGCATTGAGGAGGTGCTTATAGTCAAAGCAACAATCATATTAATGATCGCAATGAATGCAAAACAAAAACCTATATACTAACCAATAAATCTGTGCAGTTCCTTTCTTCTTTCTTCACTATAAACATGAAAACTTCTCAATAAAGAACAAATTTTGTAAGATTTTTTTTTATTGCAACCAAGCTAACAGGGAACGTTCTCAGAACTTTTGCTAACGTACTGGCCCGGTCATATATGCTATATATTTATAGGCCATTATATATCATGGCCACGAATCAAGAATTTGTTCTCTCCTTTTAGTAAAATGTTGCCACAATTTGCTAATTTGTTCACTCGTGTTAATTAAATTTTGACCTTGAATTAAGAATTTGTTCCCACTATTTACTAATTCATTCCCTCGTGTTAATAAATTTTGGCCATGTTGAACTAATTCCTTTCCTCAAACTAAAACAAGGGAACAAATTATTACAACATGACCACGAATTAATCAACTGAGTACATACATTATTATACTGTGCACATGATTTACTTTAAATGAGGGAATCAATTGGTAAATTGTGCTTACATGTTGGTAAGTTCTTTTTTTGTCCTAATTTGTGGCCAAAATATACACTTTTTTTCTTTCATTTAATTTGCAGGGCCCCATATGCATCATTCATTAATCATCTTTTTTTCTGAAACATTTTATTTGGATGGTTTAATATTTGTTAAATGTTTCAGGTGAAAAGTAATGTTCCCATAATGATTAAATTGACTATTACTTTAACTTTCACATATGTAAACCCCCCCCCCCCCCCCCCCCCCCCCGAAATATTAATAAAAAAATTAAATTAAATTAATGTAAAAAATTAAATTAAATTAAATTAACACTCTGTGTTTTGGACATTCAGAGAGTGTTCAGAAATAACATTTTTATAACTTAATTTTGCAGAATTTTGTTGGACTAACATGCATTTTTATGTAGATTCACAGTTGTTCACAATTCGTAATATATGTGACTCAAAAAACACAGTATACTGGACAAATGGTAATTCTATTTATGTGACAACGTTTTCAAAATATTATACTTTGTTAAAAAAAACATATTTGTTAGCTGGGAATGCATTATTATCAGTAGAATTTCTCAGCTTCTGTTATTAACCAGAAAACCAATAGAAATCCAATAGAATAACATGTTTGTTTTACTGTCTTACACTTCATATGTGATGGAATCTGTTGAGAATGTGTATCCGGGACAGTTTTGAATTTTCTCAATCTCATTAGGTTCCCCAATACCTACATTCTTTCCATCACTTTTCACTGAAGTGATATTTTTGACAGAAGTGAGGTCAAGTATACACTGTAAAAAGTGCTACAGCCACAAAGTAGGTTTTATATACTTTAAATAGTTGTAATTTAGCTTATTTTATTAGTTTTACACTAAAAAGTATAAAAAATACTTACTCTTTACTTAAAAAGTAGAAGTTTTTATATAACCATATATTTTTAATAAAACCAATATAATATTTTTAGGTAGTTTTTTGTCTTTGGTTAATGTGTACAACAAATGTTGTAAAAGTAAGTTGACATACACTATTTATTTGAGCAGCTGTCGATGTGGCACGTGCGTTCACCAAACGTAAATATTTTAATTTTTTTATAAGTTGGAATGCCGCGTTTTCATTGGTGCAGAGTTTCCTAGGCAGATGCAGTTTCTTCCTCGGCACTTCAACGGGTTGATCGCTGCAGCGGATCATCTGAATAACAAGGTAAGTTGAGCAAATTTAGCCAAATGACTGGTGATGTAAAGTCACGAAAAAATCGCTTACTCCAGGGAGCTGCAGGTTAGGTTTGCATTGTACTGTCTGTAAGAGCTATCCTGCACACATAGGCAAGCTAAGATGGTAGCATAGTGCTAATGGGTGTGTGGTCGATCGGCGGCAGACAACAGCGGTTGAAATTAAATGAGTGCTGGCCATAGTCGTGCCTACAATGTGTATTTTTAATGCTTATTTCTAGCAGCACCTGCTAAAATAATCGCCACTGCAACAATGTTTAGAATGGACGTGTATAAAAACGCAGATATGTAGGCAATATTAGTTGCATAAATGCCGTCAGTTATATTTTTAGATTGCAATGATTGAATTTCGGGATAATATTCGATCGAATATTAGATATTACATCGAATATTACAAATAAGGGAAAGTAAGATGGTCGTGTTTTATGGACAGCACGCAAAACAAGGTAATTGTGTGTTTTTGACAGGACTCTGCAATCAGAGATTGTGTAGCTGACTTTTGCATTACTAAAAAGCAGATGCACAAATTACACTGCAGAGATGTTAGTCTGTTTGATTTTAGAGATTTTTTTCTACGTTTTTTTAATGCTGCATAGTCAATTAATAACAGAATTTTGGTTGGGGAAAAAAAACTAAAATTATTGCTAACCCATTACTTAAACTACATTTACCACTGGTTTTTAACCTTATTCTAACATGCATTTTCCTGGTCTTTAGATACCAAGAGCTTTTGTTACCTGAGGTCTTCAAGCTTCACATCCAGGTAAGAAAAACTTAAGAATATACAGTACATTTACAGCTATAGCCTAACTATTCACAGGTAAGTAAAGCATAAGTAAATTTGCAAACAATAGTGTAGGCTCCATACAACTACATTTCTTTTGCCATTTCTATGTACCAACCACCAATAAAAGGCAGATATGATCACCTTTCTGTCTCCTCCCCACAACCAGTAAAAATCACCAAATATAGCAGTTTCTTATTATTAGTCAGTCTTTCTCTGTGGCAGTTTGGCAAGCTGTCATTTGCCACTAACATTTACTCAACTTTTGTCTGTGATAATTTAAGATCCTGACATGTGATGACTTAAATCGTTGAAATTATGTATACAAAAGTACAATTTTGACTCTCTGTCTTATGTCTTCTACTGGTCTGCTATATTCCTCTCATTACCTGTTTTTCTTGATTCTTTTTTGTCTCTACCAATAGAACCGTGCTGAAACAGAGGTGCACGCTGAGCTTGGCAGTTGCCCACTGAAAATGTACATGTGCCATCATCCCAACACGATTGGTATTATGATAGAAGGACAGCCCGTGGTCAGAGGTGTGCCAAACCTGTCTAAATCATGATGCCTCCTGTTTGGACTTACCTATGCTCTCGACCTCCATTGTGATACAATGTGATTTTATCTTTACATTCATCTTTATCCACAATAATGCTCACACATTACATTACATTACATTAATAAGCTCACATGTAATTTTATCCAAACATTACAGATTGGGCAGTTTGGATGTACTGTTCAGAACAGGTTGAAAATACACTTATACAGGGTTTGATTATATAATACTGTACATATGCGACCACATTTATTTGCTGTGTAGTCACTGTTGAAAGTGACACTGGTTAACACTGAATAAATGTTTTGTCTTCAATCTATTTTCTCATTGTTTTCTTCCATTGCATTTGTAATAGGTTAATCACTGTAGTGCATATAGACATTTAGATTTATTTTCTCAAGATATATCCAGGACTATAATTAAAATGTTAATTCACATATGATTAGGTTAATTTTACTAAGAAAATAAGTTCATAAAACCTAATTAAAATGTGTACAGGTTAATTGTAGCCATAAATACATTACATATACCAATAAAAGTAGGTTTATCTGAGTAATACTAGTATTATTAGTTAACTCAACTTGATTTTATTGCGTTCATATAAAGTAATGTTAAAATGTTCGATATACTTAAAAAAGGCTGCAAGTTGATTCAACCTAAAACATTCAATGCAGCCACTTACCTCACTTTTTATAAGTTAGATCTAGGTATTACTTTTTACAGTGTATGTACCTCCCAAGGCACAATGTGAAGGGGTGCGATATGTAGCTGTGTGCAAATGGCTGTACAAACATGAAGGCTGTTTTGATGTTTTTGTGCTCGTTGACATGGGAGGCCATCTCCTTGGGAGGTGAGGGGTCTCCTGCCCTTGAGTGACCTGTGACCCTAGTGAGCCCTTCTGCACTGATACAGGCTTTCAGCCCTAAGGGAAGGGGGAGAGCTCTCATCTGTAAGGCTCAGTCTTTTCCTTTATCCTTGATATATTCTTTTAGTTTAGATTATGGGAAATATTCATGCAAAGACTAAATATAAACCATCAATTAACCTACAAAGATTAACCCAAAAAATGTAAATCTACGATAACCCATTTTAGACCATATCTTTTATGGCTATGCATACTAATAATATGCACGTGTTGTTAGACAACATTATTCTGTTCACTGTAAAAAAAAAAGTGCTGCCTTAAATTTTGAAGTATATCAACTTGGATGTTTAAGTCATTTCAACTTAAATTAGTCATTAAACTGACTTAAAAAAATGAGTAACGAATCTTTAACATAAAAAGTTTAAAATTTAGTTTAAAAACTTATTCTGATTTAAAGTAATGTAAAACATGTTGCAGCATAATAAATAGCAGATTGCAGGTGCATTTCAGTTAGAAGCGTATTGCTTATGCCTCTGTGATTGAGAACAAAGAGATAGTCATAATGTCAATGAAGACATTTTTTGTGTGTGTGGGGTTGAGGGGGGGATGCTGTACTTTGAAGTCCATTGCAGATTTATACTTTTTGAATGTGCCACACGACTCATCAGCGTTTGATGTGCAGTGAAGGTCTGTAAAATGAACTTCTTGAGAGGGTGATAAACATCATGCCTGTGCCCCCTTTTCTCGTTTCAGCTGGCATGCGCCCTTCCCTAAAGCTTTCAGCACGCGCTATTATACTTTTCTATCCCCGACACGTGCAGATACAAGAGCCTTGGCTGGACCTCATGCGGAACTCCCAAATAGAGGATTTAACCTGAACCCCTTCAGAAATCAACTGATCCACAATGCACAACGTGCACAGAATAAAAACGCTCATGAAGCCATATGCGTTCCCCCAAAGAGTTAGTGTAAAGGTCCAAACCATATTCGATTGTTTATATTTATTTTATTTGTATAATTGAATCTTTTTTCTCCCCCAACTAATGTATAGAATGTATAGGCTTAGGCTATCTGAACGCGCAGATTAGCCTGTAAATGAATTTGCGTTTTATTAATTTATGCATTGTAAAAAGGTTTGAAAAATAATGTAAAAATACTAGATAATTCTTTTACTTTTTAAATCTTATACAGTACTGTAAAACTATCATGTAAAGACAATAAACTGTATGCAAACTTATTTTAGAAGAATAGTAATTTAGGGAGAAAATGGGACACATTTAATAGTTTTACGCGGTTAAAATTTGAGACATGGTTTTTAATACTTTATAATTCGGGCATTTATTTCGGTTTTATTATGAAAGTTTGATTACTTTTTGTTTAGTGTTTATAGAGTTGTAATTACATTATTATGGGCTTTGGCCCGTGAGGCCAAATTTGGTGAATTGCATCCACCTGTCTTATTAATTCATTTATAGTAACAAACAAAACTCAGATAACATAGATTAGGATATAATTTCACGGAATGGCTGCAGATATTGTACAATACACAGTGACCAAAATGCCACCTCGTGCATTTTTAACAATGAAGATTTGCATTTTTTTTTATTCAAGCTTTTATCTTTGAGATCATAATGACTAAAACTCACGTTACGTTTCGACACAATCGAGTGCAATCGTGTATAAAATGTGCATTGGTTGACAGATTAGATGACGCGCACGATCTCGATCCATATCCATGCACCTGCTGCATAACCGTTATTTTATGCGCTGTGACCCAGTGTGACGCTTCAATAGCTGCACTCATTACAATGATGCCCATTATGTTGCCAGACATATGAGTTGTTTATGGTCTATATTAGCGTCACATTATGAAGCAAACAAGCAAGCACAGATATTTTGTAGAAAACGTTATATTTATTCGTACAAAAACATGTTTGCACCAGATTTAAATTTTGAGGTAAATAGAATAAATCTCTTTATATACAATAAAAATACAATAGTATACGAAAGCAACAAGTTGAATAAATAAAACAAAAAGAAAGTGATGGGAAAGCAGTCAAGAGAGCTATAGTTAACTGTAGACTAGAGAGATCAGTCAGGCAGAGGTTTCTTCAGGTCAAAATACATAATGCATAAGGCCAGATCTTTGTCTTGTCCTTTCAGTCTATTGTCCCAGCGTTGAAACTGAATTTTCACGCTCGTTTTTCTGCTTTATCGCTCTACAAATTGTAATATTGACTTTTCACCTTGGACTGCAAAGGCCAATCTGTCTTGGTTTAAATTATAATTTTCTCTAGCAGGGGTTAAGGTCATGCTCCAAGGAATGCAAAAAAAGTGCGAAGATATCGGGAAAAGCATCAATATCAGTAACAAAACGTACAAAAAATACAAAAAAACATTCTCGTTTGTGAACTGTCATTAAGGCAAACAGTGAATACCTAATGTTGTCTCTGGGCTCTCGGTTCTATAGAACTGTAACAGCAACATCCTTTGACATTACACTACATACTTCTGCAGACTCTATACAGACATGAGAATGATTATAGGTCACATTAATAGATGCTTGGTACGAATTTGGTGTAGCTGTAAACTACATCGGTTTGCAAATATCCATAATCGTCCATGGCTGCGGGGCTGCTTGGGTCTGAATTGCTGTAAGATGGGGATGAAGACGAAGAGGATGCGCTGGATGGCCAGGAGCAGGAGTCCCGGCCGGGGCTGGGCGCATCTCCCATGCAGCTTAGTCCCGGGAGCAGCAACGGAGGGTCTCTTGACTTGCTCTGCCGCTGGTCAGCGATTCTGATGGTCTCCGAAAGTGCCCAGATGTAGTTGTGAGCGAAGCGCAGAGTCTCGATTTTGGTCAGCTTCGTGTCGTCGGGAAAGGCAGGCAGCACGCTTCTCAGCGAATCCAAGGCATCGTTGAGGTTATGCATTCTGTTCCTCTCGCGGTCGTTAGCCTTCATCCGGCGGTTCTTCTTCACCACGTGCACGGTGCCGTCGTTCCTCGCGCGCCCCCTGCGCCGCTTTTTCTGCTGCAGCTCGGTTGGAGACGCAGGTGGCTTGCCGCAGGAGGACGCGGGGGACGCGGGGTGGAGGCTGCTGCCCGACGAGTCTTCATCATCGGTGTGCGTAAAGGAGTAACAGCTTGAGGTGTCCATGTCGGAGTAGACAGTTTCCATTGTTGATAACCTGGAGATATATTTAAAAAAGAGTTAGGAATGCACCAGTAAAAAACAGTCGTGGAAAGTTATTCCAAATTCTCTGCGTGCAGCAACGATGGTGTTTTGGGCTGCAAATACGCACCTTATGTGGGCTGAGAGATGGAACTGGGTGTTTGAGGTGTTGCAGAGTCCTGCAGATAGTTTGTGTTGAAGTTAAAGGCACGCGTCTGTCTTGCTCTTACCCCTCAATCAGCTCGTGTGAGCTTGTG
The DNA here is from genome assembly GCA_038021265.1 of Cyprinella venusta. Lineage (NCBI taxonomy): Eukaryota > Metazoa > Chordata > Actinopteri > Cypriniformes > Leuciscidae > Cyprinella > Cyprinella venusta. Next base: position 17,981,171 of record CM075873.1, on the reverse strand, counting down.
AGCTTGGCACACGACTGGCCTCACCTACCTTATATATCCTGGTGAGACAATGGACGTGCCCTCCTCGCTTTGGAATTTTTGTGAAGGATGAATGAATGGTTTGCATCAGGTCTGCCCCGTGCCGCACGACCATCTCATTAACATAATTTATGCCCGTTGTTTGTTCGCCCTCTGAAGCGTGCCTGTAATCACCGCTGGCCAATCAGAGAGCCGGAGAGCCGCCAAGCCACGCGAGCAGAGCTGTTGCTATCTGTCCAGCATGAACCAAGCCCACTTTAACTTAAATCTCTGGAGGAAATTGAAAAGAAGAGATAAAACGAAGTGACCCGAGGCTAGAAGACAATTTTTTATTTTTCTAGGCTACGCATGGCTCTTTAAAATTTTATTTGACAAATATACACAATTGTTTTGATTTGATGCCAAATTATAAATGTGAACGTTTCAGCTCATTTTCATTCTACACATTACCTAATACAAGATAACTCTTGCTAGTACTTGTTACCTATATTTAAATATTTCTATACAAACCATTTTGTATATTAAATATATTTTGTTTATGTAGCTTTGTTTTACTGAATGTTCCGATGTGATCACTAAAGTTAATCAGAATTTGCCTCTTGCCAGCTGTGATAGACAAACAAAGCATAAGTGTAACACGTGGCAATACAAAAAATGGTAACTAAACAATAACATGCAACTACTGCAATGTGCATAACTGTAAAAAAAGATTATGATCACATACTTTACATTGCTTTAAAATAAGCAATTTGTTTTAACTTTTTTATAAGTTATATTCTAGATTCAACCAATTTTAAAAGTCAGGTTAATGTAATTTAGGTGGAAAATAAACATCCAGTATACGTAAACATTTTAGGCAGCAACTTTTTTTACAGAAAGAAAAATCTCAAATTCAAATGTGAAAAGAATTATGGAAATTAATGATATTCCATATTCGTTCGTTCTACTAAAAAACAGTATTTTAACATTTTAGTCTACCGTAACATTTTATTTATGCATACATTTAAATATCTTTTTCTGTATTTTATATTTAAATAACGTTTTAGTGCATAAGGATTTAGTGTAGCCTATTTGACTTCTCTCCCCCCTGCCTAATGCACGCATCTTGAGTTATAACTCTCGAGGTGAAAGATGCAGTTCAATCAAACTCCTCCGCTGTGCCCAGAGCCTTAAGTTTTATTTAAAGACATCTTTATGAGACAGCCGTACAATTGTTCATTAATTATTCAATTTATTCAATTGCAAGCAACTCGCCCCTCTTTGGAAAAAAAAAATGAACGGGCACTATTTAGAAATAGTTTGGGGAGAGACCTGCGGCGCCTTTCTCCGTGCGGTATTATGGCGATAGGGGCACAGTCATTTATAAATAATTACACAATGTTTAGAGTCTTGAGGCATGTATGATATATCAAAGCGATTATAAGGTGAATTGTTCCATTGTGCGCCTCTCCTCTCTCTTCTTTTCAGCTCTATACGGCTTGTCCCCCGTCCAAATTCTGCGCCTCTGAGCTTTTGTCACTCATTTTTCTCGGCCTGCGACACTCCAATAGCATTATTCTTATTCAAATAGTCCCAGCGTGAACAAAAACACCCCGCTTCTGAGGCACGTTTGTGCTTTCGCTGGCATGAGGTGAAGCACAAGTGGAGATGCATCATAGATACATAAACTAACATGGACTCATGAAGATGTTATAGTGAACTTCTGAGTGACCTGAGACTGTTTTTTTTTTCATTAGAAAATGCAAATAGTAGTAGTACATATATAGACTAGTATAATAGCTAGGGCTAGGCTATATTATTCTGTCAAATCGATTAATCGCGATTAATCGCATCTGGCCTTACATAAAAGTTTGTGTTTATGCTAATGCATATGAATTCATAAAAATTATCATAAAATAGGTCATAAATGCAATGTAGGCCTATGGTAAGTGGAAGGAATTCTGGAAATAAATGAATGATAGCTATTTATTTACTAAACACATTTTACAATAATGTTTAAAGTACTTCTACAAATAAAATTGGCCTTTTAGAATATGCTATTTAAAAAGGTGAGTAAATTACAATCTCCCACTGTATTTTACATTAAAATAACATTTTACATTAAAATAAATTTGTGTTTATATAATATGGGCGTGCATTTGTGGATATAAATATCCTACACACACTTAGCCTAAACTATTTAAACACAAATGTTACGTTAGATGCGATTAATCGTGATTCGTCGATTTCACAGAAAAGCACTGCATAGGGCTGCATAGGGCTGCATATATATATATATATATATATATATATATATATATATATATATATATATATATATATATATATATATATATATATATATATATATATATATATATATATGTGTGTGTGTGTGTTCTTTCTTTTTACGCTTTTGCGAATGCATGCGTTTTAAAACCCCTCTGGTCACCCTGTCCAGACTGGGGTGATGGGGGGAGATCGATTTTACTATTACAACACCAACCTGTCAGTAATAACTTCAAAGAGAGAAAACAGCTTGAATGACTATTTTGCTTCCAGTCAGAGCATTAGTGATCTGGTCTGGACCTTGTACTTATTGCTCTTATAAAGTCATAAAAAAGTTATTGTTTTACAATGTTACTTAACATTACTTATTTCCACCAAAGTGATGGATGTGTCAGACTCAGCCCCCCCGAAAGGGGCGGTGGGGAGGAAGAAGGGTTTTGCCCACAGCTGAGAGATGTTGCCAAGGAGATTTTGACAGGATTAGGCACAAGTGCACGAGACCTGATTGCATTTCAATAGCAGAAACACGTGAGAAAATGAAACAACTGAATTACTTAAAGAGGGTCTGATCCGAACCCCAAAACAATCATGCACACTGCACATTTTAAAAAGAAAGCGATGCAACGCGCGTGGATGAGGGTCTGCTGCGAGTAAACTTAAATATGCGGCATGAATGGCCCTGATATTTCAATGCACAGTGGCTTAATGCAACATTAAAAAGGGAAAAAGAACGAGAGCAGTATTAAAACGTGAAAGATTTGCATGACAGGTGTGAAGCACACCACAAGAAGTGAAAGGTGCATTGGTCTTGTTCGACCCATCTTGGATTGGCATGTGACGTGTGAGGCACAGAACACGCTTGAATAGTCTTTTAATTTATTTTATATCTATTTATGCAATTCGAATTAAAATTCAATTTCGCATTTGGCCCAGCATTAATCCCCGGGTATTAACGCGATTACTGTTGGCAAAAGATCTTTGAGTCAGAAAGTCCGATAGAAGTTTTCACATGGTAATCCCCGGAATAATCCTTTCCCCTGGCGCTGCGGCAGGATCGGGGCCACAGGACCTTTTCTTCCTTCTTCGGGATTCAAGCAGGGCAGAATAGGGCCATTACTTTTGAATGATAATTAATTCCTTACTCCAGTGCTTCAATTGTACGGGGATACCACACCCCGAATAAGAAAATCAGCCCCTCATGCCTTGTGCAAGAAGAGACTGCAAATAAATTCTAGCCTTGCACAATGGTTTAAGACATGCAGCATGCTTTGTCACTCCCTGTAATATTCTTGAAGTTTTAATAAAGCCTAAAAATCTATACTTAATCCAACTCAATATTTTAATTAACTGCACTACTACTACTACTACAAAAAAGTTGATAAATATTGCATGTCTTATTTCTTTCTTTCTTTCTCTCTCTCTTTCTTTCTTTCTTTCTTTCTTTCTTTCTTTCTTTCTTTCTTTCTTTCTTTCTTTCTTTCTTTCTTTCTTTCTTTCTTTCTTTTTTTCTTTCTTTCTTTCTTAATATTATTTTTAAAAAAAAATAATACTAATTATTTTTCTTATTTGGACATTTTACAGATATTGTATCATGTGCTGCATGTTTCTGAAATGCATAACTGAAAGCTGCATTTTATAAACAATACAAAAAATATTTTTTAACTTAAAAAAGTAAGTAACCTGGTTTCCTTAAAATTTTAAGTTGATTGAACTGGAAAAAGGGAGTTAATGCAATGAAAGAGATTAATTTAATCATCAGAAACTCAAAATAATAAGTTATCTCAACTAAATAAATTATTTAAGTTGATTTGACTAAAGAAAAAATGTTGTGATAACAAATCTTGAATATATATATATTTTTTACATCTGTACATTTAAATGGTTTCAAACTTGTTTGCCATATATACCTGGAATATGTTTTCATGTGCATATTTACAAGATTTCAGAACAGGTGCCATTATCAAAATGCAATGGAATCTCATTACAAGCTATGTGAATGTAAATTTTCGGCTGTCTTTGTGAGTCAGACACATAATGTACCAGTTCGTGAACCTAGCACTATCAATCAGACGTCCAATTCTAAATACAAACCCAACGGTGGGGCATTCACTTGTCTTCGTGTGTTTGTGCAAGTGCATAATTTACCTCTAGTTTACCCAGCATCAGTGCTAACAATGAGAGCTGTGTCTCTAAAGACTTTATATTTGAAAGTAACCAGGGCAACTCTTTGGTAAAATGAGAAGAAGCTTTGCACAAGCCACATCACCGTAAAAGGGAGGAAGTACACAGCGATTCCCTGACTAATGATAAGTCCATACACCTGACCTCGCCGCCAGACTGTTCCACGCATTCGGCTTTTCACTTAGTAGTCCGGCCGGACTGCAAGTCAACACATCCATTTGTTAAAGAAAAAAACGTGCCATGGCTGTCTGTTTCTATTTCTAGATGTGCTTCCCCCTTGAAACGTAGGTTTTTCGGGTGATGGCATCACTTGTAGGTGTTCGAATCAGCCATATGGTTTTGAGTGCAATAACTTGAATCTCCAGCCAACAATGGAGTAATTGAGAAGGGAAAGAAGTCTGAGCTTGACTCGACAAAGCTGCAAAAACTCCTTCTTTCACTCTAATGAAGCTGTTGTCTGCAGATTCTGTGTGGGGTTGGGAGGGTGGTGGTGGACGTGATTTGTCATACAATCTGAATCTTTAGGAGGGCTGGAGAAAGACCTCCTCTCCATATGTCCGCTTATTTTGCATCTGAAAGCTACCTTTGGCGAGAGCAGGGAGAGGGGGAAGGAAAGGAGTGAGCTGAAGCTCAGGAACAGGGGTTTTCTTTCCATCGCCTCTGAGAGCTCTCGGATCAACACTGGACTGGAGAAGGGCTTTGCTTTCAAAAAAACAAAAGCGACACAAGAGAAATATATTTGAACACAGCGTGTTGGTCGAAACACATGTTGCACAATGAAAGGGGAATAAACAACAATTGTAGGTTTGTTTACATGTGTTCAAATTGTTTAAACAAATCACTTTACTGTGTTGCAGAAAGTGATTAAGTGAGTATGTTATTCAGCAATACTTATGCAAAGAAATAAATGCCAAAATATTATTTTCTATGTAGACCTGTCCATGATTAGTTCCAAAACATATCTAATCATTAGTTCCATGATTAGATATGTTTTAGCTTACCTCGAGGGCATCCAAGATGCAGGTGTCTTTGTTTCTGCAGTATTTTCAATTTTGATATTTTTAGGTCAAACCGTTCTTGTCTATCAATCATATAATGAAGGTCTATGGTCACCAACTCAAAGAGCATGCACAGAGAAGTGCAAATAAAACATGATTTAATGACTCATAAATGTAAGTACACATTGATGGCCTAAGACACGAAACGAGTGGTTTGTGTGAGAAAACGAACAGTATTTATATCGTTTTTACCTCTTGTAACCACAACCACGTCCAAGTGATCTGAGGGCGTAGGCGTTTTGTGACTGTGGTAACTTGAGGTAAAAACGATATAAAAACTGTTCGTTTTCTCACACAAATCGCTCGTTTCGTGTCTTAGGCTATCAATGTGTACTTACATTTATGAGTCATTAAATCATTATATGACTGACAGTCAAGAACGGTTTGACCTAAAAATATCAAAATTTGAACTACTGCCGAAACAAAGACACCTACATCTTGGTTGCCCTTGAGGTAAATTAAACCTATAGTTCACTCAAAATTTCCGTTATTTTTCCATTATTTTGGTTACAAATTCCATTATTTGGTTACAAAATTAACCGTAGCAATTGACTGTTGCTGGTCCCCATTAACTTCTGTATAGAACTCCCTCAAAAAACTATGGAAGTCAATGGGGACCAAAACCTGTTTGGTTACCAACATTCTTCAAAATATCTTCGTTCATGTTGAGCAGAAGAAAGAACTTCATGCAGGTTGAGAACAACCCGAGGTTGAGTAAGTGCCATAATTTGTGGGTGAATTATCCTTTTAAGGCATTTTGAATTGGATTTGCAATCAGTGTTCGCATTAATATGAAACGAGAAATTGCTGTATAAATTGATATAAAGCAAAATTCCACCAAAGGGTTTGATTTAAATGAAGGCACTTCGCCCACAACATGAAGGCCATGAACTTGTGACTGTGAGGACATCTGCAAGCATTCTCTCTCTCTTAATATCAAGGTTAATGCGATAAGTGCCAGCTCTCTGCGAGAATGTAGGAAGAAGTCCCCAAGGACCGTCTTCGATTTGGACTATGCATGATGCAAACCCCATCCACCATGCTCAGATATGTGTGGACATCTGCCCATGCTCATCAGCATGCATGGCTTTAGTCCTCGGGTATCTGACCTGCCTCAGCAACAATAGTGAGACAGTCTGATCTATAGCACTCCACTGCATTTGCTTTTATTTGCTTGTGAAAGAGAAGCGTTTAAAACTTGCTATTAAAGCAACAGAAGAGCAACAAACTGGAAGTATACTTTCAGGATTTCCACATATAAGACACATATTAGTTTTGTTCCTTGGCAAACCTATAGGTAAACTGCACTCGGTCTGCTTGCTCTGATAGAAAACACTTTACCGTTTTTCTCAATCGCTTTGACACAGCTTTTGAAACAGTCTTAACATTCCCAAAAGTGCAAATGTCACAACTTTTTGCTGGAACATAAGAACTCTATGGCATGTCTGCAAAATATAACTTACCCAAAACATTTAATTCATGCTTCAATTATTGTGTAATACATTGGCCAATGCCCCCAACAATAAAAAGCATTTTTGTCATCATGTGTACTAGTCAAAATGTCTCAGCAGTACTGGTCAATATATATATATATATATATATATATATATATATATATATATATATATATATATATATATATATATATATATATATATATATATATAATCACCATGGAAATATACAAAGTTCATTTGTTTTCTACTTTTCAGTTGACACTGTCTGTTTTATACAAAAAATGTCAGTTTTGTCTAGCTGAATGCTAAATAATTTTTCAATACAGATTTCAGTCATTTTCAGTAAATTCAATATATATATATATATATATATATATATATATATATATATATATATATATATATATATATATATATATATGATGAAATGATGTTTAGAATCTGTGAAGAGTTTGAGAATCAACCCATCAGTTTTGATCAACAAGCATACGTGCATTTAGTTATTGTGCAAATTAGATTGCTACTCTCTTGCACACATATGCCAAAACACAAGCAATTTGCTTAAATCAAATCGATAAGAAATTAAAATCTGATGTGATCAAGAATCTAACCGTTCAAACATATTGTTTTGAGAAAAAAAATATCGTCATTTGACTGAGCCAAAGCGATGGAGAAAAAACGTAAATTATCCCATCAATGGCCTGAATATGTTTGGAATTATGGTGACCTCTTGTGTTCAAGTTTTGTCATGTGTGTCAGTAGCCCTTTTAAAATCGATTAAATCAAGTAAAAATCTTGATTTTGTGGAAACAACAAAATGTATGATTGCTGATGAAATTCTACCTTTAGGCTACCATTATGTTAAAATACTTTTAGAATGAATATATCACTTTGTTATCTGTGCCGCAAACATTGCCATGCAGTTTGAAAAATATGTTTTGCAACACAAAGTACTGATGCATTTGTTTTTATAGGTAAAATATTGAAAAATATGTTTGCTGTGAGTTACAATTATATGTTATAAAAAATAAATTTAAAAAAACGCATTAAATTAACTTGGCATTAAAACAATCTAGTTCAAACACATCAAACGTCTAACTCGCCTAAAAAGGCGTAGGCCTATCCTACAATTAAAAAGTAGGTAGCGGCTATACAAAAGTTCGCATAATTAGTTGAAATGATTTTAAAATATATGTAAACATTATTTTAGTTATTAGCTAACTAAACTCTTAGTTAGCTAACTAGACTCTTAATTTGTAGTCAGTCACCCGGAAACGCTATTGTAGCTCGATTCTTTTTAAGGGTCAGCGCCTTGACACGCAGAAATCAATCCTCGCGGGGGTTTTAATATAAAACTAAGACATTTGTGAGATAAAACCCGTTTAGAGATGTTTTATCACGTAAGTCTGTAATTGTTTTATATTTGAGTGTACAATGAACCCCATCATCATCACCAAGAACGTTATATTTTCAGTTCGTGTAATTGTGTTTTGGCTTGGCTAACTTGCACACTCGCTGGGCTTGCAGCTAGGCAGATCTCGTCATTTTGATATGAATATTGTGTTGATATATTTACTTGCCGTATTTGATTATAAGTCGAAATCAGTCAAATGTGTTATTCTTTCTACAGAGTGTTTATTTAAGCCGATTCTAGATGTAACGTTAACTTAAATGTAAGTTACATTCATTACCTTAATGACATGTAACTTAACTTGTTGTTTTCTCAATAACCATCACAATAGATCTCTTTGGAGCATGAGATTCTCCTCCATCCGAGATACTTTGGACCTAACCTTTTGAACACAGTCAAGCAGAAACTGTTCACTGAGGTGGAGGGAACATGTACAGGAAAGTAAGTCTAACAGAAGGGTTTGAGATCTTGTTGAGAACTTGCTTCTTCAAGTAATGAATATTATGAAATATGAGTCTCTAATGTCTCTCTTTTGTTTCACAGGTATGGCTTTGTTATTGCAGTAACCACAATCGATAATATTGGCGCAGGTGTAATACAGCCTGGCAGAGGTTTTGTGCTGTATCCAGTCAAATACAAAGCCATTGTATTCCGTCCCTTCAAGGGAGAAGTTGTGGATGCTGTTGTCACTCAAGTTAACAAAGTACGAGTCCATTTTTATTGTCTTCTAGTGCTAGACACTCATTCTGCATGTTCATTAGTTCATATATCCTTCTCCAGTGTGACTCAATGTGGTAAAAATAACTTGCATGCACAGTGATCATTTGTACAGTATTAATACAACTCATTGTCCCTGCTTCTGATTTTTTTATAGTCTTCAGTACTGTATTTTTTCTTTCTTTCTCCAGGTCGGACTCTTTACAGAAATTGGCCCCATGTCCTGCTTCATTTCTCGCCATGTAGGTTTTACATGAAGATAATAAAAGGTAATATTCAGTGTCACTTGTAGTTGTCTTAAATCTGTGATATTTCTATGTCCAGTCTATTCCCTCTGAGATGGAGTTTGACCCAAACTCAAATCCTCCGTGCTATAAGACAGTCGATGAGGTAAGACTATAAATCACCAATAAGAAATGTTTGTTGAGGATTTTTGTTTAATCCTCATATGTACAAATATCGAACATTTAAGTTTGTTTTCTTTAACAGGACATTGTCATCCAACAAGATGATGAAATTCGACTGAAGATTGTGGGAACTCGAGTGGATAAGAATGATATTGTAAATCCCTGGCACTTTCTCTTGAATATGCTGAATAATATTCTATATGGATACAAATATTTCTGTTTTTGATCACTCCATTTCTTTTGTTCCTTTTTTTATTAGTTTGCCATTGGATCTCTTATGGATGACTACCTGGGTATGTATTTCCTATGCTAAACGTATTCTGTCACAGCTCTTTGTTTACTGTCAGAGGCTTGGAGTTAGCTGTGCTATAAATTTTATGTTGTTAAAATGTGATCTCAACTGATTCTCTCAATTTATTATTATTTATTTCTAAGTTATGTTGTGCTATCCAACCTTTGTCTAAAAGTGTAACTCTTATACTTCTAGGTCTTGTGAGCTGATTCTTCTGTCAAGAATATGGGAAATATTACACTTGATGGTGTGAGGATGCTACGTAGTTTGTATATACTGTATTTAGGTTTTTTTATGGTCTCTTTTATCCCATTTTGGAATATCTATAGTTTTTCAATGGCAACAGTTTGTTTTGTGAAACATCAAGTCGAATGGGACCAAAATGTTGCTGTGGTTCTGCATGATGGACAGATTTTGTACCATTTCATTTATAGTGAGGCAGCAGAGAAAAGAGGGATATAGAGTTCTCCGGCTGCTAAAAGATCTTGTAAGCAGTTCACAATCACGTTTTGGAAGGAGTCATTCATCACATTGTTTTTAGAAGTTATTCAATCTCGTTATTATATATGGTCATTTTTAGAATTAATTTTTTGTAAATGCCAGTCAGCCTTTTGTTCAATATATTTCTCTTTTGTAATACAGCACTCATACAATTTTGAAAGTGTCTCCACCTTGTCTTTTTTTGTTGTTGTCTATTTTAATATTGTTTCATATTAAGCAAAGATATTTACTTTACTTAATACATATTACATAGTGTGCATTGCTGATTTTGCTAATATTTTGATTCCACCCCTCTTTAATAACCACATATAGCAGCAATTTTGACAGAAAATATTTGCAATTGTAACCTATCATACCAGTCACACTAAAGCTCACAGTTCTGATACTACTTTTAATATATATATATATTTCCCAGAATTTCTCACCATGTTTAGTTATAAACAAAATTGCAACGTCATGTATTGCAATACACTAAATATCAGAGTGAGTGTATTTAAGTCCATTAAATATGATTTTACAGAGATCAGTAGGTTGTTGTGCATTCAGGCCTAGACAGAATCTTTAGACTTTTTTATTTACATTTTGATTTGAAAGGAAATCTGTAGATTGGGTTTAAACATGGTCATTTGTGTTCAGATGACAGTACTGGGATTTTATTGATATGAAAGTATTTTGAATTCCAAATAAGTTTAATATATTTTTTTCTCACCTTTATGATTATTTTTTTTTTCTCACCTTGAATTTTTTCCACTGGATCACAAAAGCAGATTTTGGGACTGATCTGTCATTAGATGATTTAATTTCAATACTTTATCATAAGAATACATACAGGCTTAAACACTTCTATTAAAACAACATTGAAATACAATTTCCCCTTTTATTGCAAAGAAAAAAACAACTATTCATTTGAAATAAAAAAGAACAAAAGGAAAAGAGTAAACACACGACAACTTCAAGCTATAAGAAAGATTAGATCATAGTTCTTAAGAAATGTGTCATTCTTACTATTATTTATGAGTTTAAGCGATTTCACAGTATGAGAAACACATCAAATCTAGGCAAAGTGTTGAGAACAAATGCATGTTCTTTTGAATGAAGATTTTGTAATGCAAAACAAGAAAATAAAATATGTTAAAAATATGGCTGCTGTCAAAAATAAATAAATCTTTCAGCGATAAATTCAGATAACATTTTATAAAGAGAAAACACGTCGTCCAGCTCTCACTATCACGCCTTCATGACGTATTATTTCTGCGCCTGGACGGGCCTATACGTCAGCATCGCGCAGCTCGTTCCTCCTTTCTCTAGTCCTGAAGATGGCGGCAGGGGTGAGTAAGATGGGAGAAAACCCTTATATGCCTTACTACAGCACATCCCTCTCCACAATCATACCCCAATCACTCTAATCCTTATATCTTTGTACGTTGTTTCCATACGGTGTTATTTTGTTGTCTCTTATGAAGTTGTTACGATGATTATTTTAGTTGTAAATACTCCCCACACCCCTTTATAAGGTGGTTAGTGTGATGACGGGCAGAAGTACAGCACTGCGTTCTTTGTGCCACGTTTCCCATGTCTTTCCCCTCATTCTCCGCTTAATTCTTTTTGTAAAAAGCAGAATGTCATGTTTGTAGTTTTTCTTGCATCTTGTAAAGGTCAAGAGCATAAATTACCAGTGTGAGATGGTAGAAACTGTAGTCAGTTTGCATTCATTGTGTAGTTAAGAGAAACTAAAACGTTTTCCGTTTTAACTATTTACACGTCCGATTGATAAAAATGTGTTCGTGTCAAACATTTTCAGACTCTTTAAAATCTCAATCAGAGGTTTAAAAGATTAACAATAACAAATAGTTTACAAATAAATGGCACTGCAACACCATCTGGTTTGTTAGTTCTGCCACTAGCAACCCCCTGTTTAATTATTAAAACATTGTTTACAATCAGTGAAGTAATTTATTGCAGGGAATTCTCTGTCAGCTGCGTCAGTTTGTGGAAAGTGCTGTGTAATGCTCTATGTGAAGGGGGCAGCTTGGGTTTTAATTTTCTCTTATAGATGATGGAGGCTGAACAAGCTGCAATAACTTCAGCTATCTGATTTCAAACCTTGTTTTTGCAGACTCTCTACACATACCCAGAGAACTGGAGGGCCTTTAAGGCTCAGATTGCTGCCCAGTACAGTGGGGCTCGTCTGAAGATTTCAAGCACCCCCCCTGCCTTCACCTTTGGGCAGACGAACCGATCCCCTGCTTTCCTTAGCAATTTTCCCTTGGGCAAGGTCAGTGTTCTTTTCTTTCTTTCTTTTTTTGCACATGTTCTTCATGTTGAATTAATTCGTTGTTGTGGTTTTGATCAATTTTAGGTTCCTGCTTACCAGGGTGATGATGGCTTCTGTCTGTTTGAGAGCAATGCCATTGCTCACTACTGTAAGTAAGCTTCATAGTGCATATTTACACTTGGCCTCTTCATGCATTCTCTTTTATTGGATAAGTTATCAGGTTTGATGGTAAATTTCTGTTTGCACTTGCCCAAATGCATTTTATTTATATAATTTCAAGAGCAGTGGCTGCAATTGGAGAGAGCGGCATCAGCTCTGGTCGGAGAATTTCTTATTCACCTCATTAGATTGATTCAGGCTGCTGAATGTGAGATTTGTTGCGGATCGTATCGGTGAAGTTGCGTGCTGCAGTATGACTGTAGTATCTGGTAGCCAGGAGCTGATATAACTTATTCTCACACCTTTATTTTTTACCATTTTGGGAGAGTTGTATTTTGCACACCGTAAACTTAAAATAATAGCTAAGCTCCAAATAGAAGGCTGATTATACTTCTGCGTCAGACCTATGGCGGAGCCATTACGCTACAGACTACGCATTGGTTTTCATTTATACTTCTGCGTCGTTGACATGCAATTACACATGCAGGGGGTTGGACCGGATGAGAAGCGCAGTGTCACGTCTATGACAATTTGAGGTATCGCACACCGGATGCGCACTTTGTCAGTTTATGGCCTGATGCATTATGTTTAAGGATATTATGGAATTAAGATCATTTCTGAACTATGTTATGATTGTACTGTACAATCAATTACGTTGCTAGTCTGCAGTCTGAATTCACTTCATCTCAGGGTGTGTACGTTAACAATGAATTGAGAATTAGGATTATGATATGCACATCTTTATAAATGAGACCCCAGGTCTTCATGCATGAAGTGGCCAATTGTAATTGAGCCCATTGTTTTTTTTTTTTTTATTGCACACCACCAATGCTGATGTGTGTCCCGACAGTGAGCAGTGATGCCCTCCGTGGCAGCACACCCCAGGCCAGTGCCCAGGTGCTGCAGTGGGTCAGTTTTGCTGATTCTGAGATCATCCCTCCTGCTAGTGCCTGGGTGTTCCCCACCTTAGGAATCATGCAGTTCAACAAACAGGTGAGCGTTGTATATCTGTTGATGTAATTAGGGCTGCAACTAACGATTATTTTGATAATCGATTAATCGGACGATAATTTTTACAATTCATCGGATAAATTCAATTTGATTAGTTTATTATAACTAAAACCCCTAAATCAGCGTATTTGTGTTAGTGTACTTTACAAATTGCAAAAGCCACACATTGAGTTTTACTAATATCAAGATTTACATTATTTTAATGATAATGGCTGATGGAAAGTTGACAACCATGATTAAAGGTGCAGTGTGTGATTTTTAGCAACATCTAGTGGTTCGGTTGTGAGTTTGCACTAATGGCTCAGCGCACTGCTCACCCCTCCCATTCGAAGAAGCTACTTGGCTAAAACGGGACAAACATCTCGTTGTCTGAGACAGCAGAGAATAGCTAGAGTAAGCCAAGACTGTAACATTGTCACTGTTTCTGTACCACAGTCCATTATAAACCACATCATGGATAGTTTACAAAGCCATAGTCAGGTGAGGATCAAGGGTCTTAATATATATAATATATATATAAAAAAAAATAATAGTAATCAGTTGATTGTCTCTCAATCGTAACCAGTACATTTCTCCCCACATAGCGAACCCATATTACAGTGAGAGAGAACCACATGAAACTATGCTCCTATATATTTTTTTCTTACAGGGTAGTAAAAGTTTAGCTAGCGGTTATGTCAATATAAATCTCTCATTCTAAGGTAGTAAAAACATTATGGTTTATTAAGTTTTGCATTGCATTTCTGTGAATAGAGACTCAATTATTACATATTGCACCTTTAACGTAAATAAGAAATTTTATCCAACATGTGTTAACACAATTTTTGTTGAAACCAATTTACACAGACATGTTCAGATGTGAAGATATAAACTAAAAACATATAATTCATTTAGTTTGTATTTAAAATTAATTGAATTATAAGGATAAACTGATAAATAAATATAGAAAGACTGAAAAAAGCATGTAAACGTAGAGCTGCAGTAGATCACGCTTGAAAAAAAATAATTAAAACTTAGTAGACCAATGCTATAAAAAGAGAATGGAATGGAGGTACACAGCAAGCTAACAGGCTTGATTAAAAGGACTGGAAAAATGATGCATTAGTGCACAAGCATTCACTGAAAACCACTGAGTTCAGTGACTAAAAAAACAATCTTTTACTGCTGCTGTTATTAACTGCCTCTATATTTAGTGCTTTACTTTATAAACACCGTTTTACTTTAACCTATTTCTGTGGTAGTGCTATTTTAATCCATTTATGTTGCGAGCGAACTGGTTGTGCAACCTGATACTCGAGACAAAATGGACATCCCCAGTCTCCCAGAAGTTCCAGTCACCCGCATATTGATAGCGGCTCCCTGATTAGGAGGGAGAGAGACCTTGCATGTGTGCGTGTGCCTCATGAAGTGCTTGTAAGACTTGGAGCATCATGATAGGCCTGTTTCAACCAATCACTAGTAAATGGTCCCCGTGACGTAAGCAGACTAACTAATCGATAATGAGTTTTGTTGACAACAATTTTCATTTTTTGATTTTATCGGTTAGTTGTTGCAGCCCTAGATGTGTTGCATTTATTTTTCAGGAAGTGCATCAAATGTTTTGTAAGACTGTCCTTCGTCTTTTATGCAGGCCACAGAACAGGCCAAGGAAGAGGTGAAACGAGTCCTTGCCGTCCTGAATCAGCACTTAAAAACTCGCACTTTCCTTGTTGGGGAGAGAGTCAGTTTGGCTGACATCACTGTTGTCTGCTCTCTGCTCTGGCTCTACAAACAGGTGAGTCACTCTACAGGGTGTCATGAAAACCTCAGCTGGATTCAGGTCTTTTATATCAGGGATGTGCAACAAATTGGGTCCATGTTGGTTCGTCTGTTATCAGTGATTAAGTGTCTATTGGAAATTATGATTTTTGTTGATTTTAAGATTTAATTCTAAAAGACCATTATTATTTCTATTGTATTGTTTAGTGTTTCTTTTCGATTTTTTTAATTTGTGGACAATTGGTTATTGGTCTGTTTTAGTGGTCTAAACACAGTACGACACTATCGCGTTATTGAACATAATACTATTATAATACTTTTAGCCAAAATAAAGAGGTTGATTATTGTTATTTATTATGTTTACTTCTAAAAGTTAAATTGATTACGGGCTGTTCTTGAATGTGCTTGGTCCTTGTCCACACATTCAACAGTTTATTTTTTCATACTTAAGTCTGTATGACTGATTATTTTAAGTATATTTTGCTGCTATACGAAAAAAAGAAAAATAGAGCAAAACGCACCGGCGTTACAATAAATTATAGGTTTAAAAGGACATAAGGGTGAGTACATGACAGAATTCATTTTTGGTTGATTTTTACCTCAAATACAGTAAGCAGAGCTTTGGATAAAGCTAACTCTATTGCGAATAACCATACTTGTCGTCGCATTTTTATGTTATGATGTTTCGCTAATCGCAGCATGTAAAAAGATGTTTACCGATCCATTTTTTTTATGCAATTTGTCAACTCGTCATTCACACATCATGCATTTACATTTACTACAGTATGTGCATTGTTAATCTGTTCTTCAGTTATAGTGATCATCCCTTCAAAAGACTTGAATTGAACTCCTTTTTTTATGATCCCTTTTATGACATTTTTGGATCTTTCAAATTTTAGGGGAATAGTCTTTAAATGGAGGGGCAGAAATCTCCCAGGTTTCATTAAAAAAAAAATGTTTGGAAGATAAACCGATCTTTTAGGTTAGAATAAGGTTGAGTACATGAGTTTTAATTTTGAAGTGAACTTTATCTTATAAATACAGTAAACTGAATCTTGTATAAAACAAACTATCTCAACGCATATCTTTTAAGTCACTGATATCGTCACTCACATTATTATATCCTGATATTACAATCTATTGTTACGCGCCATACTCATACTCATACACACATATTTGTTTCTCACCCATCTGATGACTGAACATTCTAATGATAATAGACAGCAAGTGTAATTTATAAAGCTACAGTCTATTAATCAGAACCTGCTTGCGTAAGATATCTTGTATTAGTGATTGATTGGGTAATCAGTTGCATAATTAAGTCAAGTCTCCATTATTTCTATAGTGTTTTATACAATACAGAGTGTGACAAAGCAGCTTTACAGTGATTTTAATATTTCGTTTTTAAATTGGCAATTTTTTTTTAAACCTTTCTAGGTTCTTGAGCCTGCTTTCCGTCAGCCCTACCCCAATGTCACTCGCTGGTTTGTGACCTGTGTCAACCAACCTCAGTTTAAGACTGTTTTGGGGGAGGTTAAGCTCTGTGAGAAAATGGCTCAGTTTGATGGTAAGTTTTTTAAACCTTCTTGCCATGTTTTTGCTTGACCTTGATTTAAAGTGCAGAATGTGATTTCATGGTTATCAGCATATAGTCCTCAAGCACAATCAAAGATGATTCTTTAAATCCATTGTGTATAGGCAGGGATTAAAGTTCTCTGTCACTACGATGGATATCCATTAATTTGCAGGGTTCCCGTTTGTCCTTAATGTCTAAAATTCTCTTTTCATAATTTTAAGGCTGTAAATAATCTTTCATTTCTTAAATAGTATAATGTCTAATTTTAGTTTGAATAGGTCTTAAATAAAGAAAGACAAGGTGCGTTCACCCTGCTGAGAGGGATGTGATCAAAGCCTGAAGTGGATCCAAAGCACGTTCCTCTCTCCAATAAGCATTCCATCCCAGGGTTTAATTCACGCTCACGGAAAAACTAACATGTAAAATGACGCTCTAAGTAATATTTTATTACTCTTTTCGCTATATTCAATATTTTGCTTCTAAAAGTTAAAAATGTTGTCATTAGGGCTGAAACGATTCCTCGAGTTACTCGAGTTATTCGATTACAAAAATTCCTCGAGGCAAAAAATCTGCCTCGAAGCCTCGTTAAATTCCTATGACGCGCACAATATGCGCAAGCGGGGATCTGATTGTTTCACGCTGACCGTTGTTCAGGAAGCACACCATAGCGCATGATAATTTTGACTTCATAAATGGCAGAGAATGTTTGAAAGAAGAAAGTTTGGGATCATTATATGTTTATAAAGGGAGAGAACAAGATGCAATGTGTCTACTGCAAAGTATACCTGCCAGGGCTGCCAACTCTCACGCATTCAGCGTGAGACTCGCGCAATTGAGCTCTCACTCACGCGATACCCCCGATTTATCACGCTGAAGTGTCAATCCCTTCAGTCAAATGCTTGAAAGATGAGTTTGCCTAAAGATCTAACTGTTGAGCCACTCGCGATCGACTAGATTTACCGCAGCATATTAATTCGCAAGTTAAAATATCCTGTAATCTATTAGTGGGAGCGCGCATGCGAGATGTTGAGCTCCTCCTAACCGCGGCTCGCGCACGACGACAGAGAAGCGAGCGCGTGAACCCATGTCTCTCTCACGCGCCAGTCAAACCAATTGCGGCAATTCATCATGCTTAAACTTTTATGTAGTCACGCAACAAACATTTCAGCATACATTCACTGTATACACCGGGACATGATGGAGGAACAAATATTGTGAGACACACACACACTCTCTGATGTTTGTCTTGAGAATACAGTTGAAAAAGTCTGATTATTATCTTATTTATAATTGTTTTATTCCCATTTTTTAAAAATTGTATACATTTGTGTACCTGTTTGGGTAGATATTTTATATTAATTTATTTGTGTTTCCAGGTGGGTAATTTGCAGAAGGTGCAATCCTTTTTTTTTTTTTTTTTTTTTTTTTTTTTTTTTTTTGTAATGTTGTATTAAGAAGACAAAACTGGGAAGGCCAAAATGGGCTTTACTATTTAAGTTTGTATTCAAAGTTGTACATGTTATGGGCTACATGTGACAGGTTTTACAGTAAATTGTTTTAACTGTACTGTTATATAATTGTTGGCACTGGCACTTATAAACACTAAATGGGTAAAAATTGAAATAATTAGTTGTGGAGCCAAATGTTGGAGTTGCAATAAATACCTCTATTTTTTAAAGAAATAAAAGGCAAACACCTTATCATTTTAGTAATACATTATTTGTTTTGGTTGCTTAAAAACACACATAGACAAATTATCCGATTACTCGATTAATCGATCGATTAAGTGTTAGATTAATCGATTACAAAAAGAATCGATAGCTGCAGCCCTAGTTGTCATGCCCATAACACATCTGTATTTCTCTTATATTAAATATAAAATGCATGTGTGGACTTGTATTTTTCTAATGTCTGGACTACTTTATTAAGGGAGTATGGATATATAAACAGAAGTTTCAATATATTGGTATTAAATACATTTTCTGATAATTTATATTTCAAGTTTTGACAGCAAATGTCATGCCCATAACGCTGGAATTTCCCAATTTTAATTTATCCTCAACTAGTTTTGTGGTGTAGGTCTACGTATTTTATAATGTTAACTTCAAATAATACTATTAGTAATTTTAAAGATGTGGTAGCTTCAGATCTGGACGGGAAGGGTCACGATTCTGCGTTCTCACACCGCGACACAGGTTCGTGAATCTGAGTATAGCAACTTCGGTTTTATAATGCATATTTTTACAGCCCTATTAAAATAGCTTTTAAAATATGCAGACTGACAATATTAAAGCGGTTTAAAACATCTCCAAAATACTCAAAACACTACTGGTCTCAACTATTTAAATAAAGTTAAAGGAATATGACTTTTGTCGTACTTGATTATGACAAAATGGTGACAAACCTTATTTTATATTTAAAGGCAAAATATGCTGGAATTCTGTTTTTGTCAAACAGAGACCCTTAGAGTATTTAACGTTACTGTCGTAAATACCACTCACGCAGAATGAAGTCCTCTCCTTTGTAAAGTGCAGCAGTTGTTGGCTTTTCAATATTTTTCCCGATATTGAGTGCTAGTATATATGCTTTAATTTCTTGTAATTTTTCCAGCTAAGAAGTTTGCTGAGATGCAGCCGAAGAAGGAGGCTCCTATTAAGAAGGAGAAAGGTGGCAAGGAAGGAGGCAAGCCACAGCAACAACAACAGCAGGAGAAAAAAGAGAAGAAAAAGGAGGAAAAGAAAGCCGCCCCTGCCGAGGAGGAGATGGACGAATGTGAGGCTGCACTGGCTTCTGAGCCGAAAACTAAGGACCCATTTGCTCACCTTCCAAAAAGGTACTTGATGCACCTTAACTTTAGAGATAGATACTTCTTGAAAGTCTGTTCGCTCTCTCACCAGTCTGCCTTTGCCCTCTTGCACTAGTTCTTTTGTCATGGATGAGTTCAAGAGGAAGTACTCCAATGAGGACACCCTGACTGTGGCATTGCCTTACTTCTGGGATCACTTTGATCGTGAGGGCTTCTCAATCTGGTATGCTGAGTACCGCTTCCCTGAAGAGCTGTCCATGACCTTCATGAGCTGTAATCTTATCACAGGTACAGTCAGGTCACTTTGCCTTGTCTCGTTAAACAGTGCCTGGAATGCTATAACCTTGTTTTTGGATTTTTCCTTCCAATTCAGCATGTTCTACTTGCGCAAGAGTTTCGCATTGCTTGGTTTTCAGAAATATGTACAAGTACTCTCTTGCTCCTCTCCTCAGGAATGTTCCAACGACTTGACAAACTACGTAAGAATGCCTTTGCCAGTGTCATCCTCTTCGGTGCAAACAACGACAGTTGTATCTCTGGTATCTGGGTCTTCAGAGGCCAGGACCTTGCATTTCCTGTGAGTAATTTACATGTTCTCAGAATCCTGTTTAGTGTCTATGTACGTTTAGAGTTTAATTCCAGGATTAACACTGTATCAAATGTAGGGCTGTCTCCTAATAGTCAACTAAATGTTATTTCAGAGAAGAGTTTTAGTCAACCAAAATTTTAGTAGCCGGTTAGTTGAGGGGGAAAAAAGTCAACAGGAAGTGGCAAAGTCATGCAGTCCCATTATGGAAATCAAAATCAGGGCTCAACATTAAGTCTTTTCATGTGCTTGTCCATTGGACAAGGAAATCTGTCATTCATTTATCCAAGTAAAAAAAGTTGCTTGTCTGATTTAAAAAAAAAAATGGTGGTTTTAAATTTATTCTGAAGCAATATTATCAGTAGTGTGTATTATTGTTATATCTGCACCTTTTAAAGGGCTAACCCCCCCTCCACGCAACTACGCAAACATCTGGTAACACTCATTCCCCAAATAGCAAGCGAGGATGATTGACATGCGTAACCTATCATTAAAAAGAGACTGAAATTCGACAGAAAAAAAGAATCCCGCTCGATCACCCTTTCACTCCCGCAGCGTGCCGTCTGACTGATTTATTAAGCGAAGACGGTTGTCACAGTACTTCTGACTCCTGAAGGTAAACGGCCTGGGGTGGAGGTGGAAAGTTGAAGTTGAATTGTAGAGTTATCTTAATCTGGGTTCGATGATCACACAAAAGTGATGGCATAGATTATTTTACAATACACCATCATTTATGGTCACTCAAACAAGAGGAAGACCTCATTCAGCCATGCAACTTATAAAATGATGAAGTATTGATGAACAAAAAATCTAAATATTTAATTCACTATGCTATGGTGATTATGAAAGTTTTGTGATTTGTGGATGGCTGAAGTGGGAGTTTGGAGAAACAGCCGTTTATTAATTCATTCTCAGTGTTGAGAAACGTCACCTGCATGTGTTATGTTTTTGTGTTAGTAGTAAAGTACCTAATTATGTTACATAATAATTTCGTATGCAAACTATCACGTTAGTTACTTACGGATTAAAAAAGTACTTTCGTGTCAGTGCTGTGCGAGCTCTCGCTCAAACACAGACCGCTCACAGTAAAGACAATTGTAAAACTTAAGTTTAAAGCTAAGTTTAAACTTTGTTCTTGGTGGGTTTTTTGTCAGTCAATGAAAGCATTTTGTATTATCCATCCGTGTTTTTAAAATTCGTTAATAATGGACGTTTGACTATAAACAAAGCCCTGTATGTTGGATTCATTGAACTTAATCACTTATTCTAAAAAAGAATATCAAGTTATAAGTTTGCTATTATTGGTCCTGTGACAGGACTCTTGTCTATTCATTGTCAACTATTTTTAGGGGCCAAGCACCGAAGGTGTGGTGGCACCTATTATATCTGTTCAGATTCCTATTATTTATTATTATTTTTCTTTAAAGGTGCCATATGTAAAAATTGAGGTTAAAATAAAAATGAGCTACACGCATCAAAAGAATGAGAAGAAAATAGGTTGATGATGTCATTAAAAAAATGACAAGTTATTATGCTGCTGAGATATTAACCTGAATTAGCATGCTAAATTACTAGCCCCGGCCCAGCAGGTGTCATAATACCAGTTTCAGCCATGGGAGGCGGTATGCGGGCGCCTCCAAACCACCAGCCAAACTGCAATACACGAGTAACTCGCACGGCTTGTGTGTGTACTTGAACCTGATGTCAATCATGTGGAAAGTACACCCCACTACTACATTTCAGTTCAGGAAAGAGTTCAAAAATGATTGGTGGATATTTTGCATGAAGAATACATTTTGGTAAGTTGTAGCATACTGTATCTTTCAACAGTGTTGGTGTTCTTTTACCATTAGCTAGTAGAGATGATCGGTTCACGTGCGCTAGGGTAACATTTACAAGCGCCAAAACAGTATTTATTGTTTGAATTGCGTAATAAAATTGACAGTCTTTTCATGTGCTTGTCCATTGGACAAGGAAATCTGTCATTCATTTATCCAAGTAAAAAGTTGCTTGTCTGAAAAATAAAGTGGAAACTAGAGGAAGTATATGCAGCAACTGTCTTCTTCCACAACCAGGCACTGCACAATATTCTGCAAAATGCAAACTTTTGGTTTCAAGTGGAAAACAGTGTTGTGTAAACAGCCCCTAAACAAAAATCGGACAAGGTTGGTAAAATTGACCTAGAAAGTACATTTGACAGAGGACTAAGGCTGAAAATGGCTCACCAAATTAACATCAATGTGAGGCAGGATAACCAGGCTATTGACAAGCTGTTTTTGCTATATTAGATTAGGGCTGAAACGATTAGTCAACAATAAAAAAATTCTCTACAAATATCTTTCTTGTTGAGTAGTCGTTTGATCTCACTTGTCCTAATGTAAGGGCGTGCAATATCACGATTTGACCGCTGTGGCGCTAGAGTGTAATGCAGCCCTTTACAAATGCTATTACGGTAAAACAGCGCGAATTATGACGGAGTGCAAACAAAGCTGAACTACCAAGGTTTGGAAAAGTTTCACAAAACTTCAAACCAACAATGCTGTCTTGTGCAATACATGCAAGCCGGAACTTGCTTTTCACAGGAGCACAACATGCATGTTGGAGCACTTAAAGAGGAAACATCCCGGCAAAAGAGGAGCCGGTGAGAACTGAGTGTTCTCCAGCTGGAGCTAACTAACTAGCGGTAGATCTCTTTATTATAGAACGCAATACTACTACTAATAGTAATAATATTACCAATAATAATATAATTACAGTAATGTGATTTATTTTGCATATAATAAAGCTTGATTGAGTTTAGGAGTCAGGGCTGTTCTTATTGTAACACTATTAGCCTGTATTTTGTTTCATAATCATGAAGACTTATAAAAGATATTCTGGAAGAATATCATGGCAGTTACTTTTTCTTTTTTATTCTGTAAATTAAAAGGTGAAAGAGAGCGTCTCTGTCAGCTCAATTGTCATGTAAAAAAAAAAAAGTAATTTCGTATTTATAATAATGGTTTGCAGATTAATATTTTACCATTCCTTGTGTCCTGAAGTAAATGCCCCTTTTTCTGTTTCAGTTCTTAGAAAAGCAGTGGGTTTATTAAACTATACTTAGAGAGCATTTGTGTGTGATTTGAGTTAGACTGAAATCTGAGAACTTAAAGAGAATAACCTGTTTAATTGGCTCTAATTTCATTAAAACAACTATTTCAAAAGCTGAACTGATTTTCTTTTTTTATATTATAGTAAGAATATGTATAACTCAATGTTTTAATTAATTGAAAAAACTGAATAATCGTTCCAAACTTACTGATAAGCCGGCAAAATAATCGACGATTAGTCGATTAATCATTCTAATAATCGTTAGATTAATCGATTATCAAAATAATCGTTTGTTGCAGCTCTTTATTAGATGCGCTTCATTCAGTATTTGTGCAGTTAAGTATATCGATGGAAATGTTGGTATTATAAAACGCAGAAATGTTTTCAAAACCAGTGAGCTGTATATATTGATATGGTTTGTTGACCAAGTATTGATACAAGTTGACTGTACAAATCTGTTTTTGTTTGTAGTTCTCGCAGATAGCAAAAATAAATTATGTTCACAATCAGCCCCATGATTTGTGACTGTTTCAGTTGACTGTATAATCAGTGCCGAGTTTAATCACTTCATTGACATTCATTATTATTAAAATGTAATGTTGAGCAGTTATTATTTTTATTTGATTCAATGTTTTTTTTTCTTATCTCCCCTCAGCTAAGTGATGATTGGCAGATTGACTACGAGTCCTACACTTGGCGCAAGTTGGATGTGGACAGCGAAGAATGCAAGACCATGGTGAAGGAATACTTTGCATGGGAGGGTGAATTCAAACATGTAGGCAAAGCTTTCAACCAGGGCAAGGTTTTCAAGTGAGAACATCTTGCTCTTTGATAGTATTTATCAACATCAGTATCAATGGACATGACATTTGTTTGAGAACCCCATGTACAAGGCTTTGAGCTGTGGTGGAAGGAAGACTTGAGTTGAAAAATAAACTTTTTTTCACAATCCCACTTTGTTTTCTTTTGTTTTTTTTTTTCTGTTTTGACTGTTACTCCTGAGTTTGTCTCTTTAAAAAAAAGTTTAAAAAAGCATGTCTTCGTTTTATAGCAGATACGTGTTTTATATAAAGCTGATGGTAATATTTTGGGGCTGGAAGTCAACAAGTTTGAACATATAAAACTTGCTTTTAATTAAAGTTCTGGTTTTACTGTTCCCAGAAAGTCTTTTCACAGTGCCTGATGCTCCCTTGGGATCTGAAATTGAGAAAACAAATAAATTATGATGCTCTTTGAATCTGGAAATCATTGAAACTCTGGAAACAAAATGGAGTCTCAGCCATTTAATTAAGAAAATGTTTGCCTATTTTAACTTCGGCGTTTGGAAAAATTGATCTGGCTAAAATCCACCAGAGGGAGCCTCATGTCTCGGATCCCATTAACTAGTCATGGGAGAATGGTAAAAATCAAACCCTTTTTTAATTTTAGTTCCATTAAGTGCATCCTGATCTTTTGCAATATCGTCAGTCATTATTCTGATTCCCTGGAAACATGCATAATCCAGTATACTTCAGGGTCATATTGGCCTGGATTCACAGATGGGGCTAAGCAAGGATTAGACCTTAGTTTAATTGGGACATTTAAGTTACTTTTATAAATGTGTCTTAGAAAAAAAAAAAAAAACTTACTGGTGTCTTGAGGCAAAACAATGGTACAGTTAAAACCTAAGCATGCATTTATTCTGGGACTTTAATTTAAGCCTCGTCTGTGAAGAGAGGGCATAAAGTCTGGAACTTTACCACAGGTATTTATTTACATGAATTTATCGCCATAGGCCAAGCTTGAAGTTATGGAATTACCCTAAAAAAAAAAAAAAAAAGCAAATTCTTGCTAGTCTGTTCAAACAGGTCTGTTCCTATACAGTGATATTGTCTGTCTTGTTCGTTGATGAGAAAATGACCCATTTGCTGATTTTCCAAGCACACACTTCTGTTGTCATAGGAGTATGCTAGGTTGTCATTTGTTGACACACCTGAGGTAAGACTCTGTAAACTTCAGAAAAAAAGCCACACCTTACCCATGGGCGTAACTGGTAACTTATCCTTTTATTTTGTTTTCAACGCTTCAATAATTTAATGTGCTTGAATCTGGGTACTAATCCTCTGTATTTCATATTTGGAAAAAGAAAGGTATACAACCTTGATCTGTGTGGGAGAGGTAAATAACAGTGCTTGCATTTTAAGTATGTTAAACACACATGGGGGAGCATCTTAATCAAAACTGTGAATAATTGATTGCTTCTAAGTAAATAATTCCGCAAGTATACTTAAAAATGATGTGATGGATTTAGTGCTATATAGTTACACTGATAAAATGTCCTCATGATTAGTAGTGTTGCTCAATGGTGAGCACAGGGTGTGGCCTCGGCTCAAGCGTGTCAATGCTTCTCTACAGCCGAATGCGCTGTCCTCACTTAACCTTATAACTGTGAGCGCCTCAGCAGGACATTGTCACAGTGATCGCTGATTCACTCGAAGGCCTTTGAAGAGTACAGACATTGATGTTCTCAGATAAAAGCTGTCTTGTGGGCTTTTACATGAAGGCTTCCTTATTACAAAGCCCTGCACATAATGATTCTTTGAGCAAAAAGAATAAGAACAGTAATCTTATATATATATATATATATATATATATAATAAATTCACCAATATACTTTACATTCTAAGTTGAACTAACAAGGAAAAAGTGTTTAATAAATTTAATGTTCATTTCAACATTTACTAATACATTAAAAACTTGTTTATGTCAATGTTTGTGAAGTAAAAAAAGCCATTTTAAAAAAGAAAGTGGCTTTTTTGAAAGTTTTTTAATATTATTATTAATTGAAACGTGTCTGTAATTATTATGGACCAGAGCTAGCATGAACTGACAATGAACAATTGTATTTTCATCAGTGTTAACAAAGATGAATGAATATACAAATGGATTGTTTAATGCTAATTTTAATACGTTGACTTGTTAACTAGTTGGACTTGTTCAGTGTTTATTATGTAATTTGCATTACATATGTGCTGGCATATTGCTTATGTGCTGGCAAAGCTGAGTTTTCAGCATTTGTCTCACATGATCCTTCAGAAATCATTCTAATAAATCTAAATTTCTCAACATTGACATTGAAAGCCAGAATTATATATATATATATATATATATATATATATATATATATATATATATATAGCTTTCAATGCTTTAAAAGTCAAGCTGTAGTGAAAATACGATCCGTGTTAGGAAACACAGTGTGGAACAGGAATGTTTGCCAGAAAACCTCCTCTTCCTTTGTATTGGTTCAGAGGCTTGGGAGCTAAAAGGGTCAAACTAAACCAGATTCATGAACAATACGTACTGTAATGCCAACAGCAACACTATACTAGTGCTGCCAGCTCCCCCCGACGTTCCCCAGAGCTTCGCCGCTCTCTTTCTGTTATTCCCACCCTGGCTCTTCCCTTAGTTCCCATCACTCAACTCCTTCCACATTGATTTTATGAGGCTACAACAAGTACTTGTGACAGAATGTTATAGTGAGGTCTGTATTGTACATTGAGTTGAGAAGAAAAAAAGGCCTGGTATGCCTTTGTCAGGAATCTGTTCCACACATCTGGAAAGAGTGAGGGGTTGCAGCGGTTAGGAAAGCAGTCCGCTTCGAAAAACATTCAGCCACTATTGAAGTTTAGATAAATATATTCTCTAGATCGCAATGGTAACTCACAAAGCAGCGTCACGTAAGTGTTGTATGCAAGTAGCGCCATGGAAACAATGAGTCAGTAATGAAACTTCAATTTAAAATGGGGAACATAAGAACAGAAACCAGGCTGTGAAAGCATATCTTTGAACGTGGTTGGTGCTATATTGTGCTGATATGTGAATTTTCCCCTGGAGTCAGTCACCATGCTCCCGTGCCAGGAAAAAATAACCATGCAAGTTTACAATCAGGCTCACCAGAACTCTTCACCAACTGTACTCTTGCACTTTAAATTTATGCTGAATTACTTCAGAATCAAATAAAACGTGTATGTGGTGATGAAGTTCTGCTTTTTAAACCTGATACATTATGTAGTTTCTCAGGGAAACTGTGTGAACAGGTATCTATCTAAATTTGAATGATGGCCTGCATATTTTTTCCCTTTCCAGAGTGCAAGAGAAAATTTTTGGCATTCCAGTGCAGGGGTTGAAGGTCAGAGTGCCAAAGGGAAGAATGTGGATGGTGCTGTCAATCACTGGGAACCACCACAATGGTTCTGATGATTTGAACTTATAACATCCACTTCTGTGCTTTCAGAAGTTTTAGAAGTCAACCAACGCCTCTCAATGTGTTTGGATGAGAAAGTAACTGGATGATTTTCGATTTCGTGCAAAGCACTGCAAAAATCAGAAGGGAGAGCGAAAACAGGCAGCCCCTGCATTTTTGGACACGAGACCCCATACATAACTCTGCTGGCTCAGATTACCATTGGGGGAGGTGGAGCATAGACATTGGTTTCATCCAGAGCTCTACTACAATGCTCAGAAATGTCACGCAGAAGAACTATTCGTGTATCGTATATGTATGATGCGGAATGTTATTTTACTAGTGGACAAATGTGTATGCATTATATAGAAGTGCTCAGTTACTACACTGACAATTTAGTACATTTATTTAATATATTACAATAAAAGGATTGTACTATAAATACAAACATATTTATTCCACTTTGTAGGCCATATCACAATCCATTGTACTTGAGTGAAGTAACAAAATAACATAATATTTCATTTTTATTTTCTTCACTTTTGTACAGATTAGACAACTCCACAACTATATCAACTATATAGATTCCAAAGATATATACTATATCCAAAAGTATGAGCCCACTAATGGATTTTTTACATTGTGTTTTTTTTTTATAACAATTATAAGTCAGTTAAATGTAATTTAACGTGAATTGACTCAAACATCCATGCTGATTGTACTTACAAAATTATGGTAGCAACTTTTTTTTTCCATTATTCAATTGAAGTAAGAACATCTGACAGTCTGTACAAATTAACTCACAATTAACATAACAAATTCATTTTTTCGATTGGTGACAGAAATAGAGCAGAATCTTTGTTTTTTAAATTAACATAATGACATTGATTAATTCATTCATTAAAAACCCTAGAACTATGATTGAATTGGATCATCAAAGTTCAGCAGCATAGGCATTGATATCAAATCACATAATATCATTAAATAACTGCAGGTTTATGTAAATTTCTGAGCTTCTGAGCATTTAACTGTTTTTAATTATTTATTTATTCATTTTTTGAGGAATACTGAATCTGAATCTAGTGAGATGAGTAAATGCACGCTCACATTTAGAGCTACAGTAAGCGTGAGTAAAATGGTTTATCCAGAAAAAGTTAATAAAATCATAAATTATTAAAATCATATTCTTGCCTAAAGGTGTTAATTTATTATATTGCTGCCTAAACAGATGTTAAATGATTGTATTGTTGCAGTAGAGTCTGACTCCTCATTACTGCCGGTGCCGATGTCTGCAACACAATCTCATTTGCAGTCAGTCAGCATATCAGGCATGTATCATAGGTGAAATAACACTGACCTCAGAGGAATCTGTGGTTCTGAAACGGACACCTCTGATGTGTGTTTCATTTGTGTACAATATGTTGTGTACATTTTATGATTGACTTGGTTAAACATGTTTTGTGTTTCCTTGGTTTAAAGCAGCAATGACCATAAAACCACAGAAATTCTTGTGTGCCACCATGGTGTGTTGTAAGGTAAGGTAACTTAAGGTTAAACTCTTTTAGGAAAATAGGCTACATCAGATGATAATGCAGCATGTTTGTAGTTTATTTACAAATTGTAAAAATTAAATTCCTCAAAATAATAGTATGTTGCAATTTTGTACTACTCGAACATATTTTAGATAATCCTTGATCAAATTTAATTCAGCGATGGTTTATTATTATTATCAATTAATTCATGTTGAATGTATTTGCCTATTTCTGTTATTATCATTTTTCTAAAGTTTTACAACCTATAATTAACTGAGTAAAAAAAGAAGGTGTCACGTTTGATCTGTTTGTGTTTTACTTAAGACTTCCCCCTGGTTTCAGAAAGGCTTAAGATAGTACCAGACTAGAGCTGTTCTAACTGAAAGCAACTTGCAAACTTAACTCAAAACATGTTGGTGCTAATTGTTTTGTTTCAAGATGCACACCAGCAATGTTTTTTTTTTCTTTTTTTTTTTTTTCTAAAGCACATTTATAAAAGCTACTTAAATGTCCTAATTGACCTAAGGCCTAATCCAGCCTTAATCTAAACCCTGTTTCTGAATCAAGACTATTGTTTAGTTTTGTACTTTTCCCAGTTAGGTTTCCTGTGCTAATCGACTGTCACCCCCTACCCTATATATTAAATAGTGTACTATTTGAAATGACAGCCATTTGTAGTGGTGACCGAAACCATAGTGGTCATTATACAGTGCACTCATTCAATCCAACAATACACCACAATAATGAGCATAGATCCAGCCTTTTATTTTTGTTTGTTGCATCCTGTCTGACAAAAGGTCTGTCTGTCAAAATGTATAGCAGCAGTTCGGATCTACCTCCTGTCCCAAGGGAATCTCTCCCTCGAGGTGCACATGCAGAGGTTTTTAGGTATCTTTTGTGCATTATGACAACATCAACCTCTGCGTGTATTTCCAGGCAGGTCTGAATCAAAGGACCAAGTTGCACCTTCCCGGCGAAGGCCTTCGAGGTACGTTCCTAGAATCTGTCGAGTGGGTGTTACACTAGTTTGGATCCTCCTACACCATTGGAGAGAGTGAGGAGGATCAAGACCCGCTAGCACTCTTAGTGCAAGCCGCACCATTAACCACGCCCCCAACGGACCACAAGACTGAGCCCACCGCAGACTCAGGGCGTCTCTGAAATTTCTGCTCGGTTACTATCAAGGAGGCAGTTTCTAAACTCTCTGCCCGTCCAGTATTGCTCAAGGAGGCTGTTTCTGAACTTTCTCCCTGTCTTGTCATGGCCAAGGATGCCATTTCGTAACCCTCTGCCAAGGCTATCCAGTACTTTGGCCCTGTCACCGCTAGCTCCCTACAGCCCTTCGGCTCCTCTTTTGCTGGCTGCACCTAGCAGCTTGGATCATCCTTGGGCTTCCAGTTTGCAGCTCCGCCTTGGTGTGTTGACCGCCTGGCTCCACCTCAAACCACGAGTCAGCCACTCAACCTCGGCCCACCGACCAGTAGGCTCCACCTTGGCTCCTCTCTCCTTCATCTCTACCTAGAACAACCATCCTTATAGGCCAATTTATACTTCTGCATCGAGGGTACGGCGTCGGATGCGCACGTAGGCAACGCCGTCGTGAGTATTTATGCGTTCAGGTCTTGAACGCGTGAGCATGCGTTCAGGTCTTGGTTGCTCTGCAGTATTGCCCCGAAACGCTAGTTGGCGATGGAGGGTTTTGATGTTCCACTGTGTTTAGATTCCTCGCGGCTAGGTTACTACAAGCAATGGCGACTGAAAGAGAGTGGATCATGTTGGAGTTGGAGCTTATTGAGGTGGAAAAACAGTTAATTTTAGTGAAATTACTAAAACTGAAAGGCAGAAATGAGAGAAGACGTCAGAGGAGATGGTGCGTGCGGGAGGAAATGCGATGGTACCAAGCCGACCAATCACAGATCTTGTGGTCCGCTTCATTGTGATGTGTAGTTACATTTTTGAGGAGTTGCCCGTCAGGCTACGGTGAAGGGTACGCGATATGGTACGTGTCTTTGCGTATGCGTATAGATTGGCCTTATGACTTCACCGGGCTCCATCATCTCTCCAGCTCTACCATTGGTAAGTCATCACTTTGACTCCACCATAGACTTCCGGGACTTTGGCTGTGCCTCTTTCCTCCAACGCTTCAGCTCTGTCTGGCTCCTCCTTCCCTTCAGCTCTGTCTGGCGCTTCCTTCCCTCCAACTCCTCCTCAGTCCTCTTTCACAATGGCTCCACCCAAGTGTGCAGCACAAGTACTGAAAAGTGAAGCCAAAATCGCCTTGATCACCCCCTGGTGTCTGGTCCCAGTATAGGTTATAAACCCCACCTCCCCATGAAGCCTACTGGACTCGATGGGAACTAAACAATCAAATTACAGTTCAAATACTTTTTTTTCAAAGATGTTTTCTGTCAATTTACTTAGTTTTTATCTCACTGATTTAAATTTAAGTGTTGGTTTTTTTTAAATAAGTTTGGTCTTGGTTAGTTATTTGATGTTATAAAAACGGAAATGTGACATCATGATTGACAGCTTCTCTTAACAAATTAGTCACCAGGGCACCAACAGACTTTTTTTGGATTTCCAGGAGGAAATAGGAGCTTCAACTTTAATTTATACATGTCCTGTTTATTCCAAACAGTAAATGTTGTATTAAGTCCTCCTCAGTCCTCCAGACCCCTGCTGCTCTTCATTGCCCAATCTCTTTGGGTCCACTCGGGTCTTCACCTCCACCAGCTCCCCCTCTGTCAGTCATCTCTCTGGCTCCGCCCAGCCTCTCCACCAAGACTCTACCATGGCTTCTCCCTCCATCAGCTCCACCGTGGGCCTTCAGTCTGTTAGCAATGTTTTAAGTCACTCCCTGGCTCCTCTTGCCGTCACCTCGTCCCTGGCTCTTCCGCTTCTGCCAGCTCCGCGTCCTCTTCCTAAGTCCCAGTTCATCTTTTGGCAGTTTTTTTTATTTGCCCTCATGTGTCATACCTGTGTCTAGTTAATTATCTTGTTTAGTCCCAAGTGTTTCTCTGTGTGTTTATAGCCCTGTGTTTGTTTCTTTTTTTTGTCATGTCTTGTCATTTTTGTAGCGGTAGTTCTGTTTACAGTATTTTGTCCCCTGAGAGACCTTGATAAGTGTTTTAGTTTGTTTTGATTAAAGATACTGCTTGCAGTACAACCTTTTATTTTGGTTTTGCTGCATCCAGTGCATAATAGAAGGCATTTACTGTAGTGTGTGTAAATATTAAGTGTGTGTGTAATAATGGTAAACCATTTTTACTATATAAAACTAAATTCTCTAAACTGTAGGTTTATATCTTAATCCAACCATCAAGGCTTTTATTGCGAAACATACTTTTAATGTACACATTGTTCTGTGTGTAAAGGTTGCTTGGCATTCCTGTATTAACAAGGTTTGAAACTCATCCAGAAGACTGTTGTTGTAACACTTCACAACTATGAGAGGAATGTAATGATCATAGGTTGCCTATTGCGTCTAAAAACAAGATAAAACTGTACAGCGAAGTTAACATAAACAGTGAACACCTTTTTTTTCTTTTTACCATGAGGCCGAAATAATGTGGAACATTTGTGCATGTCAATAATAGAACTGATTATTCTAAACAAATTAAAGCATATATATGCTGCTGCAGGATTGAATATCTCACTGTGAAAAAGAAACGCATGTTGTTAAAATAACAATGTACTAATACAGTCGTATATAGATTTTTATTGCATTTCATAATATTGTTGTTTAGTTCAAATGTTAGAAAGAAATTGAGCTGTAGATATGTGATGAAATTCTAAATGGAGCAGCTCTGAAGCACGTATGCATTACTCTAACATGTAGTATTTCGGGCTTTGTGGAATGATTACAGGTGTGAATGTGTTCAGGAAAGTGCTAAAACTACCCGCAAATCGAAACCATGGGTTAATACATTACAAAGTCCTTGAGGCACATTTGGCAGAAATAAAAATAGTTTAAAACTAATTTACCTGTGCTCACATCTCATTATGCCATCGCTGACTGCACAGCAACGCAACATGTAACAAAATTTCAAACATTTTGACATTCCATATTTATATACACAGAGGAGATCGCCATGGAAACATCTCTGCAATAACCTTCCTCCTGCTTATTATGTTGCCATGGCAGCCATCCCAGAATAGTCCTTTCAGTTTGTCCCTCCCTCGTGTTTATGACTCACAACCTGCAGGGGAAACCACAATTCAGCCTGTATCTCACGATGTTCCTCCCCTTCATTTTAGCTAGAACATAAGAACTGGATCTCAAAGAGGGGAACTCCATTAAAACACACACAAAAAATGTGGCTATGGAGACCACAATGATCAAAACCATTTAATGGGAGGATGGGGAAATATTTTCTACTTAAGAGAGTTTCTAGTATTGCCTGAAAGCATATGCAAATCAGTAAATAAAACACGTAAACAAAGAAAAACAGTAAACGGAAAATTTTCATATTAACTATTGTGGCAAAAACCTATGCACTTATTCAAAAACTCTTCCATCCTCCATGCGCATGTGGAAAACCAACTGAAATATTATTATTTGCTGTCCTCAGAAGTAACCTACATACACAGGTAGCCAACGCCCTTGCTGTGCAACAAACCCACCCACAAAGAACAGGATGAACCTATTGAAAAAAACGAAAACCTTGCTTTGTGTTGTACTGTACTCTAGATACAGTAACATAATGTCTGTTGTGTTTCCGCAGTGTTAAAAAACACCTGGCACTAATGTGTGGGGATTCAGTTTATGTTGGCTAAATAAGTATGCACAGCTGTCTGTTAGGAGGGATACATTCTTTGAAGTAGCGCATGCTGATTATTTTAAGAGTATATAATAATTATATGTTCTGACATTTTTATTTTCTGATAATCTATTTCATACTTATGTATAAAAAGGACATTAACTAAAAATATGTGTTTAATATATAAAAAATATATATAATTTTACCAACATAAACAATGTAGCTTAAGTAAAGGTTAACATAGAACTTAAAAAATTAAAAAGTGTTTATTTTATTTAAAAATTAATCCTGATTATGTGTATTTCATTGCCCATGCATGTATGAAAAGGACATTAACAGAAGCTAAAAAATATATTTATTATTAAAGTAAAGGTTAAACACAGCCTATATACAAATAATTAAAAAAATATATAATAAAACATATATTTTTTTAAATATCTGCTATTAAATATATATTTTTAAATATCTGCAATCAATAAAAATGTTGCAGATATTTTTAAGGAAATTTTATTTGAAAAAAATAAATAAAAAATAATGATATAGTATGTAGTCTAATTAAATACAAAATCTACACGATAACATTTAAACATCAATCTTTTTTTAATTTTGTTTTACCTATTAAAGTTCATTATAACTGCCAAAAAATGTTTTCCAGAATAATTTGAATTTGGGGAACAAAAACTACCCGTCACCTGATAAGCTGTGAAAAAAAAAAAATGTCATATCCCTTTAACAATATAACGTATTGTTTGGCTGGATGGGACTATGATTTTTTGCCCATTGTGTGGCTGTGGTCAGAAACTTTATATTAGAGACTATACATAAAAATAGCTGTTCTCTGATTTACAAGTAAAAACACAACCACGAGTGCACATTTGAGATCATTTTGTTCTGCGTTGTTATCTTTAAACTTCAAATAATGTGGTTCTTCTTATCCCCTAAAGTTGATCCTGGGACACACCCGAAAAAATTCATCCTCTCTGCCCCTCCTTGTTCTTTTCCCTTCCTTCGCTTCTTGGTATAGCACTGCGTGCATTGTAGTCATACGGGATGACTCACCCTCCCTGACACACCAACCCTGGCTGCTGTTATTCACTCTAGTTCATACAAGCAGACACACCTATGAGCCACTCACCAGGAAACACCCGTTCCCACATATCCTAGCATTGAACTACTATATTTTTATGACTACTCCAGCATCGTTGGCTAACTCACATGATCCAAATGAAAAGCATGAGATCCCCTTGTTTAGATTATAGTGACTAATCTCACAAATATGCATTTGCCTCAAACTACAGAGCTTTGTTGCATTTTCTGTGGCCATTTCATGTCCTTTTTTCCCCTCACGTGGTTTTGGAACTCTGCAGAAAAGCATGACTGTTTTGTTCCTTGACATTCTTCGCCTGTTTGTTATCCAAAAGTTTATATTGCATTGGGGAGACAAAACTCCTACACCACGAAAGCAACAAGAGAACACTGGAACACATGCACACTGTCTCAGTTGTTTCAAACGTTTCGTCTGTTCTTCTGGTTATAGTATTTATAAGATGTCTGATAATGTCGTAAGGTTTTAAAGTAACATATCTGCAACATATTTCTTGTATATTTCATGTGTTTTTACTCAAATCAACTCGCCACTCCCTTTGCTTCTTTACAAGGCAGACATTAAAACCTCTTTCTCGTTTGGAGAATTCATCCTTTGCTTACCATTACACAGCCCTGAATATGGGTGTGACACGTGGATTTGCTCACTATGTGCCTCGGGGTTTTCTCTCGGCCTGTCTGTCTTTCCGTCTGTTTGCCTCAAAAACCAACCAACCACCCTCCCATCCCGACAATATATTCACACACTGTTTACCTGCATTGCTGATGTGAGCTGAAACAGCCCTTTAAATGAAGCAACCACAGACGTCTTACTCAATCAAATGTGAATTAGACCTTGTGAAACCGATTTTGTGAGATTAGGGCAGGTTAAAACAAAGCAAAACTATTGAGGGAGAATTTAGGGGTATAGAGGAACATGTTAAACGCTTCAAGGAAAGGCTGCTTTTTGACAAGGATGAATGATTGATTTGGTTTGGTCGCTGCAGGGTAAATCCTGCAGCAAACAGACCCCCTGCAGTAAACATAAAACAGGAAGAACTAAAAAAGTGTCAATGGTAGGGTATAAGTGGCAAACCTGATTAAATCACTATTCTAGGTCTTCCAGGTATCTTATCAGCCATGCAAATCATGTTCAATTGTTGCTTAAGGGATACATTTTACTTTACTATAGCTACTCTTGGGGTTACTTTTTATCTAAAAACTTTACATATAGTTGTGTGTGTGAGAGAGTGAGTGTGTTAAATATAAAGTTGATTCATCACAGAAGGGTAGTTGTGTGTACATGTATTATTTACATTATTGATTGAGACATTTTTGAGGTGGAGACGCAAAGGCCATCACATATCTTCAATTTGCTGTATTGTGTAATGCAAACACCTTGAGTAAGATAGATGCAGAGAACCCATCTTCAAAGGTTTGTGCTCTGAATTGCATGCTCTGTGAACTATCACAAATTTGTCTAATTACGTTTAATTGAATACTGGATTTAAAATGTTCAAAGCCTTTATAATTTGAGTTAATTAGATTCATTATTCTACTACTTCGTTCATTGCATTTGTCATTGCGAGCATCTGTAATTTGTCTTTGTTCGTTCATTCATTCTTTAACTCATTCATTATATTGACTGTTAAATGTAAAATGGGAACAGCTGATAACAAACAGCAATACATTCAAACTCTTGCTGCATATCAAGCTCTCCATTGTTAAACATTCCTGAGATACTATTCTAGCTTTCTTGAACGTTCTGACTCATGTTTATATAACGTTCTAAAAAAAACACACACAAATTGTATTTTTCTGACTGTTATTTTGCCATTTAAGCCCTGTTTGCTGGCTGTCTGATCAGTTTGAATGAATTGTTGTCTTTGTAGCTTGTTTACAATTAATTAACAAATATCTCTGTACTTTGTACTTCATTTTAGACATGCACAAATCATTTTGTCAACATATACCCGAAAGGTAATCAGTTTTAATCCATAACCTTTTAACCATATAAAAATGTAAAATACTCAAAGCATTATACCCTTAAAAACAGACTTTATGTTATATTTACTTTTTATTCTTATTCAAAGATTAAATTGTTTCATCAATCCAGTTGTCACAAAATGAAACTCCTCAGAGATCTTTGGATCTACACTGGATTTACTATTATGAAAATGCTATGGAAATTATGTTGGACTAGTGTACAGACATAGTGAACACACATTATCAAAGGCAAGAAGCCCTCCTTCAGATTGCAACACATATTTGATCTTTGTCATTAAAAACAAATGAAAACTAACAAACGTAGAAAAAAAATCCTACTAAACTAATTCAAAACTACCAGAAAAGTATGCATACACAAGACATTGGACACAATGTAGTAGGCTAGGACGAACAGAAAATACAGAAGTTGTCACATGGTTACAAGAGTGTACTCAATAGTATTTGATTTAATCAAACCTTGCAAATGTTTTTTTTTTTTAATTGTATTTTTCAAGTAAAATCACACTATAGCATTAACAGTCAAATCATGAAAACTAATTAAATAAATGAACAGATATATAATTTGTTGTAATGTGTTATACTTTTTTTAGGAAGAGACATGCACAAAAAATCATTTTACAAATGCATAATAGCTTAGTTTGTGCCCTTCCTAAAAGATTGGGATCATGTGCCACCATGTGCCATTTTATTTTAGCCTACGCAATATTATAGGGAAACGGGTCTATTCGTTACAGTTTCTACTCCTGTTAGGATACTGCAGGCTAATTTTTGAAAGTTTAGATTTTTTTAATTGAACATAGGCCTATATGTTAATTACAATGTTAAAACACTTAACAAATTGGCTCAATAAATATGTGCCCACTTGCACTAACCTTACTATAATTAAAATGAGTCTGACTCTTGTCCCAAGAATACAGTTTAAATCTGATTGCGTCCACATTCACGCGCTTTATGCTGTGTTAAACCTACATGTCACTCAAACAGTAGGTGGGCTGGACTAAAATTATAAGGGTCCACTCCCCTACTACACCGTTACCACCGCCCTCTTCTCCAGTGAAGAACTTCACAGACCTAACCCAAACTCTGCCATTCTCCATAGCCCGGAGTTACAAGCACACTGAGGACAAGAAATATCAATAAAGTGAGAGGAAGAGAGAGAAGTAACTAACAAAAACAAGAAAATAATAAAGCGAGGCTTCAAGCATCGAGAAAGAGAGCGAGAGAGAGAGAGCGTACACGAATACGTCAAAGTTTAGTTTGGAAAGCGTGGTGGAAAACTTCTGGGCTGTGGCAGAGAGCTGTGGACCGCGGATGATGCCAGGGCAAAGGTGTTGAAGGTTCCAGGTATGTTTGTGTTTCTCCTGAAGTTAATGAGTTATGCAGTTCTGGTGTGCGACGCTCACGTTGCATTTAAATTAGTTTTTCAGAGACTGTCTGTGAACTTATAATATTCTTAATTATGCCGAATAACTCTATATATTTGCTTATTTGGTTCTTAGAAAGTCTATTATATGCCATAAAATCTCAATCTTATGTATTGTTGAAGATGAAGAGGGGGTGGGTGTGTGCTCAATTGTCATCTGTTGCGCACGTTATTTTTTCTCCTAACATAGCTAAAGTTCTGAATTAAGCGTTTATTTTGTTAAACTCGACCTGCTAAATCATTTTAGAAAAAGGATTTATAATTAAGGCAAATATTCTGTTTTTTTGCATGTCATGCAAACGATACACCCAAAGAGTGCAACGTGGATAGGGTTGTCTCTGAGTTTGGTTGCATGACTTTGACCATGTTGTAAAATAAAATAAGAATAAAAAAAGTTTAAAAGAAAGCTATTTCCACCCCACAGACATTAATTTTTATTCAGTACCATAAAGTCCTTTCACACATCTATAGAATTTGTATCTTTCCTCTTGAAACGAGTATTATCCTGCCATACCAAATCTGGTCATAGCTCAAGATTTTTGGTCAACGTCAGCACATATTCTGCACTGTGGATACATCGTTTTCTCATATTTTCCCACTTACTTTATTTTTTTGATGGAGTTTGAATTTGTTTTAAAGATTCTTAATATCCTTAAAAATAAAGTGTGAATCTTTAAATTTAGTTTGGGAATTCTGTCCTGCTTTGCTTTGATTTTCTTAACCTGGAGCCCTGGCCAGGGTGTGGGTAGTGAGTAAGAGGGGGTGAAGAGAGGAGGGGAGGGGGTAATGGAATGTAGTGGTTTGGAAAGACTTACTAATTGAAACCAGGTTTGAAGCACAGAGGGGGAAAGTAAGGCTTGCAATGCAGGAGAATGAACAAGGTGTTTTATTCACACCGACTGCACCATGAGAGGTACTTCAGTAGGATCATTGAAGGTTTCTGAACATAATAAGAGAATAGAACATTAGATAAAAGAAAGTGAGACTGACATAAAGAGGAGTGTTGCAAATAAGTGTTGAGATTTTGTAGATATCCATGGAGTGTTGACATC
The DNA here is from genome assembly GCA_038021265.1 of Cyprinella venusta. Classification (NCBI taxonomy): domain Eukaryota; kingdom Metazoa; phylum Chordata; class Actinopteri; order Cypriniformes; family Leuciscidae; genus Cyprinella; species Cyprinella venusta. The sequence goes on along the minus strand of CM075873.1, from coordinate 17,941,518 downwards.
CAAAAAAGCTGTCTTTCAGATGATCTGATTTAAAATATCTTTTAAAAATATCCACAAGCAGATTTTCCACATTTGGAGCCCATCCCCCTTCTCCTGCCACACCCAAAGCTTTCTTCTGTTTTGTCAGAACACAACCCCATAGCAGACTAAAGCAGTCAACCAGTAGTACTGTACCATATTAAAGCTGTAATAAAGCAACTTCATTGAAATTGTTATCTTTTGAGTCAATTTTTTCATAAACTAGAAAAATTTGGCTGTGCAAGGGAATGTCTTGATGATAAGTTTTCTATGTGTGGCTGCCTCAATTTCAACAATCTCTTTCAACCTTGGTTGTATTTGAAGGTTACGAAGTGTTTGGTTTAAAACAGAACAGTGAGATTCTTACTTATTTTGAATGATATAGGATTTGAATGTTGAGTAGAAACAATGTTTGGTGTCCTGTGTGTCTATCTGATGCGTGGTTGTCCTGGAGGTTTACAGTGGAGGCACAACTTTCTCCTGCTCTGTGTTGATAGGTCAGATTAGGGTGTGCTTCATAGGACCTTCTATTCCAGTGTGAAAACGGAAAGAGTCTGGACTTGTGCACACTTCCTTTGTCGTTTCCTTAAAGGCTTGTCGAGGACTTGCGATGGAAACGCCAAGGGAGGAGTGGCAGGGTTCATAACGGAATTTCATTCTCTTATTTGTTTGTTTTCTCACATCTTGAATCTTTTTCAAAAGGGTACAGAATGAAAGAAGTCAACTCCGTGAATATGTGATTATCCGTCACAGATAAGTTGTCAGCACACTTGATTTTGGAGATAAGGGTGTAGGGATCATTTGAAGAGTTTGGAAGTATGAAGTCTGAGCTGAAGACTTTGTTGCATTATCTTGGTACACGTCTTCCTGTTCAGACAGACCCTGGAGTTATCGTCATTCCATGGTTGAGAAATACTGGCTTGAAGCTAAAATAAAGTTGGATAATACATTATGGCTTTGGCAATATGGTTCTGAGTCAGAGTCAGGCATTCATATTTCACAATTTTGTACAGAGTAACACATAGTCTTGAGCACATATGCCTTAGTCAAGGGCGGATTCTCGAAATTTACATGAAGTTGTTTTTTAGCCCTTATGTAGTTTTGATTTGTCTTCACACATAGGCTACCGTATTCTTTTATTATTATAATAAATGTTGGCGTTTCCAATTGATGCCATTTACTGCCTTGTGATTTTCTTTTTTAAAATATGTATTTTAATAGTATTATCTTCTGTGAATTGTTTAACACAATGTTAAAATTACTATTAAATATTTTTATATACTTTATTGTTATTGTCATTTTGATCATATGACTTTTTGTTTTGTATGTGCGTCTTCAACACATGATAGACTGTACTTCCATTGTGCTTGGATTACTAGATTACATTTGCTGTTGTGCTTGAAATAGAAGATACGGTCTGCTGCATTTGATTAAGGTTTAGGATCTTATGACAGTAGGATGGTTAGTCTGTTTATAGTTTATAAGCTTCAATTTCCAAGGCTGGCCATTTTGGTCTGACATTAATACTTCAATTATGTGTGAGTCCTCTTGTTTTCAGAAACAGATACTTTTAGAAATGGTGTGCTTCATATGCTTAAACCGTAATTTACTGGCGTAACAAATAAATCGGTTATATTGTAGCCAAGGTAAAAAGCATGCAATGCATGCTACTTGCATGTCATGTAGCAAATATTTCTTGGTAGCCACACCTGTCATTGGTGATTGACATAATGGGTTAAATATTGCTTTTGGTTTGTACATTTTAATTGAACAAGTAACAATAGTTCAATGAGTGAAAGTGTTTACTGCTAACTAACTACTTAACTATATAGTTAAAGGCCACTGTTACAATATGTTTCAAGTAAATGTAAAATGACCTAATAATATTCCATATCAATGAATAACCGCAAAGATACACTGCAGTGACACTACATACATGGCTTCAAAGCGTGCGTTTCAAAGTTGCATTTGGAAAGTATTTTATATGACAAAAATTAAACTCTGAGGCCACATTTTAATAGTTCTAATGCATTCAAAAGTATTATTTAAGGTAATTTGATGATCAGCATTTATTGACGTAGACTCAACGTTTGACTACAGCTCCAACTACATCACACCATTTCAGTTATGTAGGTATGCACATCTACTTGTTTACAACAGCAGGAGGGGACGCAGCAGAGGTTATATCAGGTGCAGTTTACATGAGTTTGTTTCTAGTTGAATTGTAGATACGAGTTAAGATCTGACTAAGTTAGATGTTTCAAACCACATGCCTTTTCACTTCTACAAAACACTTGGCAGTGCTGTTTCAGACCTATCTTTAAAACCATCTGATGGTATACTGGTAGCGAACCACCTTCCCATCAGTCATCACTATGTATTTGATTGCTGACTCATATCCCTTGACTCTGTTTGAAAAGCCTTGTTAACAGGATAAACAAACATGTCAGGATAGACAAAAAAAACGTGACTCAATGTGAACACTGACAGCCTTTTGCTAATATACATGTATCTGAATTATGTCAATGTTTCTCTAACATTTCATTAATCAAGATACATTTGGTGTAATTCACTACAGCACGTTTTTTTTAATGGTTTCATCTTTTTGATTGCTGTTTGTTCCTCTAAATAGTTGATATTTCCACAATAATATATCTTTGCACGAGAGTTTGGTCACTTTTGGGGTTGGAATTGAGTCCATGTGGAAGTAAAAGTAGACTTTTTAACCAAATTGTAGTTATCCCTTTTTATGTATGAGCTCTTGACAAAATTGCCTGCCTCTTGCAAGAAGAATGAATGATGAGCATTTAATGGAGAAATATGACTGACACTTGTTACAATAAAAAGTATCCTGTAATTTGCTTTGGAAAAACGTGTCTCCTAAAGAGCCAAGTAACCAAGCATCTCCTGGAAGCAAAGCCAAAGGCCACAATTTATGTTATTGCATTGTGGCTGACTGTATGTGTGTGTGTGCGTCTGCTATTATACATTACAACACTTTAATGGAAAAAGTGTGGCATTAAACCCCAGCAGTGGCTCTTCTATAATTAGTGGTTTGGTTGTTTGCCCAACAATTCTATCACTTATCTACCCCTCTGCATTGCTGAACCTGAACAAATGCGAGCTATTGCACAACTATAAATCCACATTTACATTGGAGCACTTTTAAACCATGCAAACAATCATCTTATGACTTCTTTTGCTGCGCATTAATCAGTGTCATGAGGGGCTTCTGTTAGTCTTTATACATTTGGAAATCAGCTGGCTTCCTTCCTTTAATGAAATAAGAAAAGGATCAGGTTTCCTTGCTTCATGGTGTTAGTAAATGGAAACTTTTAAAGAGTACCCTGTTTTTGTACCCAGCTCAGACCCACTGGGTGAGTTGGGTAGAGAGTACATTGCTTTGGAGTTAGTCACTGCAGGAGAGGCTGGGCTCTTTTCCAGTTGGCCTGACTGCTCTATCAAGGAATGCGTGTGACTGGAGGCCTGGGTGGGGTTCTCGGCTCTCTACATGTGCGCTATGTGCGGGCTTGAGGGATGGTGTGCGTGTAGTTTCTCTCTTATTGTGCGAAGGGCGTGTCCCCAGCTTTGGATTTGCAACGTTTGCTGCCTGTGTTGTGCTATAAAGTCTGCTCTTTTTAGATTTGCACAGTTGTTGCCAAACGACCTCTGCCAGATGGAAGCATTGCGGTGTCGTCTGACACTTCTTAGACCTGTGATTATGGTTGAGTTTTGTAGTAGTACCAGTCTTCCTCATGCACGACAATAGAAACTTTATGTGAGGATATTTGGTTGGAAAGCTTTAGATGGCATTCTTTTAAATTCAGTATGTGCTGTAAAATTATTAGTGAGCGTGTTTGAAACCTGTGGTTTTGTTTGGCTACTTCCACCTTTAGCGAGGTGACAGCAAACTTGATACAACTAAGTGCAGGGTTAGTAGATGTCACCCGTTTGAGTGTACACAGCTGCTCTGCCAAATGTTGTTCTTTGCAAACAGTGTGACAGCCCCGTCCAGACTGGCCTTTATCACAGCGAGCCTATGACTATTTTAGTCACAGCTCAGAAATAACCGTCCGTTAATTAAATGACAGGATTGTGATGGGTTCTAGCAATGGTTTCCAATTAATAGACAAATAAGTTAGAGCTGGCAAAGGTAAAAAGTAATGCGTTTCCTACTGATTCAGCCCCTTCAGAATAGGTTTGATTATTGTGCAAACTCTTCAAGTGATTGATTGCTTTTGTAAATGTTTAGAGCAAAGGTTTGTCCATTCTTTCTTCAATGGGACAGAGAAATACTTTGATTACAAGTTAGGGTAAATATACTATTTTCTTGGGGCAGCTTTAAATGAACACTTTTGCTGTTAACAGTTGTTATCTAGCAGAGTCAATAACAGTGGAATTGTACAGAGGAGAATTGATATCAGGGCAGGTCCACGCAAGCATGTACCTGTCTATGCTGATTCCTGCATTTGTTTGCAGTGCTAGTGTTTCAGTCTTTTCATGCTTTTCTGCTTTGGAAAGTAACCACATCCGTGGTCCGACTTCAGTCATAAGGCTTAAAAAAAGATATTAATATCACTGAAACCACATTTAATTGATCTCTCTTATAGTGTTGTTCACAGAATCTCATCTCAATCTGCATCTCGTCTTGCTTTAAAAGCCTGAAAGACATGTTTACGTAACGAAACAAATTCCCAACATTTCTCTAGCCTATAGAAAAAGGCTTAAAACAGATATCTCTTTGTCCTCAGCCTCCTCCATGCAGAAATGATCAATTATCATGACTGGAAGCCACGGGACAGCTTCAAAGGCCATGAAGCATGAAGGACAGTTCAACACTTTTAAAGATGTAAATATTGTATATAAGAGCTTATGGCATTTGTAGTTAATGCTCTTGATAATGCCTCTCTGAGTTGAGGGAGTATTGTGTCAAACAATCGACACTTATCAGTTTTGGTTTACTAGAGAGTTGCATTATTTAAACAAATACTGAGTGGAGCAAATATTGAACTACTTGACAGAGGAGTTTTTTTACCACATGAATTGGCCATGTAAATCTTTTCATTAATTAAATGAAACACTACTGATCCCCCTCCCTCTTTTTTTCCATGTAAGATAAGAGTGGATAATGACGTTTGATAATTTAGTTTCTGTGAAATTTAATGAGCGAAATGGAGTGTAGTTTATTCTCCAGTGTCTTCGGTTGTACCATGTGACTAGTGGAGCTTAGGCGATCAAATGAGGATTTGCACGTGATGTTTGTTTTTCTGTGAGAAACTTACATGAACTTTAATTTTGCTTGTGGCAAGTGACAGTTTCATGGCAATGGCATGGCTACTATGAATGGCTTGTTACATCTCACTTGGTTTTAGTTTACAGTCATACATCTTGAATTACTTCCTGACATCAACGCTGCAAACAAAGGCCTAGGTCGGTGACAGTGTGAGAATTAAACTTACTGATATGTTTTTAATTTTAGACAACTGAAATTGTCATTTAATTAAACAGTAAAATCTGAGTATGATGTGCAATTTTTCTCTTTCTGTAGCTGCTCAAACTGATTCCCAGTGTTCAAAGCACAGGGTGGATTTGCAGTCATGTGAGCGTGAGTTTATTTTGAGGGAGTGATTTTGGGAATTGTATTTAACAGCTTGGAATTTAAACACAAAGCTAATTCCATGTTTCTGCCTTGGCAAAAACTATTCAGATGATTATTTAACAGAAACATAAAGAGAAAATATTTAAGCTTGTGCAGACACATAAGCTCCTGTCTTTCAAAGGAAAACTACCTGTGTTGTGTGCTCATGTTGTAACTGTTTCAGTCACTGTCGCCCTCTTAGGGCAAAAAAAGTATAAAACCAACTAGGGTGTGGCTGCATTTTTGAAGCAAAAGGGAAATTAAGTCTGCCTGATTCACTAGTTTAAGGTCTCGAAACGATGCAAACTAAAGTATTTAAGAGCTTTTTATTTTAAAAGATATCAGGGTGGTGGTTGTTTTATTTCTTTTCCATTGAATGTACATTTTGTAATTGACCGTTTTAGATTGGTCGGACTGTTTGATGCATGGAAATATTTGGAAAATACATTGCTTTCTTTTTCAAAATCTAACAGAAGACAGGGGAGAGTTTGAGCTTTAGCCTCTGCAATTCATTTTTCATTTCCCTGATCCTCCCGGAGTTAAGTAATTTTTTTTTCTAGGTTTCTAGGTAAAATCATACCAACCTGATATGATTTTATAGTAGGTGCATTCTAAATTATTTGTCAATAACTAATTCAATTCAACTTTTTAGATTAAATTATTTTAGAATTTAGATTTGCTCTCATTTTATTGTTAATCAGAAAATCCACATTGAGGGTTGCACAACCCTGCTTACTGTGACAAGTCAACATTGAGAAGTATGACACTCCTTATGCACATTTGTCTTCTCTCAATGTAGGCATACCTGCCTTTAAACACACAGTATGTAATTTTTGGCCACCAGGGGTCGCTAGTCTCTTACAATAACAAAGGCGTCTATCGATGACGCAAATCAAGCGGAATTATGGATCTTTTCAAGCTGATGGATATATTATGGATGAGTGAATATAGTGAGCATATAAAGGCATACCTGCCTTTAAACGTACAGTATGTAACTTTTGGCCACCAGGGGTCGCTAGTCTCTTACAATTACAAAGGCGTCTATCGATGACGCAAATCAAGCGGAATTATGGATCTTGTCAAGCTGATGGATCTTTTATGGATGAGTGAATATAGTGAGGTTTTTAACATGACTTTGGTATGAAGCATGGCGCGCTTGCTAATGAGAGAAGCATACCAGCGCCACACACAACGCGAGTCCCGCGGATATAAAGGAATAAGAACATTTCATTCTACCAAACTACACGCAAGTGCTGAATTAATAAGTTACTCACAGGTAACTTATTAATTCAGCATTAGGCAAATTAAACTTGAGGTAATGCAGCGCTATTTCACTTGCTCTAACAATTACTATCACAATAGATGGCATTCGAGTGTGTTGAATGTTGATAGTTAGATTAGGTTGTTTGTTGGCTGTATGTGATTAGCAGTAGCCTAAGCTAGATCAACATTAGAGTAACATACAGATCATATTCTAAAATTTCATCATGTTGAACTAAATAACATTGATTATTTTTACTAAACAACATTGACTCGCGTCTCTGGCAAGTCGAAGTTAGCTCTCGGCATCTCGAAAGATGTTGATCTCTGTTCTAGTCCTCTTTTTGTCTCAGAGTCTCCTTGCCATGGACCAAAATGTTAGAACAAAACAACAACAGAGTGAGCGTCCTGCTAAGCACAACCCAGTTGTCCATGTCTGTCGCCATAGTCACTATGGCAGTACGAGCGGAAACCGAGGGTAATGCGGATATGACGCCATTGACTGGTGACTCGTCCTCACCCCTGCTGACACGTCCCGTCTCCTTGGTTAAAATCACAATTTTCTCATGATTTACAAATAGTTGGAAAGATTGGGGATATTGTAAGTAATCAACTAAACATTGGTAAATATATAACATTGGAGTGCAGTGTTTCTCAAACTATTTCTGCCATTCCCCACTTTGAAGGTATATAGGGAAGGGTTTGTGCTCCACCTCTCCCCATGCAATCGCCCCAACAAAATGTTATTATATTAATAATATCTTAATGAATAGAAAAAGAAAAAAAAAATCAATATCCATGTCCATTTGTTCAGATGTCTTTAGCATGAATGCTCCTAGTGCAGTCAGACCATCTCTTGAGGTACTCTGAGAGTAAAGTGGGGTTGGCTTATAATGTGTATAAAATATCAGCTACTGTATAAGACCAACTAGAAGTCTCTGCTAATCTTTGAAAGCATGAGCAGTAATGCCTACTTGCCTTTAAGCAAGAACTTCTTGGTGTATCTCACGTCTCCTAATTAGGATTCATGGGTCAAGCTGTTTCTTTTCAAACCTACTAAGTCGATTTTTAAAACCTTTTGCTTGTTTTGTTTCAGTATCTTACACACTATACTGTAGTAAGTTGCTCTTTGTTGCTAGACCTCAAAACTTCGGTCCTCATTACAACTCAACAGTTAACAAAGATGTGTTCTGTTTCATTGCTTAAGTCTTGCACAAACACCTGCGGGATTATGAAGTATCTGCTTACATGGATCATTGCAGATCATATGATGTTGGGTGAGAGCCATACTTTAAGCAGATACCCTCCAAAAAATAATTTAGTATAGTGTCATATACTCTTGTGAAAGCTTAAGGTTGTCTCACAATCACGTTTGGTCGTTTGAGATGCGGCACAAATAACGTATTATACACTTGTTTAGTTTCATGTTATGTACCACTGTTGCCTCTGATTGTTCCACATTTCAGACATGGATGTGCAGATGTGCCTTTTTTTCCCCATTCACAGAGTTTGCTCCTCCTGAGATGCATTACGAGGAACCTGTCAGAGCTGTGAGAACAATTGCTGCACAAATAGCACTGTAGATAGTTTTAAAAAAGGGTGAAGGAAGTGGAACATGTATTCAGCGGTGGTACTAGATTGAGTGCAGGGTGTGGCATCACGTTAAAAGGGATAGGTAAGCAAACTGCTGACGGTAGCCATTGGCTTCCATAGTAGGCTTCCAAAAAATAAACTATGGAAGTGGATGGCTACCGTCAACTATCTGCTTACCAACGTTCTTTAAAACAGTTTAGCCGAAGCAAGAAACTTATGTGGGTTTCAACAACTTGAGGGTGAGTAAGTAATAACATTTTCATTTTTGGGTGAACTATCCCTTTAAGAGGCAGAACATCTAACAAGCTGGGAGTGAAATAATAAGCTTTTGCAGTGCTGGCTAGGGAGTTCTTGAGTACACAGCACTGTAGGTTTTCCCCTTCTCCTTTCATAAATACTGGCTTTAGCCAACAATAATAAGGATATTTTCCTGGCTTTGGTTTTTGCAGCTTCCGTGTCTCATGTTTTACATTTCTCCTACTTTGGACTTTGTTTTACTGAAATTGCATGCATACTGTAAACAATTATATGATCAATAACTTATGGCAATGTGTGTTTTTACATTGCTTTTACTCAAAAGTTTGAAGCCAAAAGTTGAAATTGCTTAACTTGTTTTGAGAAGTTATACAAGATTCAACTGAATTTTAAGTCAGACTCAAGTCAGTTTGATGTAATTCAGGTTGAAATGACTTAAACATCCAAGTTGATTGTATTATTTAACGCAGCAACTTTTTTGTGTGTGTGTTTGTGAGATGCGACTGTGTGATGCGGTTTACATTTTATTTAAGAATTTGTAATTTTACAACCTGTGACCGTCACATAATAAAATCTAATATACAAGTCTTGTAATCTTTCATTGCATTGCATAGTTTTTTTTCTCTTCAGCTTTGTTTATAATATTAAGGCTGTCTATCCCCTTAATATTTGTCCACCTCTCTAATTTTGTACAATTCAAATGCTTTGCAAATGTTTTGTGGTCTGTGCCATATCGAGGGAAGCCAGATTGACACTCTCAAATGATCTTTTATGTACTATCCTGCCCTGTCTTGCCTGGAGAACAATGGTCTACATGGACTCAAAACCAGGCCTCTTTCTCCCCATATTTAGTGGGAGGCAAGTGTTATTTATAATTTAGGGGGGAGGGAATGTTCTCATTCTAGAAAGTAAACAGAATTTCTTCAGTCCATTATGATGAATCCTTTTAGAGTCCCTATTCCCAGACGAGAGACTGTACATTTTAAAAGGATACATCTTAGAAAGGTGAATTATCAACTTTTAGAATTACTTTTTAAGAAAATAAGAAATAAAATAATGAACTAAGATGAACTAATATAGACAGACTAAAACACAGAATAATAATCACAACTTTAACTCTGATTTTATTTTAATTCTCAAATAACCATACACCTTTGCAGTTTCTTGACCATTGCTGAAAGAGTAAATGTATTTAAATGTACATTTTAACTTTATCTATCATTGCTCAGTTTCATGAATAGTTTAGAGTTTCAGCCTTCGATATTTTTCAGCAATGTTTTCACACATTTTATTTTGAGTGTACATTGGTTCGGTAATCCACTAAGGTCAAGGTCAGGTTTTTTTTTTTTTTTTTTTCAGAAGTGGGCCTACTTACTACTTTCAACAAGGGAGCATTTTAGTCTACAGAATTGACTTTAGTTGTGCTTGGCTTTTGCTACAACAATTCGTTTTTTTTTTTTTTTTTTTATTTAAGCAATGTGCTGCTAATGGCTATGTACTTTTTTTTTCTCTTTCAGCATGTGGCCAGTTTTCTCATTATTTCCTCAGATTCTTGAGATTTCAAAATTCTGGATCTAATTAGATATTTTGTATCTGAAATATTATTTTATATTTATATTGTTACTGCTATTGCATACAGTTTTTTTCCCGAGATCATACAAGAAAATAAATTCAGTACCACTGTATCAAGTACATAATTTATAATTGAAATGAACAAACTTTATTTAAAAAAAATGTTTAGTGAAATATGCAAGTAGGTGTCTTCATATCCAAAAGGTCCTGTGTAATTGTAGTGTGGATGATTGTGAGGGGGTGATATCTCTAAAAACAAATAACTTATTGTTTTAGAAAGCTGGAATGCCAAGCCCACGTCAGCTAAATAACGCCATGTTAAGCAATGCTCATCAAGTAAAATCCTCTCTGCTCTGCAAGCTACTGTTTGATATTCATTTTAAGGATATCAAACGGTTTTAAAAATGTTTAAGCTGTATATTAAACTGAACCTAATAGTTTTAGTGACTGTAGCGTTTGGCCTATTTGCAATACATAAGAAGTTATTGCTCTTGTTGTAAAGTGTTTTATGCTGTTCAGTGCTTTGCCTTTATGTTGAAGAAATACATAGGATACAGATCTGTTCAAACTAGAAAGATGTGTGAAGTTCCCAAAGAGAAATCATGCTTGTTTAATCAACTTTTTGTTGGAGATTGTACTGCCATCTAGTGGTCACAGGTTGATCCTCATTTACAGTTGTTGTTTTTTTGTGTGTGTTTGTGTGTATTAAGGAAAGAACAAGTGCTGACACGGTCCACACTAGGGGGCAGGCGAAGAAGCAACGCATTTTGAGGTATTCTGAATGGATAAATGCACGTTATAGCTATGTGTTGTTAATAGCTACATGTAATTTACAGCATAGCAATTGTTATTATGTTTTTAGATAATTGCTTGTACTAATTTATAACTTAATCAAAACTACACATTAGGCAACATATACGTAGTATATTTGATATTGTATTATAACAGTTATACTGTTTCTATGTATATTGCGTAATGCTTTCTCATTTTATTTATTCATGGATTATTTGTATTTTTTTTAAAAAAAGATGGCTGACGAGAAGGAAACAAGGGAAGTGCTTTACCCACAGTGGATGGGCCCTGATAAGCATGGGCTCACCATAGAACAAAAAGGTCAAGGAGAGATTTTTGTCACAGAGGTTAAAGAAGAGTCCCCTGCTGCTCATACTGGAAATGTATACGAAGGTATGTAGTTAAAATAACCCTGCATGTTCTGATGGATTGTGCAAACATTTTAAAAATCGAATTTCCTAATGTTTCTAGAATGTTTGATACTTAGAGCAACATTTGAGTGGCATTCCCGTTGTTGGTGTTGAGCTATTGTCTGTGAGCTAATGCTCTTGTAGTTCTTCCAAATACAACTTTCATATTGTTTAGTTTGAACTTTCCATGTATTGCCCTTTGTAACAGGTGACCAAATTGTGGGGGCCACCATTTACTTTGACAACATGAGTTCAGAAGAAACAGCTGAGCTACTGAAGACTCTAAATCGACATAAGGTTGGACTAAAATTACAAAACAGGACTGGAGACAAGTCACCTTGCCGCTCTCCAATGGGAACATTGTCGTGGGAAGGACGTGGAGGGTTAGGAGGGTCTAGTTCAGACATTCTCCTGGTAATGTGACCTCAGTTGTTGGTCCATATGTTATATGGTGCCAGCACCATGACCATGTGAACCATGCATTCTATTAATTTTAAATGTTGTTATTCAGTATTGGTACACATTGTATTAGAACAAACATTGTTACAGTCAGTGTCAACTGATTTTAGTTTCATCAGTATTTCCATATTTAACTAATTTAACTTTTTGTTTATTTGTTTCTTGCAATTAAATTTCACACAGACATGGAATATCATACTAATATTGTAATTCCTTTACTTTAGAGTGGAGATGATGAAGACTACAAAAGAATCTTCACTAAGAAGATTAAACCTAGACTGAAGTCTGAGGATCTTGCTGAGGGTGTTGATGTGCGTACAGAGCGTCACAGCAGCACAAGCAGTGATGGTTGCACCGTTACTACAATCACTCGAAGAATAACTACCTACACTGTGGACATGCCGGGGGGGACTAGTCAGCAGATTGATTCCACAAGCCCTGAGTACAAAATGCAGGTCTTGCAGCATGAGCAGTCGGAGGGGGATTCTTCTCAAATCAGATTACCACATAGTAACCTTGTTAGCAGTGCACACGGAGGTATAAAAATGGGGGACATATCTGTTGGCGGGCCCCATATCACTGGCTCCTCTGTGAAGCACTGTAGCACAGGATCTATCACAGCAACAAGTGAATTAGATGGTAGTGGGAGAGAGATTGCATTTAATGTGTCAGACACTGGATTGTCAGGGGGGAAAGGGCAGAGGATGATAGAACGTTTTGGAAGGACTGAAACTTCTACAGGCAGTAGTAATCTCTCTGGCAAAGTAACCATGGGGTTAGACAAAGAAGTGGGAAATGTTTCTTCTCCAATGGAAGCTGGTTTTAAAGCATCAAGCGGGATAAAAGAAACTGGGTTTGCTACAGTTAAGGGCCCTGTTCTGAACACTCGTGTTTCAGGTTTTTCCGTTAGTGGAGATTCAGGGAGCAGTTTTGGCAGGGAATCTTTGTCTGAAACGCTTAAGGATGGGTCTGATGATAAAACCAAATTGTCTAAATTTAGCATAGATGTTCAAGGACCCAAGGTAAATATTAAACATCCTAAAGCTGAAATCAGCCAAGGTTCGGATTTTGCCATCCCAGATGTAGACGGTAAAGGCAAATTACCAAAAGTCGAAACTAGTGGATCGGTTGTTCACACAGAGGAAGTTGATGGTAAACTCAGAATATCCCATGTGAAAGAACCACAATTTGGAACTAAACAGTTTACTGTAGAAAGTCCTAACGTAGAAGTAAATCAAAATCTTAAAGATGTTAGTCAAAGAGGTTTTAGCATAACTGGCAATCAGGATCTGTCAGCTTCATCATTTAAAGTGAAAGGCACTAATTTGGAGGGCTCCAATTTGGGCACTGATGTAAAACTGTCCTCATTTGGACTTGAAGGTCCAACGTTTCAGGTACCTGATACAGTAGTAAGTCTCCCCGGAGCTAATGTTAAAATTACACAACCAGAAATGGACATCAGGGGTCTAGAAAAACACACTGAAGGACATGAGGTTAAAGTCAAAGAAGCCAAATTTAATGTGCCATCAATATCTGGTCAGGGAACTTATATGCCACATGTAGACTTAAACCTGAAAGGACAAAATGGGAAAGGAGATGTTAATGTGTACGTTCCAAAAGTTGAAGATCGTGAGAGTGCTAAGGGTGACTTTACGGTTTCAAAGGTAAAAATGCCCTCATTTGGAATGAAAAGTTCAGAAGAGAAGGGTTCAAATGTAAATCTTGGAAAAGCAGAAATCGAGATTAAAGCGAAAGATGTAGATATCAATACGCTAGATCTTAACATTGAGGGATGTGATAGGCAAGTTAAAGACAGCAATGACAAGATAACATCAATTTCCGGTCCAACGGTTTCTGTACCTGATGCAAACTTAAAGGTGAAAGGGCCAACACAGAACGTCTCCACTCTAAAAGTGAAAGGAGATATTAAAGCATCGAAAGTTGAAATTGAAGGCCCTGACACTGAGGATTTTGAGGGTGCTTTTAAGCTACCAAAAGTCAAGATGCCCTCCTTTGGAATCAAAGGTCCAAAAGTGGAGGCACCTGATGTTGACATAAATCTTCCCAAAGCAGACATGGATATTAAAGCTCCAGATGTGGATATCAAGGGTCCCGAGATGGAAAAATCTGATGAAAAAATCAAGAGCTCCAAATTCAAGATGCCATCAATCTCTGGTCCAAAGATTTCCATGCCAGATGTGGACTTCAACCTGAAAGGCCAAAAACTTAAGGGTGATGTTAATGTGTCTGTTCCAAAAGTGGAAAGAGACATTAAACCTCCTAAAGTCAATGTTGAAGGTGCAGACCTTGAGGGTCCTGATGGTGAGTTTAAGATGCCAAAAATGAAAATGCCATCATTTGGTATCAAAGGTCAAAAAGTGGAGGGTCCAGATATAGACGTGAAAATCCCAAAAGCCAATATTGAGGTTAAGGCACCAGATGTGGATATTAAAACTCCAGAGCATGACATTGAAGGACCTGAGGGAAAAATTAAGGGGCCCAAATTCAAGATGCCATCAATCTCCGGTCCAAATATTTCCATGACAGATGTGGACTTCAACCTGAAAGGCCCAAAACTTAAGGGTGATCTTGATGTGTCTGTTCCAAAAGTGGAAGGAGATATAAAAGCTCCAAAAGTCAAAATTGAAGGCCCAGACCTTGAGGGCCCCGAGGGTGGGTTTAAGATGCCAAAGATCAAAATGCCATCATTCGGAGTTAAAGGTCCAAAAGTGGACGGTTTAGACGTTGATGGGAAAGTGGTTAAAGCACCATATGTAGATGTCAAAACTCCAGAGCTTAACATTGAAGGAGCTGAAGGAAATATCAAGGGCCACAAATTTAAGATGCCATCACTTTCTGGTCCAAATATTACCATGCCAGATGTGGACTTCAACCTTAAAGGTCCAAAACTGAAAGGAGAATTTGACGTGTCTGTTCCAGAAGTTAAAGGTGACATCAACGCACCAAAAGTTGAAATTGAAGGCCCAGAATTTGAGGGTCCTGAGGGTGGTTTTAAGATGCCAAAGATCAAAATGCCATCATTTGGAGTTAAAGGTACTAAAGTGGAGGGCCCAGATGTTGACATCAATCTCCCACAAGCAGATGTTAAAGGACCTGAAATTGACATCAAATCTCCTGATCTTAACATTGAAGGATCTGACGGAAAAATCAAGGGTTCCAAGTTCAAAATGCCATCTATATCTGGCCCAAAGATTTCTATGCCAGATGTTGACTTCAACCTGAAAGGCCCAAAACGCAAAGGTGATGTTGATGTGTCCATTCCAAAAGTGGAAGGAGATATTAAAGCACCAAAAGTTGAAATTGAAGGCCCAGAACTTGAAGGTCCTGAGGGTGGTTTTAAGATGCCAAAGATCAAAATGCCATCATTTGGAGTTAAAGGTACTAAAGTGGAGGGCCCAGATATTGACATTAATCTCCCAAAAGCAGATGTTAAAGGACCTGAAATTGACATCAAAACCCCTGATCTTAACATTGAGGGACCTGAGGGAAAAATCAAGGGCCCCAAGTTCAAAATGCCATCTATGTCTGGCCCAAAGATTTCTATGCCAGATGTTGACTTCAACCTGAAAGGCCCAAAACACAAAGGTGATGTTGATGTGTCCATTCCAAAAGTGGAAGGAGATATTATAGCACCAAAAGTTGAAATTGAAGGCCCAGACCTGGAGGGTCCTGATGGTGGTTTTAAGATGCCAAAGATAAAAATGCCATCATTTGGAGTTAAAGGTCCTAAAGTGGAGGGCCCAGATGTTGACATCAATCTCTCAAAAGCAGATGTTAAAGGACCTGAAATTGACATCAAAACCCCTGATCTTAACATTGAGGGACCTGACGGAAAAATCAAGGGCCCCAAATTCAAAATGCCATCTATGTCTGGCCCAAAGATTTCTATGCCAGATGTTGACTTCAACCTGAAAGGTACAAAACTCAAAGGTGATGTTGATGTATCAGTTCCAAAAGTTAAAGGTGACATCAAAGCACCAGAAGTAGATATCAAGGGTCCAGAGCTTGATATTGAGGGTCCTGAGGGAAAAATTAAGGGCCCCAAATTCAAAATGCCATCTATGTCTGGCCCAAAGATTTCTATGCCAGATGTTGACTTCAACCTGAAAAGCCCAAAACTCAAAGGTGATGTTGATGTGTCCATTCCAAAAGTGGAAGGAGATATGACGGCACCAAAAGTTGAAATTGAAGGCCCAGACCTTGAGGGTCCTGAGGGTGGTTTTAAGATGCCAAAGTTCAAAATGCCATCATTTGGAGTTAAGGGTCCTAAAGTGGAGGGCCCAGATGTTGACATCAATCTACCAAAAGCAGATGTTAATATTGAAGGACCTGAAATTGACATCAAAACGCCTGATGTTAACGTTGAGGGGCCCGAGGGAAAAATCAAGGGCCCCAAATTCAAAATGCCATCTATGTCTGGCCCAAAGATTTCTATGCCAGATGTTGACTTCAACCTGAAAGGCCCAAAACTCAAAGGTGATGTTGATGTGTCAGTTCCAAAAGTTAAAGGTGACATCAAAGCACCAGAAGTAGATATCAAGGGTCCAGAGCTTGATATTGAGGGTCCTGAGGGAAAAATCAAGGGCCCCAAATTCAAAATGCCATCTATGTCTGGCCCAAAGATTTCTATGCCAGATGTTGACTTCAACCTGAAAGGGCCAAAACTCAAAGGAGATGTTGATGTGTCCATTCCAAAAGTGGAAGGAGATATTAAAGCACCAAAAGTTGAAATTGAAGGACCAGACCTTGAGGGTCCCGAGGGTGGTTTTAAGATGCCAAAGTTCAAAATGCCATCATTTGGAGTTAAAGGTCCTAAAGGGGAGGGCCCAGATGTTGACATCAATCTCCCAAAAGCAGATGTTAATGTTAAAGGTCCTGAAATTGACATCAAAACTTCTGATCTTAACATTGAGGGACCTGAGGGAAAAATGAAGGGTCCCAAGTTCAAAATGCCATCTATGTCTGGCCCAAAAATTTCTATGCCAGATGTGGACTTCAACCTGAAAGGCCCAAAACACAAAGGTGATGTTGATGTGTCCATTCCAAAAGTGGAAGGAGATATTAAAGCACCAAAAGTTGAAATTGAAGGCCCAGACCTTCAGGGTCCCGAGGGAGGTTTTAAGATGCCAAAGTTCAAAATGCCATCATTTGGAGTTAAAGGTCCTAAAGGGGAGGGCCCAGATGTTGACATCAATCTCCCAAAAGCAGATGTTAAAGGACCTGAAATTGACATCAAAACTCCTGATCTTGACATTGAAGGACCTGAAGGAAAAATCAAGGGCCCCAAGTTCAAAATGCCATCTATGTCTGGCCCAAAGATTTCTATGCCAGATGTTGACTTCAACCTGAAAGGTCCAAAACTCAAAGGTGATGTTGATGTGTCCGTTCCAAAAGCGGAAGGAGATATTAAAGCACCAAAAGTTGAAATTGAAGGCCCAGACCTTGAGGGTCCTGAGGGAGGTTTTAAGATGCCAAAGTTCAAAATGCCATCATTTGGAGTTAAAGGTCCTAAAGTGGAGGGCCCAGATGTTGACATCAATCTCCCAAAAGCAAATGTTGATGTTAAAGGACCTGAAATTGACATCAAATCTCCTGATCTTGACATTGAGGGACCTGAAGGGAAAATCAAAGGGCCCAAGTTCAAAATGCCTTCTATATCTGGTCCAAAAATATCTATGCCAGATGTTGATTTCAACCTGAAAGGTCCAAAATTGAAAGGTGATGTTGATGTATCGGTTCCAAAAGTTAAGGGTGACATCAAAGCACCAGAAGTAGATATCAAGGGCCCAGAGCTTGACATTGAGGGTCCTGATGGAAAAATCAAGGGCCCCAAATTCAAAATGCCATCTATGTCTGGCCCAAAGATTTCTATGCCAGATGTTGACTTCAACCTGAAAGGTCCAAAACTCAAAGGTGATGTTGATGTGTCTATTCCTAAAGTGGAAGGAGATATTAAAGCACCAAAAGTTGAAATTGAAGGCCCAGACCTTCAGGGTCCCGAGGGTGGTTTTAAGATGCCAAAGTTCAAAATGCCATCATTTGGAGTTAAAGGTACTAAAGTGGAGGGCCCAGATGTTGACATCAATCTCCCAAAAGCAAATGTTGATGTTAAAGGACCTGAAATTGACATCAAATCTCCTGATCTTGACATTGAGGGACCTGAAGGGAAAATCAAAGGGCCCAAGTTCAAAATGCCTTCTATATCTGGTCCAAAAATATCTATGCCAGATGTTGATTTCAACCTGAAAGGTCCAAAATTGAAAGGTGATGTTGATGTATCGGTTCCAAAAGTTAAGGGTGACATCAAAGCACCAGAAGTAGATATCAAGGGCCCAGAGCTTGACATTGAGGGTCCTGATGGAAAAATCAAGGGCCCCAAATTCAAAATGCCATCTATGTCTGGCCCAAAGATTTCTATGCCAGATGTTGACTTCAACCTGAAAGGTCCAAAACTCAAAGGTGATGTTGATGTGTCTATTCCTAAAGTGGAAGGAGATATTAAAGCACCAAAGGTTGAAATTGAAGGCCCAGACCTTGAGGGTCCCGAGGGTGGTTTTAAGATGCCAAAGTTTAAAATGCCATCATTTGGAGCTAAAGGTCCTAAAGTGGAGGGTCCTGAAGTTGACATCAATCTCCCAAAAGCCAATGTTGATGTTAAAGGACCTGAAATTGACATCAAAACTCCTGATCTTGACATTGAGGGACCTGAGGGAAAAATCAAGGGCCCCAAATTCAAAATGCCATCAATCTCAGGTCCAAAAATTTCTATGCCAGATGTTGACTTCAACCTGAAAGGGCCAAAACTTAAAGGGGATGTTGATGTGTCCATTCCAAAATTGGAAGGAGATGTTAAAGCACCAAAAGTTGAAATTGAAGGACCAGACCTTGAGGGTCCCGAGGGTGGTTTTAAGATGCCAAAGTTCAAAATGCCATCATTTGGAGTTAAAGGTCCTAAAGTGGAGGGTCCTGATGTTGACGTCAATCTCCCAAAAGCCAATGTTGATGTTAAAGGACCTGAAATTGACATCAAAACTCCTGATCTTGACATTGAGGGACCGGATGGAAAAATCAAGGGCCCCAAATTCAAAATGCCATCAATCTCAGGTCCAAAAATTTCTATGCCAGATGTTGACTTCAACCTGAAAGGGCCAAAACTTAAAGGGGATGTTGATGTATCAGTTTCAAAAGTTAAAGGTGACATCAAGGCACCAGAAGTAGATATCAAGGGCCCAGAGCTTGATATTGAGGGACCTGAGGGAAAAATCAAGGGTCCTAAATTCAAAATGCCATCAATCTCCGGTCCAAAAATTTCTATGCCAGATGTTGACTTCAACCTGAAAGGCCCAAAACTCAAAGGAGACGTTGATGTGTCCATTCCAAAAGTGGAAGGAGATGTTAAAGCACCAAAAGTTGAAATTGAAGGACCAGACCTTGAGGGTCCCGAGGGTGGTTTTAAGATGCCAAAGTTCAAAATGCCATCATTTGGAGTTAAAGGTCCTAAAGTGGAGGGTCCTGATGTTGACATCAATCTCCCAAAAGCCAATGTTGATGTTAAAGGACCTGAAATTGACATCAAAACTCCTGATCTTGACATTGAGGGACCTGATGGAAAAATCAAGGGCCCCAAATTCAAAATGCCATCAATCTCAGGTCCAAAAATTTCTATGCCAGATGTTGACTTCAACCTGAAAGGGCCAAAACTCAAAGGAGATGTTGATGTGTCCATTCCAAAAGTAGAAGGAGATATTAAAGCACCAAAAGTTGAAATTGAAGGACCAGACCTTGAGGGTCCCGAGGGTGGTTTGAAGATGCCAAAGTTCAAAATGCCATCATTTGGAGTTAAAGGTCCTAAAGTTGAGGGGCCAGATGTTGACATCAATCTCCCAAAAGGAAATATTGATGTTAAAGGACTTGAAATTGACACGAAAACTCCTGATCTTGACATTGAGGGACCTGAGGGAAAAATCAAGGGCCCCAAGTTCAAAATGCCATCAATCTCCGGTCCAAAAATTTCTATGCCAGATGTTGACTTCAACCTGAAAGGCCCAAAACTCAAAGGTGATGTTGATGTGTCCATTCCAAAAGTGGAAGGAGATATTAAAGCACCAAAAGTTGAAATTGAAGGCCCAGACCTTGAGGGTCCTGAGGGAGGTTTTAAGATGCCAAAGTTCAAAATGCCATCATTTGGAGTTAAAGGTCCTAAAGTGGAGGGTCCAGATGTTGACATCAATCTCCCAAAAGCAAATGTTGATGTTAAAGGACCTGAAATTGACATCAAAACTCCTGATGTTGACATTGAGGGACCTGAGGGGAAAATAAAAGGTCCCAAATTCAAAATGCCTTCCATATCTGGTCCAAAAATATCTATGCCAGATGTCGATTTCAATCTGAAAGGTCCAAAACTTAAAGGTGATGTTGATGTATCAGTTCCAAAAGTTAAAGGTGACATCAAGGCACCGGAAGTAGATATCAAGGGCCCAGAGTTTGATATTGAGGGTTCTGAGGGAAAAATCAAGGGCCCCAAGTTCAAAATGCCATCTTTGTCTGGTCCAAAGATTTCTATGCCAGATGTTGACTTTAACCTAAAAGGCCCAAAACTCAAAGGAGATGTTGATGTGTCCATTCCAAAAGTGGAAGGAGATATTAAAGCACCAAAAGTTGAAATTGAAGGACCAGACCTTGAGGGTTCCGAGGGTGGTTTTAAGATGCCAAAGTTCAAAATGCCAACATTTGGAGTTAAAGGTCCTAAAGTGGAGGGGCCAGATGTTGACATCAATCTCCCAAAAGCAAATGTTGATGTTAAAGGACCTGAAATTGACATCAAATCTCCTGATCTTGACATTGAGGGACCTGAGGGAAAAATCAAGGGGCCCAAATTCAAAATGCCATCAATATCCGGTCCAAAGATTTCTATGCCAGATGTCGATTTCAATCTGAAAGGTCCAAAACTCAAAGGTGATGTTGATGTATCTATTCCAAAAGTTAAAGGTGACATCAAGGCACCAGAAGTAGATATCAAGGGCCCAGAGCTTGACATTGATGGTCCTGAGGGAAAAATCAAGGGCCCCAAGTTCAAAATGCCATCTTTGTCTGGTCCAAAAATTTCTATGCCAGATGTTGACTTCAACCTGAAAGGGCCAAAACTCAAAGGAGATGTTGATGTTTCCATTCCAAAAGTGGAAGGAGATGTTAAAGCACCAAAAGTTGAAATTGAAGGACCAGACCTTGAGGGTCCCGAGGGTGGGTTTAAGATGCCAAAGTTCAAAATGCCATCATTTGGAGTTAAAGGTCCTAAAGTGGAGGGCCCAGATGTTGACATCAATCTCCCAAAAGCAAATGTTGATGTTAAAGGACCTGAAATTGACATCAAAACTCCTGATCTTGACATTGAGGGACCTGAGGGAAAAATCAAGGGCCCCAAATTCAAAATGCCATCAATCTCCGGTCCAAAAATTTCTATGCCAGATGTTGACTTCAACCTGAAAGGCCCAAAACTCAAAGGAGACGTTGATGTGTCCATTCCAAAAGTGGAAGGAGATGTTAAAGCACCAAAAGTTGAAATTGAAGGACCAGACCTTGAGGGTCCCGAGGGTGGTTTTAAGATGCCAAAGTTCAAAATGCCATCATTTGGAGTTAAAGGTCCTAAAGTGGAGGGCCCAGATGTTGACATCAATCTCCCAAAAGCAAATGTTGATGTTAAAGGACCTGAAATTGACATCAAAACTCCTGATCTTGACATTGAGGGACCTGAAGGAAAAATCAAGGGCCCCAAATTAAAAATGCCATCAATCTCAGGTCCAAAAATTTCTATGCCAGATGTTGACTTCAACCTGAAAGGCCCAAAAATCAAAGGAGATGTTGATGTGCCCATTCCAAAAGTGGAAGGAGATATTAAAGCACCTAAAGTTGAAATTGAAGGACCAGACCTTGAGGGTCCCGAGGGTGGGTTTAAGATGCCAAAGTTCAAAATGCCATCATTTGGAGTTAAAGGTCCTAAAGTGGAGGGCCCAGATGTTGACATCAATCTCCCAAAAGCAAATGTTGATGTTAAAGGACCTGAAATTGACATCAAAACTCCTGATCTTGACATTGAGGGACCTGAAGGAAAAATCAAGGGCCCCAAATTCAAAATGCCATCAATCTCAGGTCCAAAAATTTCTATGCCAGATGTTGACTTCAACCTGAAAGGCCCAAAAGTCAAAGGAGATGTTGATGTGTCCATTCCAA
Source organism: Cyprinella venusta (assembly GCA_038021265.1). NCBI lineage: Eukaryota > Metazoa > Chordata > Actinopteri > Cypriniformes > Leuciscidae > Cyprinella > Cyprinella venusta. Next base: position 17,919,273 of record CM075873.1, on the reverse strand, counting down.
AAGTGGAAGGAGATATTAAAGCACCTAAAGTTGAAATTGAAGGACCAGACCTTGAGGGTCCCGAGGGTGGTTTTAAGATGCCAAAGTTCAAAATGCCATCATTTGGAGTTAAAGGTCCTAAAGTGGAGGGCCCAGATGTTGACATCAATCTCCCAAAAGCAAATGTTGATGTTAAAGGACCTGAAATTGACATCAAAACTCCTGATCTTGACATTGAGGGACCTGAGGGAAAAATCAAGGGCCCCAAATTCAAAATGCCATCAATCTCCGGTCCAAAAATTTCTATGCCAGATGTTGACTTCAACCTGAAAGGCCCAAAACTCAAAGGGGACGTTGATGTGTCCATTCCAAAAGTGGAAGGAGATATTAAAGCACCAAAAGTTGAAATTGAAGGACCAGACCTTGAGGGTCCCGAGGGTGGTTTTAAGATGCCAAAGTTCAAAATGCCATCATTTGGAGTTAAAGGTCCTAAAGTGGAGGGCCCAGATGTTGACATCAATCTCCCAAAAGCAAATGTTGATGTTAAAGGACCTGAAATTGATATCAAATCTCCTGATCTTGACATTGAGGGACCTGAGGGAAAAATCAAGGGCCCCAAATTCAAAATGCCATCAATCTCCGGTCCAAAAATTTCTATGCCAGATGTTGACTTCAACATGAAAGGCCCAAAGCTCAAAGGAGACCTTGATGTGTCCATTCCAAAAGTGGAAGGAGATGTTAAAGCACCAAAAGTTGAAATTGAAGGAGCAGACCTTGAGGGTCCCGAGGGTGGTTTTAAGATGCCAAAGTTCAAAATGCCATCATTTGGAGTTAAAGGTCCTAAAGTGGAGGGCCCAGATGTTGACATCAATCTCCCAAAAGCCAATGTTGATGTTAAAGGACCTGAAATTGACATCAAAACTCCTGATCTTGACATTGAGGGACCTGAGGGAAAAATCAAGGGCCCCAAATTCAAAATGCCATCAATCTCAGGTCCAAAAATTTCTATGCCAGATGTTGACTTCAACCTGAAAGGCCCAAAACTCAAAGGAGACGTTGATGTGTCCATTCCAAAAGTGGAAGGAGATATTAAAGCACCAAAAGTTGAAATTGAAGGACCAGACCTTGAGGGTCCCGAGGGTGGTTTTAAGATGCCAAAGTTCAAAATGCCATCATTTGGAGTTAAAGGTCCCAAAGTGGAGGGCCCAGATGTTGACATCAATCTCCCAAAAGCAAATGTTGATGTTAAAGGACCTGAAATTGACATCAAAACTCCTGATCTTGACATTGAGGGACCTGAGGGAAAAATCAAGGGCCCCAAATTCAAAATGCCATCAATCTCCGGTCCAAAAATTTCAATGCCAGATGTTGACTTCAACTTGAAAGGCCCAAAACTCAAAGGTGATGTTGATGTATCAGTTCCAAAAATTAAAGGAGACATTAAATTACCGGAAGTAGATCTCAAGGGCCCAGAGCTTGACATTGAGGGTCCTGAGGGGAAAATCAAGGGCCCCAAATTCAAAATGCCATCTATGTCTGGCCCAAAGATTTCTATGCCAGATGTTGACTTCAACCTGAAAGGCCCAAAACTCAAAGGAGATGTTGATGTGTCCGTTCCAAAAGTGGAAGGAGATATTAAAGCACCAAAAGTTGAAATTGAAGGACCAGACCTTGAGGGTCCCGAGGGTGGTTTTAAGATGCCAAAGATCAAAATGCCATCATTTGGCCTTAAAGGTCCTAAAGTGGAGGGCCCAGATGTTGACATCAATCTACCTAAAGCAGATATTGAGGTTAAAGCACCAGATATGGATATTAAAACTGGAGAGGTTAACCTTGAGGGACCTGAGGGCAAAATCAAGGGCCCCAAGTTCAAGATGCCATCAATCTCCGGTCCAAACATTTCTTTGCCAGATGTTGACTTCAACCTGAAAGGCCCAAAACTCAAAGGTGATGTTAATGTATCTGTTCCAAATGTTAAAGGAGACATTAAAGCTCCAGAAGTAGATATCAAGGGCCCAGAGCTTGACATTGAAGGGCCTGAAGGAAAAATCAAGGGCCCAAAACTGAAGATGCCATCAGTATCTGGCCCTGAAGGTCCTAATGTTGAAGTAAATATTCCGGAAACAAATGTTAAAAAGTCAAAGTTCAAGATGCCAAAATTTAAAATGCCAAAATTTGGTTTTAAGTCACCCAAAGGAGATATTGATGTTAATGTGCCTAGTAGTGATGTAAGTATTACATCACCAGACATTGACATCAAAACCCCTGAACTGGACATTGATGGACCTGAAGGAAAGATCAAAGGTCCCAAGTTCAAAATGCCTTCTATGTCTGGTCCAAAGATCTCTATGCCAGATGTAGACTTCAACTTGAAAAGTCCAAAAGTCAAGGGTGATATGGATATCTCTGGACCCAAGATTTCAGGTGACATAAAAGCTCCAAAAGTGGACATTGAAGGTCCCGATTTTGAAATAGATGGGCCAGAGGGTGGCTTGAAGATGCCTAAATTCAAAATGCCATCATTTGGATTCAAAGGACCTAAAATGGAGGGCCCAGATGTTGACCTCAATATCCCCAAAACAAATGTTGATGTTGAAGGACCTGATCTTGACATTGAGGGACCTGAAGGGAAAATAAAAGGTCCCAAGTTCAAAATGCCTTCAATGTCTGGTCCAAAGATATCTATGCCAGATGTTGACTTCAACCTGAAAGGTCCAAAACTGAAAGGTGATATTGATGTGTCCATTCCAAAAGTGGAAGGAGATATTAAAGCACCAAAAGTTGACATTGAAGGCCCAGACCTTGAGGGTCCTGAGGGTGGTTTTAAGATGCCAAAGATCAAAATGCCATCATTTGGACTTAAAGGTCCTAATGTGGAGGGCCCAGATGTTGACATCAATCTTCCAAAAGCAAATGTTGACGTTAAAGGACCAGAAATTGACATCAAAACTCCTGATCTTGACATTGAGGGACCTGAGGGAAAAATCAAGGGCCCCAAGTTCAAAATGCCATCAATCTCCGGTCCAAAAATTTCTATGCCAGATGTTGACTTCAACCTGAAAGGCCCAAAACTCAAAGGTGATGCTGATGTGTCCATTCCAAAAGTGGAAGGAGATATTAAAGCACCAAAAGTTGAAATTGAAGGCCCAGACCTTGAGGGTCCTGAGGGAGGTTTTAAGATGCCAAAGTTCAAAATGCCATCATTTGGAGTTAAAGGTCCTAAAGTGGAGGGTCCAGATGTTGACATCAATCTCCCGAAAGCAAATGTTGATATTAAGGGACCTGAAATTGACATCAAAACTCCTGATCTTGACATTGAGGGACCTGAGGGAAAAATCAAGGGCCCCAAATTCAAAATGCCATCAATCTCCGGTCCAAAAATTTCTATGCCAGATGTTGACTTCAACCTGAAAGGCCCAAAACTCAAAGGTGATGTTGATGTGTCCATTCCAAAAGTGGAAGGAGATATTAAAGCACCAAAAGTTGAGTTTGAAGGCCCAGACCTTGAGGGTCCCGAGGGAGGTTTTAAGATGCCAAAGTTCAAAATGCCATCATTTGGAGTTAAAGGTCCTAAAGTGGAGGGTCCAGATGTTGACATCAATCTCCCAAAAGCAAATGTTGATGTTAAAGGACCTGAAATTGACATCAAAACTCCTGATCTTGACTTTGAGGGACCTGAGGGAAAAATCAAGGGCCCCAAGTTTAAAATGCCATCAATCTCCGGTCCAAAAATTTCTATGCCAGATGTTGACTTCAACCTGAAAGGCCCAAAACTCAAAGGTGATGTTGATGTGTCCATGCCAAAAGTGGAAGGAGATATTAAAGCACCAAAAGTTGAAATTGAAGGCCCAGACATTGAGGGTCCAGAGGGAGGTTTGAAGATGCCAAAGTTCAAAATGCCATCATTTGGAGTTAAAGGTCCTAAAGTGGAGGGTCCAGATGTTGACATCAATCTCCCAAAAGCAAATGTTGATATTAAAGGGCCTGAAATTGACATCCAAACTCCTGATCTTGACATTGAGGGACCTGAGGGAAAAATCAAGGGCCCCAAGTTCAAAATGCCATCAATCTCTGGTCCAAAAATTTCTATGCCAGATGTTGACTTCAACCTGAAAGGCCCAAAAATCAAAGGTGATGTTGATGTGTCGATTCCAAAAGTGGAAGGAGATATTAAAACACCAAAAATTGAAATTGAAGGCCCAGACCTTGAGGGTCCTGAGGGAGGTTTTAAGATGCCAAAGTTCAAAATGCCATCATTTGGAGTTAAAGGTCCTAAAGTGGAGGGTCCAGATGTTGACATCAATCTCACAAAAGCAAATTTTGATGTTAAAGGGCCTGGAATTGACATCAAAACTCCTGATCTTGACATTGAGGGACCTGAAGGAAAAATCAAGGGCCCCAAGTTCAAAATGCCATCAATCTCCGGTCCAAAAATTTCTATGCCAGATGTTGACTTCAACCTGAAAGGTCCAAAACTCAAAGGTGATGTTGATGTGTCGATTCCAAAAGTGGAAGGAGATATTAAAGCACCAAAAGTTGAATTTGAAGGCCCAGATCTTGAGGGTCCTGAGGGTGGTTTGAAGATGCCAAAGTTCAAAATGCCATCATTTGGAGTTAAAGGTCCTAAAGTGGAGGGTCCAGATGTTGACATCAATCTCCCAAAAGCAAATGTTGATGTTAAAGGACCTGAAATTGACATCAAAACTCCTGAAGGAAAGATCAAAGGTCCCCAATTCAAAATGCCTTCTATGTCTGGTCCAAAGATCTCTACGCCAGATGTAGACTTCAACTTGAAAAGTCCAAAAGTCAAGGGTGATATGGATATCTCTGGACCCAAGATTGCAGGTGACTTAAAGGCCCCAAAAGTGGACATTGAAGGTCCTGATTTTGACATAGAGGGCCCAGAAGGTGACTTGAAGATGCCTAAATTCAAAATGCCATCATTTGGATTCAAAGGACCTAAAGTCGAGGGCCCTGATGTTGACATCAATCTCCCAAAAGCAAATGTTGATGTTCAAGGACCTGATCTTGACATCGAGGGACCTGGAGGGAAAATAAAAGGTCCCAAATTCAAAATGCCATCTATGTCTGGTCCAAAGATCTCTATGCCAGATGTTGACTTCAACTTGAAAAGTCCAAAGGTCAAGGGTGATATGAATATCTCTGGACCCCAGATTGCAGGTGATATAAAGGGTCCAAAATTGGACATTGAAGGTCCTGATTTTGATGTACAGAGCCCAGAAGGTAGCTTGAAGATGCCTAAATTCAAAATGCCATCATTTGGACTCAAAGGACCTAAAGTGGAGGGCCCAGATGTTGACATCAATCTCCCAAAAGCAAATGTTGATGTTAAAGGACCAGAAATTGACATGAAAACTCCTGATCTTGACATTGAGGGACCTGAAGGAAAAATCAAGGGCCCCAAGTTTAAAATGCCATCAATCTCTGGTCCAAAAATATCTATGCCAGATGTTGACTTCAACCTGAAAGGCCCAAAACTCAAAGGTGATGTCGATGTGTCCATTCCAAAAGTGGAAGGAGATATTAAAGCACCAAAAGTTGAAATTGAAGGCCCAGACCTTGAGGGTTCTGAGGGAGGTTTTAAGATGCCAAAGTTCAAAATGCCATCATTTGGAGTTAAAGGTCCTAAAGTGGAGGGTCCAGATGTTGACATCAATCTCCCAAAAGCAAATGTCGATGTCAAAGGGCCTGAAATTGACATCCAAACTCCTGATCTTGACATTGAGGGACCTGAGGGAAAAATCAAGGGCCCCAAGTTCAAAATGCCATCAATCTCCGGTCCAAAAATTTCGATGCCAGATGTTGACTTCAACCTGAAAGGCCCAAAGCTCAAAGGAGATGTTGATGTGTCAGTTCCAAAAGTTAAAGGAGACATTAAAGCACCAGAAGTAGATATCAAGGGCCCAGAGCTTGACTTTGAAGGACCTGAAGGAAAAATCAAGGGTCCCAAATTCAAGATGCCATCTATGTCTGGCCCAAAGATTTCTATGCCAGATGTTGACTTCAACCTAAAAGGTCCAAAACTAAAAGGGGATGTTGATGTGTCCATTCCTAAAATGGAAGGAGATATTAAAGGACCAAAAGTTGAAATTGAAGGTCCAGATCTTGAGGGTCCTGAGGGTGGTTTTAAGATGCCTAACATCAAAATGCCATCATTTGGACTTAAAGGTCCTAAAGTGCAGGGCTCAGATGTTAACATTAATCTACCAAAAGCAGATGTTGATATTAAAGGACCTAAAATGGACATTAGAACTCCTGATCTTGACATTGAGGGACCTGAGGGCAAAATCAAAGGTCCCAAGTTTAAAATGCCTTCCACATCTGGCCCAAAGATCTCTATGCCAGATGTTAACTTAAATTTAAAAGACCCCAAATTCAAGTGTGATGTGGATGTTTCTGGACCAAAGATAACAGGTGACATGAATGCTCCAAAATGGGACATTGAAGGTCCTAATATTGATATTGAGGGCCCAGAGGGTGGCATAAAGATGCCAAAAATCAAAATGCCTTCATTTGGAATGAAAGGCCCTAAAGTGGAGGGCCCAGATGTTAACATCAATCTCCCAAAAGCTGATTTGGATATCAAAAGACCTGAAATTGATGTTAATGCTCCTGATCTTGACATTGAGGGACCTGAGTGGGGTTCAAAAGATGTTAAATTCCCAAAATTCAAAGGGCCCAACTTTGGAATAAAGTCTTCGGGTGGAAGTGTTTCAGTACCTGAAAAAGATTACAAGGCGAGCGGTGATATCAACATTAGTGGACCCGATGCTAACATCAAGGTTCCAAAAACCAAGAAATCTAAATTTTCACTTGGAGTTAAGAGCCCAAAATTGGATGCAGACATTCCTGATGCTGGTGGTAGTTTAGATGGACCTGATATGAACATAGATGTAAAAGGAAAAAAGGGTAAATTCAAATTGACCAAAGGGAAAGGGAAGTCCAAAACTTTTGATGGTGATATGAAGACTGAAGTTGTCAAGTTGGAGACAAATGAACCTGATTTACAGTTGAAGTCAACCAAAGTAAAGAAACCTTTTTTTGGAAAGTTACATTTTCCTGATGTGGAATTTGACATTAAATCTCCAAAAGTTAAAGGTAGTTCTTCTGCGTCAGGAACTATTAAATCATCTGATGTTGATTTGCCATCTGCAAGTCTTAAAACTGATATTCAGACACCAGATGCTAGTTTGGACAGTCCAGATTTCAAAACAAAAGGGGGGGAAATTAAAATGCCAAAAATCAGCATCACTGGCTCTAAATTAAAAACTCCTGAACTGAATGTTAGAGGTGGAACATTGGAGACCTTGCATTCCCCAGATGTCAGTGTAGCAGGATCAGGCATTAACGGAAAAGGCAATGTTAAAATTGATATGGAAGGAAAAACACAGGGGGCAGTGCAGTCTGTGAATGTCCATGGCGTGGCTTTAGATGCTGATTTAAATCTCACTGAACGAAAAGGAGTAGAAGGGAGCATTGAAATACCAGGTTTTAATTTGAAGGGACAAAAGGGAGTGGCTGCAAGTGGGTTAGGCATGAAGCCAGAAGCATCATTATCTGGGGTTGAGTACCCAGAAGGTAATGTAACCTTTCCTAAAATCAAAGTGCCAAAGTTTGGTGTCGCATTGCCTAAAGTAGAAGGAAGAGAGATGGGCGTAGATGTAGGTTCAGGTGAATTGGCTGCTGGTGTTAAAGTTAGTTCCCAAAGTCTAGAAATGCAGAGCACTGATTTAAAAAGCAGTGGTGGAAAAATGAAAGTCAAAATGCCAAAACTATTTTTCAAATCTAAATCTAAAGGTGGCAGTGCAGCTGATCTTTATGTTGAGGGAGAAGATGCTGATCTTACAACTAAAGGTGGTGCAAATGTGTCTAAGGAGTTAAGTATTAGTTCTGGGGAATTGATAAGTGGCAAGTTGGCAGTAGAGGGAAGCTCTGGATTTAAGGGTTCACCAAAGAGTAAATCCGCCTCCCTTGATTTCTTCAAAAAAACACGACATCACTCCTCTGTTAGTGATGAGGGAGGTTTAGCTGTCCCTGTTGCTCCTGAAGGGCACTTACAGGCTGAGGGTGGCAACATTTCAATAGATGGTGAAGAAACAATGATTAAAAGCAAAAAAGGAAAGTTGAAGTTTGCAACAATTGGAGGTTTTAGCTCAAAAAGTAAAGGTTCATATGAAGTGACAGATGAAAGTGAGGTTAGGATTGAGGGTGCTGGTGGAGTTGCTCAGCCTTTAAAGAAGTCCAGAATGTCGTCGTCATCTAGCAGTGATAGTGGTTCAAAAGGTAGTTTTCGGTTACCACAACTCGAAATAGCCGTTTCGCCAAAGAAATAGGTTTTTTTTTACACTAGTATATATGCACAGTACATTCACATTTTTTGTTTCATTTTCATTTTGATGACTACATGTAAATCTGTCTTTCACTTAAACAATAGTGCACTGTTTCTTCAATTTCCACAAATGTTCTTTACAGGCATTGATATTTTTTGAATCACAATTTAACTGTAAATAAGAGAAATCTGTTATGTAATTTTAATTCTTTTGTTTTGTAGATAGGAATTTCATGTCCAGTCCAACAATGTGTGTAGTTGATAAAATATTCTGCATGTAGCTTTGATTTGTCATCTGATAACTTGTTATATTTTTATACCATTGAAAATTTTGGCCTTTCTAAAATTGTCTGGATACATTTACACACAAGAGGCATGATTTTACAATAGTTATATTTGAACGGATTTTATGACTTCAACTTCTTTTATGCATTTAGTGATGTATCATATGTACTCATCACAGATCAATAACTAATTACAACAGCGATTAACCAGATATAATTTGTAAGCACAATGAAGTTTAAGGGCTGTACAAACTGTAAATAAATTGAGTCAAAATGGATACATTTGATAACATAACATTGTCTCCCACATAATATAACACTTCAGATATTATGGAATTTACACAGAGATTATTATCTTCTAAAGTATTTATATCTAAGACTTTCTTTTCCATTGATTGATTGAATCTCTTTAAAATGCACACCAGGTAGCAGTTGACAAACAAAAGCTGCAACTTGTTTGATTTTAATGGTTTCTAAGGCATTTTACTCTTTGTAATATCTTCCACATTTCTTTACATCCAGTTGACTCTCTCTCTTCCTCTCACTAAATTTATGAAATGCCGTGCTTTAATGTGGGGATATAACGACAGGGAATCGAATGCCAATGGTTAAACATTAATATTTTGAAAAGGCATAAAATGTGCATTGCCCTTGTAAATAATGGGACATTTAGGCTTCAAGTTTAACTCTTTTTCTTGTATGATTTGCAAAACTTAAATAAAGTGATCAACTTTCAATACATACTTGTGGTGAGAATGATACTCTTTTCATTTAAATCTTATATGATGTAAAAACGGTAAAACAACACATAGAACTTTTTTTGTTGAAACATTAACTTCAGGATTAAGATCACTAAATGCCTAAGACTGCATTTGGTTGACCCTGTTAAATCTAACCATTGTGCTTTTAGCTTTCTATGAATACTTTGATAAGAGCCGACACCAAGAAAACAGGACATGGGCTTTCCTGTCCTGCATGGTTCTTCAAATCATCACTAAGGAAGGAAATGGTCAGGAAATTCCTTTAAGGGAGGAAAGCGTGGTTTGTTTTGTATGCAAATATTCGTTAGCAAAACTGGGATGAGCAACATGCACGCATTCGTTCGTTAACTTGAAATCTTTGACAAGGAACTTAAGCTGAGAGAAATACAGGCAAAAAACTTTCTTTTTTTTCTGACTTCATTTGAAAGGTAAGCCAAATGATTTTCTTTTACTATGCAATGCTACTGACCTATTGGGTGGATTAGGGTGGATTATATAATTATAAAATATGCTGTTGGGTTATATGCACTGGGTTCATTTTCAAATTCCTAATTTTTAGTGACACGGACAGTCAAATTTTACGAGAGGCAATATCTTACAGAATTTATTAGAATTAAGCTGGTTTCCTATTTGTGCTTGGCATGTTATTGCTTCATTCCAAGACATGCCTTTGGTAACACTTTATAATAATTACACACTAATAATCATTACTTAAGCATGAGTAAATGGTTTATTCATCATTCATGAAGCATTAATAGACATTAATAAGCAGTTTATAAATACAGCTATAAATGCTTTCTTCTTGATTTAAAAGCATATCTATAATTTGTTTCATGATTGTATTTTCATCCTTATTTCAGTTCATATGTTTTACAGCAACCCATAAAGCAAATATACATTTTATAGTGGAATTCTCAAACAAAATAATCAGCAATATGGATTTCATTGTCAACCCCCTTAGCACTTTAAGGACAGAGATCATTTAAAAGTGTATAATAAACACTAATAAATGCTGATATGGCCTTGGATATATATATATATATATATATATATATATATATATATATATATATATATGGATATTTAGTACTGATTTAAATTGGATAAATATTCAACCTCGCTGTTTAGTTATGGATCTTTAAAGCTATTTATTTAAGATAAATCGTTGTAGCTTGAACACATTTATTTCTTATATCGATTCAAATTATCTTATTAATAAGATAACTGCATAATTTGTCTACTGTAGTGCTGTTGTTTCATGGTTGTATTAAGGAGATGCCTTTTATGACATTAACGGTAACGCTTTCTTTTACAGTCCAGTTACCCATGTAAATACTATGTACTTACTTTAGTAACTGGAATTACTGGGTAATAACTAGTACTAACCCTAAACCTAGCCCAAAACCTACCCCTGTTCCATGTGCTTATATTAGCCAGAACTTTCTAGGTAAGTACATTGTAAATACACTGTAAGTTCTCTAGGAAGCGTTAAAGTATATGTAATGTTTAAGTCAAACAGCAATTATCTAAAAAAAAAAAAAAAAAAAAAAAAAAAAAAAAAAAAAACATCAAAAAGGTTTCAGAAGGACATCATGGAATAATTGTATAGTTTCACATTATTCACCCAGACTACCTGTCAGGGTAGCTTCAAATGAGATTAGTGTGTGCAACCAAAGGAAATTCATCCATCCTACATGCCCTCCACCCCCTGCTGTTCACTGTTTACATAATGCATCAAGGTACAGAAATTTGTAATTAAACAGTCTCACACAGCTGGGGTGAGAACATGACAGAATTCTCAACATTTTTTAGATTCAGAACAACTAGTGATGGTGATGGAATTTTGCTGTAGTACTATGTGCATTGCACAGATCAGATGATTCTTTCAAAGCCTGATCTCATGTTATAATTACAGTTATACATGTTTTTTTAGTGCAACTGTCATTGTTTCAAAACATAAGATTATTGTAATATGTTTAAGAACATTTGATTTAATCACCAAAACACAACAGTATATGATTTTTCAGTAACACTTTATAATAACTACTAATATGCTAATAATCATTAGTTAAGTATGAGTAAACCGTTAATTCATCATTCATAAAGCATTAATAGACATTAATAATCAGTTTATAAATACAGCTATAAATGCCTTCTTCTTGATTTAAAAGCATATCTATAATTTGTTAAATAATTGTATTTTCATCCTTTATTAATGATCAATTTATCATTTCTAAATGAAGAATTGCATTTTTTATGAACCAGTTATTTGAGAGTTGTCAGTGGTTCGTAAGATTACTTAGAGCGTGTAAGTAAATGTTTAATACACTATTTAAATGTACATTCATACATCTTATTATTCAGAAATATAGTGATGGTTACTTAGTGTGTTAACATATGCTTTATTAACATGTATTAATGCTGTAATTAAGGGTTCATTTGGGTAGTTAAAAAGCATTTAGTAGTGGCCAATTAACTATGTTCGTGAGCTCATCTAAAGTGAGGACTATTCATGCCTTGTAAAGCATTTATAAAGGCTGTTAAATATTTCTATGTTCTGTATCACTGCGTTGTGTTTCTTACATTTTAAATCGTAAGAAAATCGCCTTTTTAAATTTTTAAGTCTTTAAATCGCCTTTTTTAGAAATGCTTTACAAAGCATGAATAGTCCTCACTTTAGATTAGCTCAAAAACATAGTTAACTGACCACTAAATTCTTTACAACTATTTACTACATTTACTTACACTTTCTAAGTGATCTTACGAATGACTGACAACTGGTTTGTAAATAATGCTATACTTCATTTAGAAATGATTAATTGATCATTAACAGAGTATGATAATACAGTTATTAAACGCATTAGATATGCTTATACATCAAGAAAAAAGCATTTATAGCTATAAACTGCGTATTAATGTCTATCAATGTTTTATAAATGATGAATAACTTTTTACTCATGCTTAACTAATGATTAATAGCGTGCAGTTATTATAAAGTGTTACCGGCTATCAACTGCAGAACAAAGCTCTGAAACAATAAGATTTAAACTACAATTTGTAAACACTAGTTAACTTCATTAGATAACATGAATTTACAATGAAAAAACAAATAACTAATGCTAATTTCAACATTTATTAACGCATTGTTCAAATTAAAATTTAGACAATGGAACCGAGCTAACATAAACTAACAATGGACAGTTGTACTTTTATTAAACAAAGATTGTAACAAATGCATTACTCATTAGTTGGGGTTAGTTAATGCATTAACTAATCCCAGGCAGCAACATGGTGTTTGCCCAGATCCGTCCCACATCTGGTACACGTCGATTCCACACATACCAGATGTGGGCTGAATGGGCTGACATTATCTTAATGTGTTACCAACAAAACCATATAGTAATAAAATCTGATGCAGACCAGGAAAAAAAAAGAGAAGAAAACTTGGTACTTCTTTGATGATGTGATGCGTTTCACCTTAAAACGTTATCTATCGCTCTCGATTTCTTTTTTTTTTTTTTTTTAATGTTTTGATTTGCAAATTGGTCTGAGGCTCAGACCGTCACACTAAGGAATGAAGCAAAGGGAACCTCTTCACCATAATGGATACCATAAAGGACAATAGTATCCATATTTTGAGCATAACAAAAGAACCATGAACTGAAGGCATGCACATGAATAAATCATTGACTGTATCTGCAGTGTGAGACCAGCAAATCTTTGGATACAAATAGATGCAATGAACAATATGACGCACACTGCAGTGCATTTAGATCCACCTTTTTCATAGGACAGGATAAACAACCTCAGCTGCAGAAAATGAATTAATGCTATCATCAGGAAATATTAGCATTGTGATAATTTATTTATTTATTTATTTATTGCTTTATATGTATTTAAAAAAAGACACATGCAAAATTTTATTTTTTGTCTTTTTTTAGGTTGTGTGTTGTATTTAAAAAGTCAAATAAGTTCAGAATCAGAAATAAATAATCATATTAAAACAAATCCACCGTTCATACAGACTGTTTAAGATACTGCTCGAAAGATGTATAGGTTTCTTAACATACAGCATTCTTATTGCGATTCAACAGTACAGTCAAATACTGTAGACATTTCCTGAACATTTATTAGAGAGGAAACACTGACTGGTGCTGCAATGAAGAAGTCAAAACAGTGATACTCTTTGGTGTCTATTTCATTATAGTGAGATAATATTTCTGCATGGTTTCCTCCTTCGTTGAGAGGCTAAGACTCGTCTCCCTCGGGATCCCATCAGATGGGGTGGGGGGGACTGTGTGAGAAGACATGTCTATGTGCATGCGTGAGCGAGAGAGAGCTGGAGCGAGGGAAAGAGCATGTGTGCACACATAAAAGAAAGAGGCAGAGTGTGAGTGCGAGCGCAGATGATGCTGCTCGTGGAAGGAGATGGTGCTGGTTTTGGCGTTCCTTCCTGTGCTACAAGATTTCCCCCACTAAGGTTTGACCTCTGCGTCCTGTCTGTTTGGCACCTCACCTTCTTGGGTAAGAGCTGTTCATTTTTTTTGCTGCTGGAATCAGATCAGGCTGCTGTGACCGTTCCTCATTTTTTGTGTGTTTTTGTGTGTGTCGTATGTGCAGAGAGACACAGAACGACAAAGGGAAGGGAGGAGGGTGGAACAGGCAGAGGATATCATGTGTGTGCTATAAGTGAGGACAAGGAGAAGACAGAGTTGGAGAAGAGGGGAAATAAGACACAAGGCAGAAGCTGCAGACATCGTCTCTTTTTTGGCCAGAACCTGAAACAAAGACAAAAGAGGTAAAGCCTCTGAAGCCGAGACTCAGACGTTCTGCTTCGTTATTCCTCGGATTCCATGTGCCAGTGCGATTGAGGGCGAATAGGATGTCTGTGTCTGGAAAAAAGGAGTTTGACGTGAAGCAGATCCTCAGGCTCCGCTGGCGCTGGTTCAGCCACAGCACTCAAACCTCAGCTGGGAATGGGGGCTACATCCAACAGGAAGGTTTCGACCACCGGGGAACGCCGGTCCGGCTGAAGAGTCACTCTCGGGACAGAGGGGGACTTCGCAAGAGCAACAGCCCTGTGCACAGCATTCTGGCTCCGAACCCTGGACCCACGCCTGTTTATGTCAGGCCGGGCAATGAATCGTGGCACCAGCAAAACATCATACAGCACCTCCAAGCTAGTGAGGAGCTTCCCAAGAGCAACTCACCTTGCAGTGCCAGGAAAGAGGAGGCGAAGAGCAGCCATGAGGACGCGAAGAGCAATCCGGAGGATCCCTCTGAAGAAGAAGCCACAGACAGGTACAAAAAAAAAAAGAAGCTCAGTGCAGAAATAGAACAGTGTGTGAAGAGGTGCCTGCTGTTGTCAGCTAACACATTCAAGCGGCTAAGTTTTGCCTGTAGGCATAAAATACATGCGGTTTGTAGATGAAAATCCCATTTTTGCCCTTCATGGTGTAATGAAAACAGACAGTACGGTGCTGAGAGATGAGCGAGGTGTTATTTTGGCACGAAGTGGATTTACGGTAAGCCCCAGGGAGCGTCGGGATTGAGTGCAAGTACAGTATTTAACTGTCACTTTATTTGAGCTCATTACGCTAGTGATATTCTCTCCGAAATGACACTTGGTTTTATTTTCATTCGCTGTGTTTCCAGTGCTTAGGGCCGCCGCTTACACGTTGGTTTGGTCTTCAGAGAATATCATTTTTCAATCAACTCCACCATTGCAGCTGCCACCACAGCTCACCTGGGAATAGTTCATTCACATGGCATGCGGGTTGTAGAAACACAGCTCTGAAATATCCACGGATAAATTATTCATCAAGCAGACATCTCACAAAACACAGAGGAAAACATAGAGGCGTCTGGATTTAGCTGGCAGTATAACACATTCTGTAAGCCGTGAGGTGGTTCGCTCTTCATTTTAGCAGCCTGCATTTTCATAACCTGAAGCTGGAATGTTTCACGGCTTGTTAATGCATGCATCCTCTGCCTTATAAATGTTACAGAGAGTATACCATTACATCAGAGACCATTGGCGCAAGGGCAATAAATCTGGGAAGGGCAAGCGGATAAATTATCTATAGTGGGGATGATATTTACACATCAGTGCAGTTCAGAGAAAGAGAACATTTAATTTTCTTGCGCCGATCGATCGAAATTTATGAGATTATAAAGGCCTACCTGCTTCCACAGATAAGTTTCAATTCACATATTAAGTGCTGGATGTTTCAAAGAGAAAGATCTTGTTGTTTTTTTCCCACCAAGTAGCTCTGTCTAGTATAAGGTCATTGTAGTGTAATGAAGTAAACATTTTCTCTGATAAGGAAGTGGAGAGACTGACCCACAATAAAAGATGATGCCATGAGAGATAAAAACCAAAACACACTCTTTTCTAAAGAAATGTTTCAACATAACGTACATAAGATTCTACACTCGATCAACAGTTGTAGTCTTTTATGCTTATACAGCCCTATTTTATATATACATAAACTATAAACGTTCATCAAGTGTTTGTGACAATATTTATATTAAATTTAAATCTCGGTTAAGAATACTTGTACTTGTTTATTATAGTGTGCCAAGTCAATCGAATGTAATCAAATCAATATCATGATGTGCTGATTGATTAAACATAATTCATTAGATATATATAAACTGTGAAATGCACCCTAATGAAAATATAAATGTATTACATTATTGGGAAGCAATAACAGATTCAAACACATAACAAATTCAAAAACACATGCTTCTTACATGGGTCAGATGGCATTAAATACACAACCCGTTCTCACAACACAGTCTAATCCCAAGACGTCATATAACTGACGTCTTGTGACGTCTTTTGTCCATACGTCAACATCCGCCTTTTTAGGGTACCCTCAAACGCCGGTTACATGACGATCCCGGGCCGTCATATAACTGACGCTATATCTTCATATAACTTCATAACGTCATATAACTTCATACGACCTCACTCGTACGAATTGGTACGATTTTGCTAAATCATACACATTTTACGAATTGGCCAATTCGTATGAATTCGTACGAATGACCTACCCCTTACTCTGCCCCTAAATCTACCCATCACGTGGGTTTAGATAAACGTACGAATTCGTACGAGTGAGGTCGTAGGAATTGGTACGAATTAGCCACTTTTTAATCATTCGTCAAAATCGTACGAATTGGTCGTGAGATAGCGTAGAAATACACTTATTTTTTGACCCTTTTAAAACATTTATAGTTCTGTAGTCTTTCCTGTAGCTCAAATAGTAGAGCATTGGCGCTTGCAAGGCCAAGGTCATGGGTTTGATTCCCAGGGAAAGCAAGATCTGATGAGAATGTAATTGTGTAGCTTGCAATGCAATGTAAGTCGCTTTGGATAAAAGCATCTGCCAAATGCATAAATGTATATGTAAGTAGATGGCCATGGTTTGGTACCCACTGAAGCTCTGCTATAGACACATCTCTCGTGGATATTACGATTCTATTAATATTTTAGTGTGGTTTCGGCCTTTTATCTTTAAACAGTATGGTAATAGAATCAATTTAGGTCAAATACAATAAATAAAATGGGTAAACCCCGCAAGATATTGAGCCATCTTCACGTCAGTCTTATCCGCATTGCTTCTCTATGCAAGACATGAACTCTCAAACATCAAGTTTTGACCCTTTAAAAGCTCATGTTAATTACTTTGCTAGTCTGAAAGCTTTCTTTGTGTTATAGTCCTCTGCGCTGATTGATATGGTCTTGTGAACTTAAGTACCATGACTTCATTCTTCATCTAGCATAGAAAAGACCTATTTTCCGACTGAAATGACATTAGCTGCAACATTAAAACAAATTGCAAATGTAATCTTATACACTAGAAAACTATTAACCCCTGAAAACCTGCTATGTTTTCACGGGCACCGCAGTGAGGCTATACATTGTGTTATGAATATTTAATCAGAGAATTAGATAAAACAAAAGAAATTTGATCTCTTAAGACTTCCCCTTCATGTGCTTGAAATAATACCTCAGAGCCTCTAGGTATACAATGATACATCTGCTGTTACATATGTTTGTTATTCTGTGTTTTTCTTCCCAGTTCTTTTATCACTTTTCATTTAGTATGCGTAAATAAAGCATAAATTTGCCCTACAGGCACAACGTGATGGAAATGAGGCCTTTAATGTGCTTCCAGACTTGGGATTTTGTTGTGCATCTCTGTGTGCAAGTTAATAGTGAGATCAGACCTAGTTCCCAATTGTACGTTTTTACCCAAAAGGCAAAATAATGACTATTCATTATTTAAGCATTTTATTTTCCTTTAAGACAATCATCAGTAGGGGAGAGACAACTGAACAGGAGGTGATGGTAAAGCAATGATAGAGCGCAGTCATAAATCAGAACAAGAGAATATGAATGTAAAAGTAAAATTATTAGCACTCGTTATTTATTATTTGGTCTCATAGGTTGTTATAAAACTCATTTAATCACAGAAATGTTCCATATCTTTAACATGGTGTAACGGTTAGGCTTAGGTTTCCATTCCCACTTCCGTTTGCTGTCCTCTCTCCGTTTGCAATGCTAATAAAATGATGATACGGCTAAGAAAGAGTTATTGACATTCAA
The DNA here is from genome assembly GCA_038021265.1 of Cyprinella venusta. Lineage (NCBI taxonomy): Eukaryota > Metazoa > Chordata > Actinopteri > Cypriniformes > Leuciscidae > Cyprinella > Cyprinella venusta. The sequence goes on along the minus strand of CM075873.1, from coordinate 17,901,282 downwards.
AGTCTCTAAACAAATGCACAATTATGTTAACTTAAATAAATAAATTCAGACTTAATACATTAAGAAGTGTCAAAGATGTCATGCCTAAGAATGTAATTTAAAATGTAAGAGATATTAATCTGATACAACACTCATAGATTTCATTACCAGTAAAACGTCAAACTGGTGGAACTTCAAAATCTTGCGAGGCAGCCAAGGCAGTATAATGAATAAAATATTTTAGGAAATAAATTAATCTGGATTCAGCCTGGAAGCCATATCACTATGGGAATTGATGAAAACTGCTGAATACTATGTTTAGAATGTTTCTTTCGATCTTCTGTAATATCGAGGCTGCTGACCTGCTCAGCATAAATAATTCAGAGGGTTTAATGAAATATCTATCTGTTTTAGTATTATTTGTTCAAACAGAAAGCGAGATGAAGAGGCGTATGACACATACTGAAATTATAGAGGTCATGGTGATTTTGTAATTATGAACTGAACCAAATAATGTTAGTGGAGTGCAGACTGGTATCCCAAGCTGAACTAAGTATGTATTTGTAGTAACCTATATGGCTCTATGGATAACATTTAGAAATTAACATTTATTTGGTGTCTTTTTCATTCAATTTAACATCAAATACAATATCGTCCTTAATATAACATGTAGAATCTCTAGTTACAAACATAGATAGTCTTTTACTACAGACACTCATTTCGAATAATAATAATCTGTTTCTGATCTTTTCAAAAAAACGGAGAAAAATGTTTGGTGTCCTACATATCCCTGCAGGCGTAAAGGGCTTAGTGCCCTGTGAGTGATCTGTGTTACAATTTCTTCAATAATCTAACTTGCGGACAGCATGCTGCCTTGCAAAGGGTTAAGGGTGTTTAACTACAACACTGTTATGCACACATTAATAGTTCTTTTCAAGCATTCTCATGAGATCACAGTGGAGAATCGTCTTTAGATCAATGTTTTTTTTTAACTGCTAATCGTCTGTATCTAGCAGATGACTATTATGACAGACAAGAAAACGTACTTGGTTACATATGTAAGCTCAGTTCTCTCTAGAAGATGGAACAAGTATTGCGTAAGTTGCTTACGCTATGGGAAAAGTCATCTTTTCTCGAGATATTGAAGCCAAAAATTATTGTTAATTTTTCATGTATTGTCAGCGCAGTGCAGCAGCCAGCAGACCTAGAGCAGGCTATCTTGCGTGCCCATTGGCTGCCCTGCGGGAACTGCACTAGCTTACCACTGAGCCTTGTGCGTGACATCACGCCCAATGGGTGCGCTTCGCGCCCTCTACCTGACACAGCCAGCCAGAAAGGGGGGTGGCTTAGCGTATAAAACACGGACTGGGAGGCTGCATCACAGGTTTCACAAGCAGAAGCGAAAATTCGCTCTTGGCGCCTACACGGTCGGGTTACGCAATACTCGTTCCCTCTTATAGAGAGAACCGAGGTTACATATGTAACCGAGGCTACGAGAACCCATTGTCATCGCCGTGCGCACCCAGCATCAAATTCATGAGTCCCAGGGATTCCCGGGAACATATATGATTGGGAAACAGGTTGCCAGCAATGAGGGCCGGGACATGTTATGAGCACATAAAGGGTATACAGAGCAGAAAACTGAGAGAGGCCCATCCTGGCGCCTCACAAATGTCTTGAATGGAAATTCCACAGGACCAAGCCCACAAAGAGGTCACGCCTCTGGTGGAATGCGCCCTGATGCCCAAGACCTTCACACCTATAAGCAGATGGATAGCTTCCACTATCCACTATCCATCTGGACAGGCTCTGTTTCGAGGCAGTGAGACCCTTGGTTCGCCCACCAAATGAAACAAAGAGCTGTTCCGAACGCCTGAAAGGAGCACGTAATGTAAGCCCTCAGACAGTGCCCTGACAGGCAGAGCCGAGAGAGAAATGACCTGCGCTCTAAAGGAAGTGCCCAACACTTTTGCGACATAACATCGTGCCTTGGCTTGAGGATGACTTTGGAGTCATTTGGACCAAACTCAAGACACGCAATGCTAACAGATAGGGATAGGGATGCCAGATCGAGCCGCGGGCTTGAGAGACAAGGTCCCTCCTCACCGGAATCGGCCAAGGGGCTGCTTGTGACAGCCGCATCAGCTCCGGGAACCAGATTTGATTTGATGAAGGAGCACCGTGTTGCACGTTTCCTTTATCCTCTTGATTACCTGTAGTAACAGAGAGACCGGAGGGAAAGCATAAAAAGGGAGGCTGGGCCAGGTTTGGGCAGGTTTAAGCTGGGCCAGCGTATTCTTGTTCTTTGAAAAGAACAGCGGGCAATGAGCATTGTATTTTGATGCAAACAGGTCGACTTTCGTTTTGCCAAAAAGGCTCCACAGTAACTGGACTGTCTGGAGGTGCAGGGACCACGTTTCCCAAGGGCTTGTCTGGGCCGTCGTTCAGGTGGCCTTGCACATGCGCAGCTCTCAGCGAGCGCAAGAGGTGCTGAGACCAAACGAGAAGGCGTTCTGTCAGATGGCAAGGACTTCTGGATCTGACACCGCCATGGTGGTTAATGTAGGACAGCACAGACATATTGTGCAGCGGACTAGCACATTGTGGTGCCGTATGAATGGGCGGAAGCGCCTAAGTGCGTTCTCAACCACTATCATGCACAGCAGGCCCAGCCGAAGCACAGCCGAGGCTGATGCCATGCAGCCCAGCATTCTCTGTAATGTTATCAGAGAAGCGCTGCTGCCCTCCTGGAAAGATGCGGTCAGGCGTCAAACACAGCGTGCGCTGATGTATTGATAAACGGGCCGTCATAGCCACAGAGTCCAGTTCTATTCCTAGAAAGGAAACTGACTGACTGGGCAGTATAGAGCTCTTGGTCCAGTTGACTGTGAGACCCAGGCTTTCCAGATGACTGAGGAGCACTGTTCTGTGAGATAACAGTTCTAACTCTGACTGTGCCAGAATCAGCCAATCGTCCAAATAGTTCAGAATCCGTATGCCTGATTTCTCAGGGGAGTGAGAGCTGCGTCCACGCACTTTGTTAATGCACATAGTGCTAAAGACGGGCCGAACGGGAGGACGGTGTATTGATATACCTGGCCGTCGAAGGTGAATCTCAAGAATGACCTGTGACGGGGTATTATCTGAATATGAAAGTAAGTATCTTTCAGATCGAGAGATATAAACCAGCCCCTTGGGTGAATTTGCGTGAGGATATGTCTGGTCGTGAGCATTTTGAACAGTCTTTTCATGAAAGCTTTGTTCAAATATCTCAGATCTTAGATAGGTCTTAGAGCTCCGTCCTTCTTGGTTGGTCTTAGAGCTCCGTCCTTTAAGAGAGTGGGCTCTGTGAGAGCGAGAGGGTATAGTGCTTGTGCGTAGGGGTGAACTCTGAGAAATGGGCACCTTTTCTACACTTATTACACCATCGGCTTGAGCTGGATAACCAGACATTATACCCTTCTTTGTGATGCGAAAGAAGAGCCGGGCATTTATTAGTAAGCGTGAGCCCTCGTTAGCGGGCACGTAACTTACATTCATAGCCAAGGGCAGAATGACCTGCAGGTTCCGATAGCCGCGCTTTGTGGGCTCGAAAAACTGAACCAGGGGTATGGGTGCGGCACGATCTCGGTGCTTGAATACGGCGGCTCGCTGACAGCTATGGCTGGCTGTTTCATATGTAATGTCCCGATTGCTTTGAACGAGGAACGTTTGAGATAACTTTGTGATGGCAGGCAGCGCCGGGCGTTTATTAGTAAGTGTGAGTGCTCGTAAGCGGGCATGTAACTTACATTCATAGCCATGGGCAGAAGAATAGCCTCTGGATTCTGATCGCCATGCTTTGTGGCCTGAATTTGTAGAAATTCAGACTTTTTTCCTTAGAATTATAAGACATAAACTTGCAATTGGGAGAAAAAAAGGCCTTAAAAGACCTTAAAAGCCCAATGCGATTTGCGTTCCCAATGACATGGCGTGCAAGTACTTTTATCTAGAATAAACACAAATGGAATTTACATCTTTTAGTTTGTAAAAAGATTTAAAGTAATGTGTTTGAAGAGTGCGCGTGCAAACGTGCTCTATGTAAGAACGAGCCAATTATTGAGTCTGGTAATAAAGCAAAATAACCAAGAACAATTAGAAATAGTCTTCAGATTACATGTTTGTAATTTATATTAAAAATTCCAGTGTTAATTGGATCTCAAGCAGTTTCATTAAAAGTAGTTATTATTCCACCACGTGCAAAACCAATGTGGTTGAACAATACTTTGCGACAATGGGTTTCGGGAAACAGTCTTGACTAGCTGCTTGATTTCTCCAACGATGCATTGTACTATGGTAGTGATGTAGTTCGTTGCTTCACTACCATAGTTGATGCGTCATTGGAGAAATCAACTAGCTAGTCACGACTGTTTCAGGAAACCCACTGTCTCAAAGTATCGTTCAACCACGTTGGTTTCGCACATGGTGGAATAATAACTACTTTTAATGAAACTGTTTGAGATCCAATTAAGATTAGTTTAATTGGAGCTATTTAAGCTAGATTTGTTTTATATAAATTACAGATATGTCATCTGAGGACTATTTCTAATTGTTCTCAGTTATTTTGCTTTATTATCAGACTCAATATTTGGCTCGTTCTTACATAGTAGAGCTAGTTCGCACATGCACACTCTTCAAACACGGTACTTCAAATCTTTTGACAAACTAAAAGATGTAAATTACATTTGTATGTACTCTAAATAAATGGCACCGGTTGTACTGAATGTCAGCTTGCTGATTTTACTCAAGATAAGGATTTATTACGTCCAAATATGATGCAATAAATGATGCAATATAGAAACGATGTCTCTAACCACAGGTCGAGAGCTGTCGTTCAAACCACACAACTTTGTGATGCTGTTTGCGAATGTTCGTTGGAACGATGGTTTCGCGAAACACAGACTCGTTGAACTATGCTGATAATGACGGAACTTGCGACCATAGTTGGCTAACGATGCTTTCAGGAAACACACCCCAGTTCTCATATGACATCATCAGTAAGCTACAGTCAGATCAATAATATTGTTGAATATTAAGTGTCCCCACTAAGCAAGCCAGAGCCCACAGTGGCAAGATATTGGTAGTTGAACAGTCCTTGTAAAGAAAAAAAAAAAAAAAAAAAAAAAAGAGGAGGAAAAAAGACCAGCCCTTTCTTTTGATGAAATGCTGTCTATAAGAGGAATTCTAGCCCTGACCCTTTAATAAGGAAACAGCAGAGACTTGAGTCAGCAGCTGTTACGTTGAATGATATCTCAATTTCCTCTCAATTGCCTTGGAAAATAATGACACCATCTTGTCCTAGGATGAGTAGAGCTTCATTTCAGGGAGAGATTTATGGTAGGTCCATAAAACATTGACAGGTCAAGAGACATTGTCCAGGTAGAGGAATATAAATGTAGTGTTGGAGGGGTGGGGGTATAAATGTGTTGTGCATTAAATATTTGCACAGCAATGTTAGTTTGTTTAAAGTATACAGTATAAAAAAAACACTGAAGCTTAAACAGATAGTCAAATAACTATTGAACTCTGTTTCTAACAAACCCATTGTATTAAAATTGGCTTTGCAAAACCTTGTTTTACATTCTCTATAATTAAGACTTAGGCTTGAAGCTTGATTTTGAGGGGGCTTTTTATTGATTAATCAGTCAATTAAGTTTTTATGTGTTCAAAAGAAAGCATCACACAACAGCCTTGGGAATATCTAAACTTCACAAGGGCTTATTTAACATTTTTAATAAAGGGCAGCAGGAAAAAAAAAGAACATTGAGGAAAAATTGTTCTTTTCAAAGGGTAGATTGAGACGGCAGCAGCTCAATAGCCTTTATAATTACTTTCATAATTCACATTTACATTAAATATCTAAACAAAACACCATCTGTCTTACAGTTCGTCTAATATATAGGCTTCCCTATAATATTCAATGCAAACATTTATGTAGTATGTTTAAAACACACTATATGTGTAAAAGTGCCACATACTAACACTCACGTCCTAAAAATGTATTTTGTTTTTCGAAATACAGCTATTAGCATAATTATTGATAATTCAGGACTTCTTGTCATTTTAAGTCAATACATTAAAGCAGGGCAATAAATTATCCTAACACTGCTGAGTGTTCCACATTCAATCAAATTATCATTCAGCTTTTCAACATGTCTATTAGCCTCAGCATAATTTGTAGATGTTCATAATTTGCATTTGTTGAGAATAGGATAGAAAAAAAAATGCATACTTAGCAAACATCTGGCTTAATTTTTCTTACCGAATATGATGGGGGAAAGATTATTTAACAACATAACGAATTCATGCATAGTGTCTATTTAACTAGCCTATAAATGTACTTCTTTAAATAATGTACAGAGTGCAGGAAAGCCCCTCTGTCAGCGAACTCCTAATGGCTTAAGACGTTCCTGGGTGCTGATCTACACCTCAGTGGAATTCTAACATTTCTGCACAGCTTTTTATAACCCTTGAGATAAGCACTGTTTAACTTGCAGTTGGTTAGCAGTTGTGTTGAGACACTGCACACTGAAGGGGCAATATAGTCTGAAGATAAAAAAGAAGAAAAAATAAGTACAACACTTATGATGATAAGAAGAGGTCTGACCCGGAGGTTCTATATCACTTTGAAAAAAACATGCTTTCATCTTCACACCTGTTTGGCTTCTGAAGGGCTGTTCGTGGGTACGTTTACAAGTATCCTCAGTGACTTTATCTTTGTTTTAAAGTGCAGCTCTTGAAAGACAAAAGTACAACCCTGAAAACAAACAAACAAAAAAAATACAAACACGTCTGGGGGTATTGTGTTTTTATGAATAACTCATTTCATCTTTACAAAATGGCAATAAATAAAACAATGAATCAAAGTAAAATGTCTTTAATGCACTCCATCGTGTTTTAACTACCACATGGCAAGTGTTATAGCACTGAATATTAAGACATAATGATACACTTGATAATTGTTCCTCCGCCGTTTCTGCAAGAGGTATGTTTATATGAAATACAATCTAATTAAAGGCCTTGAAGATCTGTGACCTGTATAGCTACTCATAATGTTTTTGTTGTCGTCTCATTAATAATGCATTCATGGAAGTTGTTCACAGAATGTGGATTATTAAAATCCAATTCCTGGCAGTTAACCTTGATCTTTAAATACAATGCATCATCATTTGACACTGTGTTGACACTAAATAGGTGCAGGAATATTAATTAGGCTACCATTAACAATAAAAACGGCTTCTCTTGGGATTACCCCTTAAAGCCGTATAGTCTAATGTAAAATACTCTCCCTTCAGCATACAGGCCTTAACATTAGGAAAGGAACCAGCCACACCTTTGATCTATTCAGTCAGGATTGAAATCATGCTGAAAGGACTTGACTTTTTGACAAGTGGAATTCATTTACTGTAGATGGGCATTTTGAGGCAATGAGTTATTTTGATTGCAACAGCAGCAGCAATTTTATGTGTTCACGTCACAAAGGGCTGCAACTGTTCTATTGGCTTACATGAATTTCCTTGTTAAAGAGGTTTGGATGGTTTATAACAACTAATGTGGATAGGGTCGTTACATCATTACAACACAATTAGAAGAACAAAGTCACGCTTTATGCCCCTTATTATATTTCTGTTATTGTTTTAGGTGCCTAACTTATAGGTAGGGGAAATAAAGGGAACTCAGATAGTAACATAGTGCCTGCCTAGATCCGGCCCACATCTGGTATATGTGGAATCCACGTGTACCAGATGTGGGCCGGACCTGGGCCGACACTATGTTGCTGTCTAGCAAAAATGAACCCTGTCAGGTATCACTTTCAAGGGGACACTTTGCAATAATTATCCTGCTTATTATAAGGCTGGTTATATATACAGTATTCATTTTATATATTGATTTAATTGCAAAATCTGCATATATTGAACATTAGGGAGACCCGCTTCCCTTTCAACACCGACTAGTTTTTCAACACATCATTCGCTGTGCTTCATGAGAGTGAAACCCAAAAAAGCTCTTTTGTGTTTTTACTTGTTATGACTTTCTGATTGATATAATTTTCTGTTCAGTTGTTTCTTTTTAATTTTCTCTAAAATTCTTTTGTATTTTTTTTTCACCACAAATTCTGCTGTTAAACTCGATTATTTTAAAACTAATTTGAAATAATGTGCTGGTGGCTTCAACAGAAGCAAATACTATCAATTAATAACCTTGCACACAGTAAGCTGTCTTTAAGGTTTATAAGTTTACATTTTATCATTAAAAATCAAATTTCCCAATGGAGAAAATTAATGGAGAATGGAACCTGACTATCTGTATAGCCTAGACTCCGTCTGCGAAAGTCTGCGACACGAGACTGTCAGAATGAGCCTTTATGCAAAATAGATATAGACCATTTTGCAAGATGTAAACACTTGTCCAGAACCACTTCCTGATTCAGTTTGTAAATGGTTTCTTTATTTCAAATGTAAAGAAAACATCTAAAGATGTGTGTTTAACTTTTTGATTCAGTTGCATATGTTATGTTGGTTGTATTTTATTCCAACGTTATGTAGTGTTAAAAAACTGAAACAGAGTGCTTCTGCACCAGTGTTGTTTACATCTCGGAAAATGATCTATACTTGTGAATTTCTGACATTTACAAGTAAAAATACGACCGTAAGATGTTGTGCGCTATGGTCAGAAAACATGTCTCAAACACATTAAACAACAAGTCAGTTGTGTAGGTTTATGCAGCGCAGTCTCATCCCAAGATGTCAACTGACGCTTTTGACCATACGTCAACATCCGCCGTTTTAGGGTACCTTTAAATGTCGGTTAGATGACGTTATCTAATCCTAACCCTACCCCAGACCTAAACCTACCCCGTCACCTAACTGACGTTAAAGGTAAAGCGTCAGTTGGATGACGCCCCAGGATCGTTATCTAACTGGCGTTAAAGGGTATGGCGGATGTTGACGTATGGTCAAAAGCGTCAGTTGTATGACGTCTTGGGATGAGACTGTGTTAGTTTATGAGTTTGAAGTGCTTAATCTAAACTCGTGCACTTTTACAGCAATAGCTCAGCTCTGTGTCATCTGTGTTTGCAAAAGCTTGAAAGCTGGAAAATCCCAATTGTATTGTTTAAGGCAATATTTTACTCACACTCAATCTGTTTATTTATGCCCATTCTGACAAATGATTTGGACAAAACTCTTTCTGAATGCTGATGGCTGGATATTTATCTCTTAAACGGTCATGTTCTTTGAAAGCTGGAATTGAGCAATTGAGCTAAAAGAAAATAGTTCCTACAGCACAAATCCTGGGGCTTATATGGAAAACAGATCCATCTTAAAAATGAGGTTGAGCCCCCATGTACTCACTACACCAGACTTAAAGGACAGTGGGTGAAAATGCTAGAGCAATGACACCCCAGTTAAGCTGTCTAGGTGATAAAAATGATTTCTACGCTGCTTTGAGCGAGCACAGATAGCTGTAATCCTCTTTTAGAAGTGAGGTTAATTCATCTTTCATAGTTTACTGTTATGGAATTGTCTGTTAGACACAACCGACATATTATTAGTATTCTATGAACTGAAGAATTATAGATATGCCAGGTGCTTTAAAAGATATGCAAGGCAGAAATAAAACACCTTGCAAACATTGGCCTGGTATTTTTTGAACAATGTATTCGCAAGACTTTTTGAACATAGGCCTACTAAGTACTTTATCTCAGCATCCGATGGTACTGTTTGTATTTTGTAGTATTTTAACCCTCAAATGCATAAATGTTTCGCTAGTCATTATTACATATTTGGGTCTATAGCGACCCAGATCTATATCTAACATGGATGGATCTCTACCTGTCGCGATAATATAAAACTCTCCTGATATTAATGTAATACAGAAATATTACAAAAGGTTCATTTAAATACATTTTGTTATCTTTAGGAGCTTGGAAGGGTTTGAGCGGATGTTTTATACCATCATGACTGTCCTCGTCAGACCTAATTTCCCAGTACATTCAGCAACTGGTTCATATTAGCCATCTTAAACATATTCTCAAAACTACAATTTTGGCTGGCAGCTTCCTTGTCAGATCCACCAACAAATGACATTGACACTAATATTTGATTGTGTTTAGTACTTGATCTGCAGTAAATCATTGAGCCATTTTAGGTTTTGCTGATGATACTTCCTATTCTTTTGTTTTCTGCCTGCAGTAACTATGAGTGAATCGTATCTTCATCATTGTGTATCAGACATTGCCACTGAATCGCACTTAATCAGTCATGAAAGATTAATTACTGTTGTGCAGGAAAAAAAAAAGAAAATACTTGCAGTGTTACACACTTCGGGTCGTTTGAGACCCTATAGAATTTTTACCAAAAAAAAAAAAAAAAACTGTCAGAAAACAGGCGTTCTTTTATAATTTTATTTTTCTTGTTATATTTATTAGAATGAATTGATTTGGGAATACTAAGAAGGTTGATAAAATAAATGAGGAAGAGGGTAGTGAATGACACCCCAGGTCACTAAAGACCAGATATGCGTTTAAGGGTTGAACATGAAGAGAAGATTCAGAAGCTGAATTATAATATGTTGTTTACATTTTGTTCAATGACATTTTGGAAAAGAGAGGCAAACTGCAGTATGGATGAAAACCCCACAGACACACAGAACTGGTTCAGTTATTCTTTTATAAGCAGGAAAGCATCGTTGTGCAGCTTCAACATAATGTTTGCACTGTGCATCACTGAATAACAAAGCGCGCTTCAGAAACCAGGAAAGAGACGCTGACATGCTGTTCTATGAGGAATAAGATCCTGCCTCTTAAAATCGCTCAGGGCTGCTTCAGTATGTTTGCAACCACTAGTATTTCTTGAAAGGTCAACCGAATATATGTGCAGAACACATGTGGGCAGAGATGCTGACATATATATATATATATATATATATATATATATATATATATATATCATTATAAGATCCTTGAAAAATCCTTCAAAACTAGCTCCTAGCAAAATTCTCCTTTGATTGACAACGACTCTGAGCTGCACCACTAAAATTGTGAAAAACACTTATCAGATATTCAGAGCTATTGCACTTTAACAAATAGCAGTTTTTAAAGAATAAAATATTCAAAGCATGATACTACTGATGATAAGGATCCGTTTTTGAGAGAAGGATGATGTAAAATCTGGTTAAGCACTTTGTAGTTCTCCACTCTGTGTTATGCTCTTGAAATAGCGTTTGAAGAGCCTGTTGGCAGGCACTTGTCAAGAAACGCTCAGGTAACTGTAACAACTTCCCACTTGTTATTGATCTGGTTGAATAGAGTGATGCAGTTCAAGTTCAATAACTGCTCAGATGCTGTACTGATATGGAGATATGATGGGTTATGTAATACACCACAATAGATTAAAATGCCCTCTGAATACATAGTATGCAACATATCAAATAGCGGTTAAACTACTGAGCTGTTCGTTCTTCCTGTTTATAATGCAAAATGATTTAAATGTTACAGCAAATATAGTACTCAAAATCAATTCCAATGTAAGATTAATACATATATCATGTATGAAACTCCCATATTATTTAGGGGTTACAAAAATGTGGTTTTGCTTGCTATACATCATTTTTCAGATGCACTGTGGCTCTTAAAGACCCTTTATTTAAAAAGCCAATTTCACAAGCAGAAAGAAAACATTTTCAGTAAATTTACAACCTTCCAGAAAGTGATACAGAAGCAATTTGGTTCTCCGATATTGGTAGACATAAAAGTCCTCTCAGCATTCCTTTGAGCAAAAGTAATGCATCTAGGTTTTTACAGCCCCTCTTATGTTGGCTTATTTCTTATTCAGTGCACCCAGCTCTGTGCCAAAATGTAGTTATAATGTCATGGAGATAAATTACCCATCTATTTAACATAAAAAAGCAACCCTATAATGACCAGAAGGAGTCTGGGACTGGTAGCCTTCACTGTCTACACAATATAAACACACTATTTTTAAAGTTTGAATGTCGTGCAGCTGTAAACGTGATGATATGATACAAAGAATACATACAAAGAATGTGATGTACATTTAATGTCTTCTTTAACACTAGATTGCCTTATGCAACATCAGCAGCTACTGGCTTTAAAACCATCTGAACACTTAAACTGTTTCTCCCCAACCCGATCTCACGACCAAGTCGTATGAATTCGACGAATGATTAAAAAGTGGCTAAATCGTAACAATTCATACGACCTCACTCGTACGAATTAGTACGATTTTGCTAAATCGTACATATTTTACGAATTGGCCGACTCGTATGAATTCATACGAATGACCTACCCCTTACCCCGCCCCTAAACCTAACCACTGTGGGTTTAGACAAATCGTACAAATTCATACGAGTGAGGTCGTACGAATTAGTACGAATTAGACACTTTTAAATCATTCGTCGAATTCGTACGAATTGGTCATGAGTTAGTGTTGTTCTCCCATGTTCTGTTCAACTAAGGTACAATTATCTCAGAACATAATAAGAGGGAAGTATGCAAACATACAATATTTTAAGCAAACCCATTTTTTTGGATGTGTGAAAAATAGGCTATTTGATATGATCCGTCAGCCAGACAGCATGAGTCTGGCTTTGCATGTTGCATTAGATCAGAGCAACCCCAGGACAATTTTTAATGTTTAGAAGTCAACCCCCCTCCGCTTGTAAATATCAGTGCGATCGCCTACCCCTGACAGCTGACTAGAGAGATAAAGATAATGTATTCCGTATGAGAGTCCCCTTGCTCATCGAGCCACCTTATGTCAAGCCAGCTCCATCTTTTTAAATGGGCCAACTGACTACTTATCACAGGTATTCTGCTATAAAGTGAGAATTGAAGTGTATATCTAGAATTAATGTGATTTATATGGCAGTATGTTCAAAAACTAGCTCATATGATGGAGCATGTCTGCCTTCAAAGTCGAGGACACAAGGGTGAAATTCTGCTTCATGCTTTACGCCTCCAAGGACGGAGTCAGAGTTCACAAAACCATTGATCCAGTGACTGCAGTTTTCACTGGGATTTACTTTGTAATTAAAACTTTTACGAGATCATAACGTTTTATCAGGTGCTTAAAATTCATTCCCAACTTTATGGTTTTGCAACTGGAAATGGACAACAGGACGTGAAGTTATTAAAAATATCGTAATGAGTGCTTTGTTTTTGTAATGCAAATCTTGGTTGACTGCAGTTAATATAACCAGTCATACAAAGCAGTCCATAATTGCAGAGTTTTTGAAAACGCCTTTTTTATGGCATATAATTACAGAAAAGTAATCAAAATGCGTACTGTGCGTCCCTACGGCATCTAGACTTTTTTGAACTGTGTTTTGGGCTGGTTAAATGTCAGCCATGGATTTGTTCCGTGAAGGACAGCAAAATAAAGGCTTTAGATTGTTTGCTGTGAGTCAGAGGGATTATTCAGATGCAGCACAATGGCTTGTAATCTACCGGTCTGCAGGGAGAGCAGCTCAGAATTTACATTATCATGGCTTTATGAAGAGACCAGATCCCCGCAAAGTCCCGTGCATCAAAAGAATAAATAAAAACAGTAAAGTTTGTGCAAATGGTAATCTGCCCCTTTGGAAAACTATGGCTTTCAAATCCACTTATTTACAGAGTTTAGCTCTAATGGTTTCAATTTTAGCTCTGACAAGTGTGAAGGACGATATACACAGAATCACCAATGTCCAATTGGAAGAAAAAAAGAGTGTTGTTATGTCTTCAGCACAGTGTATAAATCACATATACAAAAACTGCATCAACCAACATGATGACAGTCATTGGTGGGGCTTGTTTTTGTGGGTGCAATCTCCAAAAATATGACAAAGCCTTCAAATAGTCAAATATATATTAGACAAAACAATGCATTCTCATAGGGCGTCATCTACCCGACACTTTTGACCATGTGTTTAAATCCGACGCACATGGCAACCTTTAGCATCAGTTAGATGACGCGAGTAGGTTTAGGTCGAGGGTTAGGAGGCGCGTCTCATATTGATGCTAAAGGGTGTCATGTGCGTCAGCTGTTGACGCATGGCTAAAGGCGTCAGTTAGATGACGCCTTGGGACTAAATCAGCCATCGCAATTATTTTTTTGAAAAAGCTATACATGTTTTTCTTTCATTTTGACATTAACAGCATGTGTGCTGCAGAGAAAAATTATGGAAAATGGCACAAAATTGTTCATGACATACTTATTAAGTTTGCTCAAGCTACACAGAATGTTCCCCTAACGTTCACTTCCCGAATGGTCCCATGAGGTTATTTTTTTTGGGGAACCAAACAAGAACTTATAGAGAAATAACGTTCCATGTAGGTTATTTTTAGGTCCTATTTTTATAACGTAAGGAGAATGTTTTCGGGAACGTTCCCTTAACCTTAAGGGAAAGCTCTAGGAACGTTCTAGGAACCAAAAACTAACGTTCCCAGAACCTAAATTTGTTTGCTGGGTAACTGCTTTTCCAAGTAATATTACAAATTTATATTCAAAAACCTTGCCTGTATAAACCTGTCATGGTTTCAATAACTGAAGCTCTGCCATAAAAGTCAAATAACCCATACATCTGCATGTCCAAAATAATACTTTGGCATACACAAATTTCAATAATATTTCCACAAATGATAGATATCCAAAACAACAATTCTGTCATTGTTTAATCACCCTCATGTCATTCCAAACCTGTAAGATTTTTCTTTTTCTGTGGAACACAAGAAAGAAAAGTTTAAGTGGTCAAAAACAAACATTTATTTTGGACCAAAGAAAGCAAGTCATACAGGTTTGTAATGCTATGATGCAGGCCTAAGTAAATGATGACAGAAATGTAATTTTTCTCTTTGATCTAATTAAACAGCTATTAGAGTTGGAAGAGTGTTCTATAAACACTGAAATGTACATGTCCGTGACTCATGCTTTACCGCAATCCAAAAACACATTTTTTTCCAACATGACCTGTCAGTCTGTGTAACTCTGTGGAACCTCAGAACTGACGGGTCAATTGAGGGGAAAATAAAAGATGAAGTCACAGGTGGACACAGCAGCTTGTGCAGGTGTTAGTTAAGTTTTTCCTGTCACCCGCGTAGATCAAATAGCCATATCAAACTGACAGAAGCGCACATCGCTCAGTCTCAGCTCAACTCCGGTCTTCCTCTTTCCCACAGGTTGGCTTTGAACAGTATCTCTAGGATGAGCTCCAACGGCTCAGATGAGTTTTTCCAGGCCACAAACCATGCGGAACAGACCTTTCGAAAGATGGAGACCTATCTTCAGCACAAGCAGCTGTGTGATGTACTTTTGATAGCTGGAGATCACAAGATCCCTGCACACAGGTGAGTCTCCACCGAATCAAGGCTTTTCAAATGTCCTACTTTCACTGCAAAACAGACAGAATTGGACATAAGGGAGCACTGCTTAAAATTCATTGCAATACTTCTCTAGAAATCAACTGAAAAGAGATTGAATTTACATTCAAATTTCTTCGACAAAATCAAACTATTACTGCTACTTAAAACAACTAAATTCTGTCAGTAAAGCTTTAACTTTTAGTTAACTTTAATAGTTAACCTAAGCAGACTGCAAAAAAAATATGACATTATTCTTCACAACACAAAAGGAGAAAAGAGCTGTACTGTTTTTTTTATGCAATAAATGTGAACTGGAACTTTCAAGTTTCAGGAAGGCTGCACAAGCACCATACAATTGTTCATTATGATTCATGTACTACTGTACAGTATAGTCTTCTGAAGTCGTCCTGAAGTCGTTGTGTAAGGAAATAGAATTAAAAAAAAATTCACTCAAAAAGGAAAATTCTGTCATAATTTACTCACCCCAATGTGATTCCAAACCCAAAAGTTTTCCATTCTTCTTCAGAACATAATGAAAGCCTCATTGGTCCTTGTCCATCAAACCAGTACTACTGAGCTTTTGTACTTTTTAATGTGTGGGAGATGTATGAAAGGCTTATGTTTTTTTGAATGACGCGGGTTAAAAAAAATCAATTTTTTATTTTAATTTTCATGTTCCTTTTAATATGTGAGTCTAATACAATCTATTAATACTATAATAAGACTTAGTTGACATGTAGTTGCAAAGTTACTTATAGTTACTAGAATGTCCAAAAGTGGACCATCAAAATAAACAATGCATTCTCATCCTAGGGCGTCATCTAACTGACACCTTTAAACATGTGTCTAAATCCAACGCACATGGCAACCTTTAGCGTCCTATGACTTTACTTGTTGGGGCACATCATTGTTAACTAGTCATTTAGTAATTGTAGTAATTTGCACATGGATTTGCACTAACAATTAAGTAATTAATCATGTATTAATGCATATTAGTGTACCTGTTATATTTTCTGGAAGTTGAAATACAAGGATTTGGAATATTTAATTAATAACAATTAATGTAAAAACTCATATATTGACCTTACAGACTCTTAATTAGTTTCTAATTTGGTAATCATTAATGAATAGTACAAAGATACACAAAGATACAGTATGGCCTCAGAAATCTTGAAATATATCACACAAGGACATTTTATGATACTTCTGCATTCATTTTGAAGCTTGAAATATAGAGGCCAATTTGTTGTAATTTCATGGAAAATTCAACACTGTCTCACGCCCAATTCGTACGAATTCGACGAATGATTAAAAAATGTTTGATTCGTACTAATTCGCACGACCTCACTCGTACGAATTTGTACGATTTGTCTAAACCCACGTGATGGTTAGGTTTAAAGGTAAGGGGTAGGTCATTGGTACGAATTCATACGAATTGGCCAATTTGTAAAATATGTATGATTTAGCAAAATCGTACTAATTCGTACGAGTGAGGTCGTATGAATTGTTACGAATTAGCCACTTTTTAATCATTTGTCGAATTCGTACGACTTGATCGTGAGATCGGGTTGGAAAATTGCAATGATACCTTAATCCAAATTCTGAAAAAGGAATGGGTTTGCAACTGTTCCTTTAAGGACAGATATGCAAATAATAGCGTCAAGAAGAGTCAAAACTTGTGCTGCATGCTCCATTTCAAACTACAGAGCGTGTTGAACTTTCTTCAAGGACTCTAAAACAGTGTTTATATAAAGAAATCTCTCGGCCACTGCTGAGTTTTTTGATGCTATTCTGTTGGAAAAATCTCTGTTGTCAAACCTCTACTGCATGTCCCAGTTTGACACTGAGCTCAATCAGCATCATCCCAGAGCCGGATGAAACAACCTGGTGAAAATAGCAGCTCACACAGCACTGAGAGACATCTTTTTGTACGGGAGGATTTTTCTTCGAAGACGACTCTGGAGAAGTTCTTTGAGTTCATCGTGAGATGCGGTTACATGTATAAACATTTTGCACAATTATTTGCAGACTCGTCCTGAGTGCAGTTTCAGACTACTTCGCTGCCATGTTCACAAATGATGTCAGGGAGGCAAAACAAGAGGAAATTAAAATGGAGGGTGTTGACCCAGAGGCGCTGAAAGCACTGGTTCATTTTGCTTATACTGGTGAGTATCTACTTTCCACTTGCAGACTTTTTTACGATTTTTTTCATTGATGCCAGTGGGCAAACACTCTTTAACAAACAAAAACTGTTTAACATTGCACCAGTTAAACATGCATTTTATTCCTAGAATAATTTTGAAAGGTTTGCTGCATATTCAACGCGTTCTCATCCTTTAGCGTCATTCGTGACGCTATATGCAAAAATGGCGCTATACTACACACATGGCACCCGTTATCGTTAATATAACACGCGCTGTTATGGTTAGGTTTAGGTGTGGGGTAGGGTAGGGTAGTCTCATATTACGCTAAAGGATTTATGACGTCTTGGGTTCGCGTGTTATATTAACGATAAAGGGTGCCGTGTGCGTAGTATAGCGCCGTTTTTGCATATAGCGTCACATATGACGCTAAAGGATGAGAACGGGCTCGCATATTTTAGTATTTTCTCTAAATTTACAGGAGTCCTGGAGCTAAAAGAGGAGACAATTGAAAGTCTTTTAGCAGCTGCTTGCCTCCTCCAGCTCTCACAAGTTATCCAGGTCTGCTGCAACTTTCTGATGAAACAACTGCACCCATCCAACTGCCTGGGGATCCGTTCGTTTGCTGATGCACAGGGATGCATGGATCTTTTGAATGTCGCTCATATCTACACTATGGTAGGACCTGGCATATAAAGTTGCTTGTCAAGGATAAATTATACATTAGCTATAAATAGTGCTACCATTTGTCCTGACTGCTAGTTGCTGACCTTTTACAGTAATTTTCACTGTAGTAATTGTAGAATTTAAATAACGCCACACAGTGAATGGGAGTTGAATGATTATGATGGTTGTAGAATCCCAATGATTATCTGTGTCTGCATTACAGTAGCTCATGCATATTTACAGATTAACCAGTATAATGTCTAGAGTACAAGCTGGCGATGTTCCCAGCATGCACTCTGTCATGAATAAATTATGTGGTTTCATTGTTTTACTATTTGCTGGTTTATATCACTGCTGTTTTTGACTTATTTTGTAGCGTACAGATGCATTTAAATTTAGGTTAGTTGATTGTCATAATAATTGATTTTTAGTATGTTCATCTCATACTAAAGGTTCACTAGAGATAACAACCATCTGGGGAATAATTTTTCCACATACAGTTAAGGGAAATATAGTTAAAGGACAAGTTCGGTATTTTACAATTAAAGCCCTGTTTTGAGATCGTTTCTGATGAAATAGAATGGTTAAGACTGTTTTTTTTTTAGAAAAATGCTGCTGTCCCATGTTACAGATTCTGTGGTAGCACCCCCACACCTCTACAATGGTAGCATAGGTGCACAGGAACAATTCTTCATAAAACGCATAAAACTTTAGTTTACAAAGACGTGGTCTTTGGTACTTTTAGTTAATAAAATATGTTATTAAGGAATTAATACACAATGGCACATTGAATTAATAGCAATTCATGTATTACTTAATCGATTAATCATATAGACTCGTTGATGCAGTAATCATTAATTAATGGTTTAGTTATTTATGAGTACATTAACTCACTAGTAGCTGTGCATTAGTTAAGCATGAATTAATGCATATTAGTGCACCCGTATTGTAAAGTGTTACCAATATATCATATGATTTCAGAGTCTTAGTGCATGAAACATATGGACTGATTTTCTTAGAAACCCCCCCCCCCCCCCCCTTCTTGACCACTCCAGTTTTTATTGTATGGAAGATAGCAGCATGAACATTCTTCTCAACGTCTCCTTTTGTGTTCCATCGACCAAACTAAATTCATAAAGGTTTGAAGCAACATTAGGGTGGCAGAATTTTCATTTTGAGGTGAACTTTAAAATAAAATCTTGTACCACGTCAACTCTTTTCCTGCATATTGAAAAACAGGAAATACCACACGTTTTAAAACCTAGTTCCTGACCTAGACAATTCCAAGCATGAAATGACTTGATGTGACATTTTGTATCTCAGCATGCGGTCAGTTTAAAGGGCTGTGCAGAGCTCTTTGATGTGTGAGAAATATAGCAAAGGCAGCTTTGGTTAAATAATGCCAATACATTAAGTATTCTCAGGAGCCCAAAGATCCCCAGAGCACATTTGCTTGATGGGCATTTCTCTGCCCAAGTGCGGAAACAACTTAGGAAGATAGCCGTTATCTCCTGAAGGACATCTGCACAGGCTGTTTACAAAGGGCTTTCCAGAGCAGAGAGGTTAATCTAATCAGAGAACACAAGCAGAAAATTTCCTGTTCCATCGCTTCGGTAATGAACACAGAGCTTCCTGGTTTGCTTGCTGTGGAGTTCAGATTATAAAGTTCTTTTTTTATAAGCTTGTTTTTCCCCGTTTCTGCCTCATCCTGACATTACATCTTTGTGTGTGTGAGAGAAGCAGCAGTCTTACATGGGTTAATGTCTCAGTTCGAGTCATCTATTGTCTGTTTGTGTTTTCTTTTGAATGTAAAAGGGAGATTCGTTTGCTGTAACAAGAGGAAAAGAATATAATAAAGCAACTGAGACAATGCTTAGATAAAATACTGACAACACAAACACTGCTCTAGGTCAAATTTCCCCTCATGAATACATTAGATTTGGTGCAACCCATTCAATTCTCACATCCTCCCTTACTATTTAATCCATTTAGATATTCCGGAGTCTTGTGCCTCTCACGCTAATATTGCTGCAGGACCTGTTACTTGCTGTTCAGTTTAATGCCCTTGCCTAAAATATATGCCCCGAGAGGCCTTAAAATGAATGTTTGCAGTGAAACAGAATTAATGTATTCAATTAATTGCCAGGGTGCTTGTGATGGTAATTGCAAATAATGAATCTATATCAATGTCACCAGAAGAAGTAGAGTTTAAATCTATATTGAGGAGGGGCTGAAAATCAATGCATGGTACTTATTTAATTGTGTGTCTGAGCTAAGCTCCGAGAGCCCAGGCACGGCTTTAACAGAGATGATGCTGTTTAGATCTGATTAATGATCAATAGGATGTTTACTACCCTTATTTGCAACAAAATCAATGGGGATTACTTCTGATGCACAAAGGAGACTCTGGAAGTGCCATAAGTAATGAACAAGCTTGTTAGAGAGATTTACGCCATCCTCTTTACTTGCTACAAGTTGAACCTTGAAAGAATGGTTTTATCAGAGAGCAACTCGGATGTCCTTGTGGACGCATTGGAGCAGATCATTATATCGCTGATATGACATGTTTTTAAACATTTATTAGATTCTTAAAAAATTAATCATTGAAAACAAGATGTTATATTTTGTGTCAGTGACATCCACTTGTTAAGTCGTGACATATCAAATACTCTTTCAGGTCCAAACCTCTCCATTTCAAGTGAAAATACCATCTTAACAGTAGCATGTGAGTGCTAATCAATCATACGAATGAATAAAAAGTGTTTATTTTTAACATGTAAAAAACAATCAATAACAATCTAAATGATAAAATGCATAAAAATATGAATAAAACATAAGCTATCACCTAACTAATAACCTTCTTCCTCTCTATACCTTGCAAATACCTTATTTTTACTATTCTTTTTAAACTGAGCCATACTTGGGCATTGTTTAAGGACTGAACTTAATCTGTTCCACAACTTCATTCCACATATCGAAACACAAAAACTTTTTAATGTTGTACGGACACGTAATTGTTTAAAGTTGCATTCACCCCTAATATTATATCTCCCTTCTCTATTTAAAAAAAAAAAAAACGTTGTTGAATATTACCAGGGAGTAGGTTATTTTTTGCTTTATACATTAGTGGTGCTGTTTGAACATAAACCAGATCAGTAAATTTCAATGTCTTGGATTTTAAAAATAATACATTTGTGTTATCTCTATAACCAGCACCATGAATTATCCTTATGGCTCTTTTTTTTTGCAATATAAATACAGATAATAGTCTGTATCTGTAAGTATTTCCCCAAACCTCTACACAATAGTTTAGATATGGTAATATCAGCATGCAGTAAAGAATGTGGAGTGAGTTGTAGTTCAGAACATGTATCACTTTATTCAATATTGAAATACTGAAAAGTTTATTGTTTACATGTTTTATGTGAGATTTCCAACATATTTTTTCATCTATTATCACCCCCAGAAACTTATTTTCATGAACCCGTTCTTTGTCCACCCCATCTACCTTTGTATACTCTTTTTACAGTTACCAAATTGTCACAGTCTTCGTCTGCACCTGTCTGTCTTAGTCTTCACTACACTTCCCAGGATCCTCTTGTTTCCAAACCAAAACCTCTTGTTTCCAAACTGTTCTCACTGCCTCAATCATCCACCTGTTCAGTGTCATTATCATCTGTGTCACCTGTTTTCACCTCGTTAGTGTTCATTTGAATCTGTATTTAGTTCTCTCTGTTGGTTCAGTCCGTTTCGGTCAATATTGACTCTACATGGCTGTGTATCCAGTGTTTATGTCAAAGTGATGTTAAGAGTAGTATTATTTGGAGTGTTTGTGTACCCTGCCTGCCTATCTGTACCTGTTTGAGAGTATTATTAGTAAAGTGTTTGCATTGGAGACACAAGACACAAATAACATGAAGTTGGTTTTATTAATCTTTAATGATTATTTATTTCTATCAAACCATCCTTTTAATTTATACATTGCTGAAGTAATAATCTCCTCTAGTTCCTGTAAATTCCCCCCAGAACAAAAAATATTTGTGTCATCCACAAATAGTAGTTTTACTGTCTTTGTAACTTTACATATCATTTAGCCTATATATAACAAAAACAATTTTGGACCCAAAACTGATCCCTGGGGGACGCCACAAGTAATGTCCAAGTACGACGATGAGTATTCCCCCAACTTCACAAATTATTTCCAACATCTTAACTAACTTTTCACCCAGTGCAATACTACGCCCCTGATCCTAAACCGGTCCAATTTATTTATTAATATAATATGATTGATTGTGTCAAAAGCTTTTAAGATCGATGAAAACTCCAACTGTATAGGCTACTGTTTGTGTTCTAAAGTGTTTGTGATTTCCTCGATTGAATCAATTAATGCCAGTGATGTTGAACTATTTGATCTAAATCCATATTGATTGTCAGAAAGTATTTTATATTTATCTAAGAATTTGTCTAATCTATCGGAAAATGCTTTTTCTATAATTTTGGAAAATTGTGGTAAGAAATAGGTCTATAATTTGTGAACTTGTGTCTATCCCCAGTTTTGTACAATGGAACAACTTTCGCCCTTTTAAGTGCATTATTTTAATTCTGAAAAAAAAAGATTCCTTGTATAACTGAGATTACAATATAGGGATTACACTTTATTTCGATAACCGACTTACTAATTTTACAACATGTCAGCCAACTCTCAGTAATTTGCAACTACATGTCAACTAACTCTCATTAGAGGCTAATATGTTATAGTTTTATGGTTAGGAGAATAAGTTAAAGCCTAATTGCAAAGTTACTTGTAGTCAGTAGAATATCTATTGGAGGACCATCAAAATAAAGTGTCAGCAGATATTGAAGGGGACCTATTGTGTCCCCTTTTTTAAAGATGTAATATAAGTCCTAAGTGTCCCCAGAATGTCCCCATAATTTTTACCATTAAAGGGTGGTTGTAGGGTGTTTGCCAACACACATTTATGTTCAACGCCATGTAAAATTTAATTTTGCACAATAGGTCCCCTTTTAAGCAGATTGTCTAACATTCTAATGAATGCTATTGATAGTAGAATGTTTAAAGAGTACTATCGAGAGAGAGGGGGGAAAAAAGCCCGGTATGGAGATAAAGATTAGGATCATGAGTTTTTGGTGGTACTACAGGACACAAGTATATATATATATGATTGCGTTTGGAATGTGAAGAAGTGTTTGTACAAGTGGTGACTTGTAACGTTAGACTTAACAACTGGATTGCTGCATTAGACACAGCGAGAAAACATTTAAATATTTAATTAAATAGGCCTAAATAAATATATTTTGGAATTGTACATGTAGTTTAGGACTTGCAATTAATGTCTCATTGCATTTATCAATGTCTCACAGAATTATAAAATAAGCAAATACATTTGCTTTATATTTTAGGAACACTTTCTAGAGGTCATTCAGAATCAGGAGTTCCTCCTGCTACCCACAATGGAAATTGTCAAGCTTTTGGCCAGTGATGAAATCAATGTTCCAGATGAAGAAACGATTTTTCAAGCACTGATGATGTGGGTTCGCTATGATGTGCAACCCCGCCAGCGGGATCTAGGAGTGTTACTGGCATATATTCGACTCCCCCTTTTACCGCCACAGGTTTGACAATAACATGCATATGAGACTATTGTTCATTTCATAGAACTGAATGTAATACCTAAAAACCTAATCTAATATTTAAATGTTATTCTTCAACATTCCACTGTTTAGTCCCTTTTTCTGTTGGATGTTAACGCACTATTTTCTTGATTTAGCTTCTTGCTGATCTGGAAAACAATAAGATGTTTTCAGAAGACCTGGAATGCCAGAAGCTCCTAATGGAAGCCATGAAGTACCATCTTTTACCGGAGCGCCGTCCCATGCTACAGAGCCCAAGAACCAAACCACGGAAATCCACTGTTGGATCGCTGTACGCTGTTGGAGGGATGGACGCCTCTAAAGGTGGACCATTATTTAGCTATTTCTCTTTCTACTTTTCTTATAGCATTACCTCTCGCTGCCATATATTTTTTTTTTTTGTAAACAAGATGTTCAGCAGAATTCAAGCCATTATCTATTTAATTTTGTTGCTGCCAGCTATTAGCATGCAAATCTACAACTAACAATAAACTAAGAGTCTGTCTACATTTAGGGTCTACAACAATAGAGAAGTATGACCTTCGCACAAACAAATGGATCCAGGTTGGCATCATGAATGGGCGAAGACTTCAGTTCGGGGTGGCAGTGATCGACAACAAACTCTATGTGGTAGGAGGAAGGGATGGGCTCAAGACCTCTAACATGGTGGAGTGCTACAATCCAATCACTAAAGTGTGGTCCACCATGCCTCCAATGTCAACCCACAGACACGGATTAGGTGCGTTCTTTGAATGCTTCAGATAATTGTGTAATCTTATTACACACCATGTTCATATAATAATAACTGTTACACAGTAATGCTCACTATCTGCTTCTGTTATTGACATGAAGTATGAAATAGTCAGAATCTTTTTTTTTTTTTGATGGAATATTTTGCTGAACCTTTAGACAAAACCTTTTTTTTGTTGAGTATCATTTGATACATCAGGCTTTTATGGCTCATGTATTATGAAAAATGAGAATATGGAACTCACATTTGAGGAAACAAAACAACAACAACAACAACAACAACAACAAAAACTCAGTTTTATTCGGCGGCCCAAACATAGCAAAAATATTCAATTTGGTGCAGTTACAATGCAGGATGAATTACTGATAGCTTGTAATGTAAATCAATGAGATCTTTATAACAGTAAAGAAAACTTCTTTCATAAAATTAATATAAGTATCAGTTGTGACTTTATATCTCCCAATAATGTCTTAGTAAGATGATATTTAAATGTATAGTTTTATGATCAAAGCTTTATAGTTTTTAGTGTAGGGGAAACAACATTTAAACATAACTTCTGTAAAGAGAACAGAAATGACCTCACATTTATAACACCATTCTTTATGCTGTAATTTATAAGGATTTACTCATGATTATTAATGAAGCTAGTTCACCCGGTAGGCCTAACTTGTTAACTGAAAGGAATACGTTGCTAATCAGCTGTTAAAGAAGGGCATAATGAGGGTATAGATCATAAATGAATACTTATTAATTTATTAAGCCAATTTGCTTTAATTTCCATGTAAGGGTAGGTGCTTTAATGAGTAATTTGTAGAGCAGACAAAAAACACAACTTGAACCTGTCATATTGAACAACGTTTTCTGTTGGACAAAAATAAACACCAAGTCGGGTTTAGTGATTGGATAATTTTGAAACACAGCTCCATGAAGCATTATTTCGAATGGTTCAGAGGGTGTATCAAACTAGCAAAGGCATGTGAGTTCAGCAACCTAATGATTTGTTGTTTACATTTAATAGATTACACTTTCATGAAAACATTTGCAATCAGTTTGCAAAAGGTGGCATTAAAGCCTACATGTTTTGGCTGTTATTGTTGGATTTACAACATCTAGACCAGCAGGTGTCGCCATAATAATAAAATAAAATAAATAAATAATAACAAATTTTAATAAATTAAAAATTGCAGTAATAGGCTTTCTTGACATTGGTTCTTACTCGTGAAAGTTGATAATTTAAGCACCAAATACACTAACCTAAATTGACAATTGAAATTGAATAGAAAATGAAGTGTATGTGTTAAACAATAAAAGCAAGCATTATTGACTATTTCAATAACAGAAATTGTGACTTTATCAACCATGTCTCGGAAAATAACTATAAAAATAACTGGGTGGTCTCACATCAAAACAATATGTGTATATTACTAAAGGCAATCTGGGCTGCCCATAAAAATGTACATAAAAATATGGCAGGTAATTTAAACTCGTAGAGGAGAAAATGCATTGTACAATAATCCCATAAAACTGACACTCAAATGTTGCTCATTGAGGTCTATAAAGTGTACTGCAATATCGAAACCAAAATGTCGGGCAAGAGACGATTTATATGTCAAGCCCCCAAAAGCGACAGCCAGAGATTTATAATAGAAACATGAGGGACCTTTTCTGTAAAGGGAGCAGCGAGATGCACCATGAATACTTAATGCTTACCACAGCGTCTCAGGACTCTCGTCTTCAGAGTCAGACTGGAAGAATGTCTTTAGCTACTGATGAAGTGCTCCTATGGAAATTAAATCCATAGTATTGTCATTTGAATTTTGCCATTTGCCAGTTTCACTACAATACAAAGACTAAGACAGACAATTAATTTTGGATTGTGCATTTGTCGAATATATGCCGTGCACCACCAAAAGCTGAGCCCAGAGTCATTCTCTTTACTTGTTTTATTTATTTATTTCTTCAAAAAGGAATTGCTGTGCTGGAGGGGCCCATGTATGCAGTGGGAGGCCATGACGGATGGAGCTATTTGAACACAGTAGAAAGGTGGGACCCCCAGGCGAGGCAGTGGAATTATGTGGCCAGTATGTCCACCCCGCGCAGCACTGTTGGAGTCACTGCTCTCAATGGAAAGTAAGGAAATTCATTTGTTCTTATTTTCTTTATTAGGATTGTTGCGCTACCATACAATTAAAAAAAAAAATCAAATAACTCGCAGAATAACATCTAAATTCAGACAGAGGATCGCATTATATTACAACTGTAATAATATTGTAATATGTAAAACATTTCAATTTGGAATTTAATTAACTCAGAAGAGAGTTAAAAAAGAGATGGAAAGTGGGAAAAAAAAGAAAAAACTTTTCTATCAACAGCAGTATACAGAATGTGCAGTGTGCTGTGGCTGATCGCTTTTCTCCATGGATTCTCCTCATGATGAGGTCTGAATTAGGTTCTGTATCCAATACACTGCGTAACCTTGTACATCCAGACGGGAGTTAATAGGCTCTGAGACCAATGCATCTCTAGTGTCTTTTACATTAAAGTCACTTGAGTGGCAGGCGAGCTGCTGTAAGCTTTATCCCCAACCCCCACCCCAAAAAAAAAAAAAAAAAAAAAAAAAAAATAGAGGCTCGTTTTGAATCTAGCAGAACATTGACTGATGACTATGACCCTTCAAGCGTACCTCTACAGCACATTGTCCTACTTTTCAAAGCAATTAAATGATCAGTCTTCAACAGAACATCTTTTTGGCTAAAATTTTGAGATGATTGTACTTTTGTCATTGCTCCACCAAAACTTTGTAAAAGCCTACTTATTATTAAAAAAAAAGCACTAAACATATATTTTTATTTTAATCATAGCTGATTTTGTCAGACATATTGTACAACACCTTGGTCAGCAATCTTTGCTTTTAATGGTACTATACATAAAGTTGACATTGACATTATAATATCCTTCATTGAAAAACGTCTTGGTTATGTATGTAACCCTCGTTCCCCGAGTAGGGAACGGTGACGTTACGTTGAATGACGACGAAAGGGGGTTTCGCTTTGAAGCCTATCACCTTCAAGTGTTAAAAAACGATGGGTCTGCGGAATTTGCATAGTGTAACTCCGCCCCACCTTGTGGGTCTATAAGAAAGAACGCTGGCAGAATGCAGCAATGGCGTTTACGTCAACAGTGCGGGAGGAACTCAGGTCTACTCGGGGGAAATTCACCTGAGGAGAATATCATACGTATCCAGTCCATGGAGTCATCTAGGTAGGCATGGAGAGCGCATACTGGACAGCAGTGCCAAGGCTGGGTCTGCCTCCTCCGAGAGCAGCACTTGCAGGTTCACCACCACCTGGTCCCGAAAGGGAGTGGTAGGAACCTTGGGCACATATCCAGGCCAGAGTCTTAGGACCACTTCATGTCTATGAAATATGCAAGATTAGCATGTTTTGAAATTTAGATAATTTAATACTGCAATTTCTGTTTCAGGGGTCAGATAAAACCATCTAAAAAGTTCATTTCTGACTGTGGTGATGTAGGAAGGCAGTAGTAATTAATTGTAAACTCAGTTGCCTCAGTTCACTTAGGCCCCGTCCACACTACTGCGTTTTCGTTTAAAAACGGAGACCTTTTGCTACGTTTGCACCTCCCGTCCACACTAAAATGGGAAAAACGAAGACCTAAAACGGAGAAGTTTAGAAACGCTGCATCTTCGTTTTGCGTTTTGAATCTCCAGAGGGCGTTTTAGTGTGGACGAGACAAAACGGAGGAGTTTACAAACGATGACGCAGAGGCTCTCGGCTCTATGATTGGGTGTCATCAGTCATGACGTGTCTTTCCCTGATTCGCCAACCACTGTTTACACCGGCGCGCGCATGCCCAGTGTTGGTGAATAGTCACGTGATCCGCGTTTTCAGTCGTTTTAATGTGTACGGAGATCATTTCTTATACGCAGATAAAACGCTGGTGTGGATGGAGATCGTATTCGTTTTAATTCTCCGTTTTTAAAAGAAAACGCAGTAGTGTGGACGGGACCTTAGCAGCTACCTTGGTAATGGCCCCTGGCAGCTATTACTACTACTACTACTACTACTATCTATGTAATATACAGGTTATAAGTACAGGTTTTAAAGTCACCATGACACAAAACTGACATTTCTTCAGTCACAAACAGCAGTAAAACCACAATGATCACATCAATTCCCGATAAACAAAATCAAGTCCCACCCTACATTCTTTCTTCTTTTTTTTGTTGTTTTTTTTTTTGGGGCGGGCTGTTTGACGTGGATATACATCACAATAGGGAAGACAAGACCACAACAACTTCAGTTTCATGCTGACTTTAATGATAAACCATTTTCTTTGTTTATCAACAAAAATTCGATAACATATGCCAATACAATGTGAAAAAAAAAAAGTTACGTCCCACTTGCAAAAAAGTCATTTATCATCCTGTTTCATTCTGAAATACTTCACACAATAAAATAAGTAAAATAAGCTTTGAATGTTTTTTTTTTTTCTTTTTTTTCTTCTTTATATATTTACAGGTTGTTTGCTGTCGGTGGTCGTGATGGAAGCTCCTGTTTGCGATCCATGGAATGTTTTGATCCCCACACCAATAAATGGAGCATGTGTGCACCGATGTCAAAGAGGAGGGGAGGAGTGGGTGTGGCCACATATAACAGTTTCTTGTATGCAGTCGGAGGACATGATGCACCAGCTTCAAGCCATTGTTCTCGTCTGTCTGATTGTGTGGAGAGGTAAGCCACAACATCTGTGAAGAAAGAACCCCAACGCCTAATTATCTTCACAATAATGACAACACCCCACAAATGCAGGTTTGGAGTCTCGGCAGATAGTTAAGGGTGCCAAGTGCTATAATTTACACATTTATTTACAAATCCGGGCACACCTTACTTCATTGTGAAGACACTGTTACCTTGTTATTGAGGAATGTGGTTGGGAGCCACAGTAGTTCAGTAATCTGGTGTTACACGCCTCCTGCTGGTGATGATTCGAACTACAACCAATACCAATGTGGATTAAACCTGGTTAAAAATAATCAAATGGTGAAACAGTTGAGGAAAAAAGCTCAGTGTCTAAAATCAAATAATTTTGGAGCTAATGTATAAGTAAATAACTGAAATAAGTAGCTAAAATACAATAAAAATACATTAAAACATTAAAGGCCATCAGAAACTTAAAGTTGAAAACACAATAGATTTCATTGTTAGAGATGATAATCATAGCTCTTGTTCTTTCAAAGGCTCTCTCTTTTTTTCAGCGACTTATATTGAAAGTGCAAGCATTGTTTTCTATTGTGTTGTATTTCGTCTCATATGTTCTGTACTGCATTCACAGGTATGACCCCAAAACAGACACATGGACCACAGTGTCCTCCCTGAGCGTCCCCCGGGATGCAGTGGGGGTGTGTTTGCTGGGAGACAGGTTATATGCGGTCGGAGGCTATGATGGTCAGACCTACTTAAACAGTGTTGAGTCCTATGATGACCAGAGCAATGAATGGACTGAGGTGGGTGCATTGAGCTCATGTTTAAATCAGGCTTTACTGTTTGTGTTACTCACAATTTTGTAATTTTGTACCTGATTAATTTTTTTAGAGCTTATCATAACTACAAAAGTATATTTATTGTAAAAATGTCAATCGAGTCAGTGGATTTTTTTTTCTATTTTTTTGAATTTGACAGTTCTTGAAATCCCACTTTATAAATAAATAAATAAATAAATAGTGATCTGATCACACACTTTTTCTTTTTATTTATGTATTTTTTTTCTCCTTTGGTGCTTGTTTACTTATTTATACAGATCCACAGAAAGTGATACTGCCCATACAGTATATTTCTGGTTGAATTTTTATAGTTCACTGTCAGTCAGTCAGTCACGTTCTTGGCTGAGTGGCCAATTACCTTTGAGTGGTTATAAAATAAGCCAATGAACATTTGTGAGTGAGATGTGCATGATAAGTCCCGAATCATTTTTTTTTTTTTTTGAGGTTATGAGCAAGGTTATGAGCATTTTGATTTCCCAGGTAATGAAAGCATACATCCTGAAATCCATCTGATTTTTTTTTTCATCTTGTGTGTAAACAAAATGAGAGCGAAACCTGGCTTTATCATATGTTCAGATCTACCGATAAACTATGCAAAATTGTGCATATTTAATTAGATAATAACTAATTTGATTAATAAAACATACAAATTTCAAAAACTTATAATACATTTTTTTATATTGTGTGGGTAATCAACTGCGGAAGTTTTATGGTGATATCTCTTATTTAAAAATTGTACCCTAAATTTTACAGCCTGCCACCATACAGATATCCTGCAAAGGTAATTGCGCTAGACCAAGCCCACGACGAGACCATGCCTCTTGTGGAGTTTGCTTTAACACCTAAAGGACACTTCAAGCCTTTAGACGTGTATGCCAGCGCTATGGCATCAACTATACATCTGGATAGGCTCTGTATCACAAGGAAGCTTGAACACAAGGAAGCTTGTGTTCTTTTCCTCTTTGTAAACAGGCAGGGCAGGCAGGGAAATAAGCTGAGCCCTGAACAGTGTGTTGAGGTATGTAAGCACGTATCCGTGTCTTGGTTTGAGTATGACTTTCGAGTCATTTGGCCCAAATTGCTCTTACTGACAGTGCTTGTAAAGCGCCAATCTAGCTGCTACAATCAAGCTATAGCTTTTATGCACTGGCCCCATTGTATTATGCTGTAAGTTCACTGAACCATTTTTGCTTTTTTTTTTTTTTTTTTTAAAAGAAAGGAGCAATTCAAAATTAATATGCATGTTATTATGCCACAGGGACTGTCAGTTAAACTTAACTTGTATTTAACTGAAATACTCCTGAATAAATCTTAGCTGTCCATAGTTTTACCAAGCATGCCGTGTGCTCAGAATAATAAGAAATCTTGAACCTAGAAATGTTCTAGAACATTGGATTATGTCAAAACAGTCAGCTTTGTGAATATTCTTTCAATGCGTTGATGATGTGCATCTGCGAACAGGAACTGTTCGTTTCCAAGCATTTCCTGCCATTCATCTGTTTTCCACTATGTCACAAGCCACTCTTTCCTTAGCAAGTCTGCATAAGAAACACTATTCAAGTCTAGTTTGCCTCCTGTCTGAGCTTCCCATGGCCCCCTCTTGCTCTCTCTTTCATAAGATTACCTGAAATGGGGTGTAAGTAAACTGAGTGTGGGTGAGAGCACTGCGGAGGAGGGAATTTTCTGCGGTCGGACACTGGTCATTAACCTCTGTCTCTTGTTACTCCAGGAGGTTTTTCTAAACATCGGGAGAGCTGGGGCCTGTGTGGTGGTCGTGAAACTGCCTTGAAGACACAGAGTCCCTGGACTTTGACCTCAAAAAGGCGTGCAATCTCAACTCTTGGAATGCTCTTTTCACACAGTACAAGTTCATCAAAGCTATCGTCAATAGTGGATTCAAAAACATTCTGTTTTTACTCCGATAGTTCAGCAATGTTAGAGACTGGGGTGGAAAAAAATGCTTATAAGATTTCACTTTAACTGTAATAAAACTACATAAGAAAATTTCACATTTTATATTAAGAAAAAAAAAATACTTTTGAAAATGTATCCAGGCTGATTTTGTTTTTAGATTTTAGTTTCATTTTAGTATTAACTTCTTGTTACGTTCATCCAACATTTTTGACATTCTTCTATCTTTTAACTATATCAAAATCAAATGTATTTCAAAGACAGCTGCATACTTGTTTACTTGTGCAATTTTGTGGAAAATGTATTTTGATCTTAGATACGCAATTTTAAAAACCACTGTGAATACTTCCAGTTGTACACTTGCAACAAATTATCCTGGTTTACCCAAAATGTTTGTGGACACTCACTCATGCAGTTCTCATATGAAGTTACATTTTGTCCGAGACTAGGTTCAGCACGAAGTTACTATAGAAGCAAAAGACAAAAACAAAAAATAAATAAAACAAAAAATAAACAAAAAACACCAAAGTAATTAGCACGTGTTGGTAAGTCATGATTTTAATGGTAATAAGGTTTACAGTAGAAAATATACTATTATATCATATTGATATTTCACCTTTATGTAAAGGTTTTGTAATTTGTATTGTATATAGTCCCTGGTTCAATGTAATTTATTATCATAACATATTGGCATGCTACTTCGATATGTTTGATTTCCTTTATTAAATGTTTTAAAGACCCCATGAAATCACATGCCAAACAGTTTTGTGTTGAAATGTTCCCTATTCGAACTGGAAGATCCAACCCGATCTCACGGGAATTCGTACGAATTTTACGAGGTAGCTAATTCGTAACAATTCGTACGACCTCATTAGTACAAATTCATACGAATTGGCTAATTCGTAAAATATGTACGATTTAGCAAATTGGACTAATTCGTACAAGTGAGGTCATACGAATTGTTACGAATTAGCTACCTCGTAAAATTCGTACGAATTCCCATGAGATCGGGTTGGATCTTCCAGTTCGAATAGGGAATAGACCTACTCTTGACCCCGCCCCTAAACATAACCTCACGTGGGTTTAGACAAATCGTACGAATAGTACGAGTGAGGTCATGTGAATTAGTACGAATTAGACACTTTTGAATCACTCGTACGAATTCGTACGAATTGGTCTTGAGATAGCGTAGGAAGATCGGAAGGGATACGTATATCAAAAGGCTCATTTCATTTTAAATCGGCTAAAGTTTTGTCACAATCATGAAAATTTTAAATTTGTACCAAAAGATCATTTTGTCTGCATTTACAAGTACAATAAAATATACAACTTCAAAGCTTACAGACATGGACTAAATGCAACAAAACTCTTGGTATCATGGGGTCTTTAACCACGATCTGTCTGAAACTGTATAATTTCTTGCTTTGTGATACTGATATTCATGTGTTGTTTGACTGCCATAATGTTTTATTGAAGCGCCTCATTACCTTTTATTGAAGAGACTTAACTGGAATGTAACATGCTGATCAAGAATAAGTTTACTAGTGTGACACATTTGTACTAATACAGAAAATGCTTTCGTTTACTTTTTCATTGTTTTATATGGCATGCTGAAGAAACTTGGGAAATAAAAAAAGTTATTCTCTTTACTGAGTATTTCCATGGCATATACCATCTGAATAGGCAATGCTTGTCCTGCATATGCTGTTTCAAGCCCCTTTATTTTTATTTTTTGTAATACTCCAGTGGCCTCCAGTGGTTGTCTCTTGTACAGCTATGGGTGCATATTGCCGCAGCTGTAGTGTCTGTTAGATGTCTTGCATCTAAAACATCAAACAGACACTACTGTCTTGAAACTAATAATGCATTCTATCTGAAAATTAAAATATGACCACTGAAAGAAGTCTACCACAAAGATTATCCATGCCATGGCTACTTTCTTTACGCTAAACATTATAGTTTTGAAGTCAAAATCTAACAATAGCAACACGATTACTACAATGGTCAATACCACATTGGTAGAATCATTATTCTACATGAAGGACACAACTGAATCGATATGAAATGAAAAGAGGCTATAGCGTTTCAATCAAACGGGCCTAGAGACTTAGGAGGTTCACCTAAGTGGTCCAAGGCTAGAAAAAAAGAACCTGAATTGGTGCAGTGTAACCTTTAAAAAATTAATGTGTTATTTGTTGATAGTTTGAAATGTCACAAGATGAAAGTGATGCGAAAGGACAGAGCAATGCCTAAAGCCAGAATGCATCTGATAAAATGGATAGATTGCAATTATATTCTTTGTTCTCCAACAGAGCAAGAGCAAAACAAAGACTGAGCATTTCAAAGGGAATAAAAATTGATTATTATTGCAACGCAATTGCTGCAGCACATCAGAAGATGGGTGGAGAGGGAGTGCAAAAGGCTAAAACGGCTGCAGGTGTTGTTTCAGTCCCACCAGATGTTGGAAATGGCAATATCTGAAAAGCCCTCTGAAATTACCTGACCTCCGGTTCATGGAAAGCTGTGTCTGTTTCATCCAAGCAGGAAGTGAGAAATCAATGCCAAGACCTCTGAATGAATGTAAGAAAGTACAGACCTATATAAATTCTACGTATTTTATGTCACATCTGTATTATTAGTATTTATTAGTATTTCTAATTTTGAGAATATTTACTTTACTTTCTCTGAAATCACACAATTTAATAATAATCTGTCACAAAATAATTTCATCTTGCAAAAAAATACAGCAAGTGTGATTTTGTTGGACATCACGTAAAAGTAATCTACGCTCCTGCCGATATCACTGGGACCATCAACTTACTTTGCATACTTATTGCAGAGCTCAAATAAGAATTCAATATAAACACGACAGTCTGGACTAGAACCAGCAGACCTTGCAATGACTTACAGTGACACATACTCAACCTGGCTCTAAAGAACATGGCTTTACATTTTAATGTGTGTGCATAATCGGGTGTTTACAGCAGATGGTGCTGTTGCACTTTAAGTCACATTGCTTTAAAGAAGGCGTTCTCTGTCCTTGCTATGAACAATACATTCAACACAGAGAGAGAGCCAACAAATGGCTGCCTTAGAGTCACTTTTTGGCATCCATAATGGATCACTTTTTATCTAGAACTACAATAAGCATCATGTTCACATAATGCCCTTTGCACTTTTCAATTTTTCCCAACATGGGGACGGGAGAGGTGTTAGTCAATAAATAGGGAAACAAAGAAACTTGTTTCCTTCTTTGATTTTTTTTTTAAATATTTTGTTGTAAATTAGAAAGTAATGTTACTTTACTAGTAACTTTATATATATATATATATATATATATATATATATATATATATATATATATATATATATATATACAATAACTTGAAAATCTTGTCACAGTCCTCATCTGTGCCTGTCTGTCTTTGTTTGCACTACACTACCCAGAATTCTCCTTGTCTCCACCACCTGAACTCACTGCCTCACTAACCAGCCTGTTCATCGTTATGTTCATCAGTGTCACCTGTCTTCACCTTATGTTTGATTTGTGCTTGTATTTAGTTTGCTTCTGTTCAGCTTATCTGGTTGGTCGTTGTTAATATTTTGGTGTATTTTTGTGGTTTGTGGAGCTTCAGTTTTTGATTTAGTAATAGGAAATGTTGGAATTGAAGCTTTTGACTCAGTCTCTCAACCCATACAAATCTATAGTATGGCTTTGGAGGGCTTTATTTATTTATTTATTTATTTATTTATTTATTTATTTTACTTTTAGTGACTGGTGTGGAACTTAGAATACACTCATAGTGCCATTGAGGAGATGGATAATCTAGGACTATGCATCGGACCAGCAAATGCATTTTTGTTTGAATGCAGAGATTAAATCTAAAAAGAAATATTTCTATAAAACCTTTTTTTTCTTTTAAATATTACATTTTTCCCCTACAAAAAATATCACAACTCTGACAACAAATACAACTTGGGGGTTATTTATATGCAAGAAGCTCAAGACAAATGGAAAATACAAAAAAAGCAACAATACAGTGGATATGATTTTATATACAGTGTTGGCCTATATATTCACGTACCTATATATATAAAAAACAGTAATTGCTGTCAAAAATGTCAGAAGTGATCTGGCAAGGCAGGGAAGAGGAAGGGAAAGACGAACTGTTGTGCCTAAGCCACCTCATTTGAAAATGTCTTAATTGCTATTCATACGTTCTCAGAGGTATTTTCTGCAGTGCCAGAAAATGACACACAGCATGAGAGGCATCTGCAATGTTCGTCAGATGTTTCGAGCCTGAAATGGGAAGTAGAGACTTTGTCTCAGAGGCTGAAATGATGCGCTGATTGTCATTCAATTTAACAAGATGTGACGGGAGGAATGTGCAGATCAACAAGCTTTAAAGAAGAAGAAATGAACCCATCTATCGCTTACTTGTACAGGCTTTGTGCTGTCTTTGAAATTATGCATAGTGGGCCTGTCCACTGACTTCAGATGATATAGAGCCTGTCTTTTCATTGTCAAAATTTAAATTTTCCTTCTTCCCCCTCAAAGGCAGTCTTCTGATGTCAGGTAGACTGCTGCCAACTCGCCCGAGAGCCCAGATTCAACGTTTGTGGATTTTTCACCGGAATGAATGCAATTAGACTGCTTTGTGGGTGTAAACTGTCCCTAAGCATAAACTACGACACAGTGCAATCTATCATTTTAATGGGCTTCAACTTCCAAGGGAGATATTCTTTAATTCAGCGACTACATACACTGTGTCACTATTACAAACACAAGAGGACTGAACCTCCACAAACATGAATGTCAATTTCCCAGACAAGCTTATGAGGGAACTTTTAACAGAGGTATGAATGACAAGCATATCCAAATTACCTGTAGATAACCTTGTGTGTAAATCGCAATGGACTTTGTTTGTGACATCTGTGACATCTGAACCAGGGAAGAATGGACAGTACTAAGAACACACAGCACTAATCACACTTCAGTGATGAGTCCAAAAAAAAAAAAAAAAAAAAAATGAACGAAATCATGTCTTCATCTGAACTGAAACTCTGATTCTCTTTTAATATCCTCACATGAGAAAAAAAAAGTCAGAAGTGAAGATGTGAAACGTAAAGACAACAAAAGACTATCAAACATAAGCCCAAGTTTAACATTTCTAACAACTTTAGGAACGTTAGCAAATAATAGGCTGCAATTACATCAGAAATGCTCCCAAGGCTGTGTCATGATTATTAATTAAACACCCTTCAGAATGCATATAAATCTGCTGTCTGACTCCAGTTTTAGGAACAGTGACAAGCTGAGCGCAAACATGATGTGCCTCACATTTCAGATCAAACAAAAATATAAATAGCTTGAAAAAGAGACAAGAAAACAAATTACAACCATAAGGTCGAAGTACAAGATAATAATAAACCTACAACAACATTTAATTAAGTTTGACATTTCTTCCCCTCAAAGGAACAGTTCACCCCAAAATTAACATTCTGTTATCATTTTACTTACCCTCAAATCATTCCAAACCTGTGTGCTTTTTCATGCTTTTGGTTTCAAGTTTGAACACGCTAAACAATGCTGGGTTGTTTTAACCCACAATTGTGTAAAATATGGACAAACCCAAATGTTGGGTTAAAAATGCAATTTAAAATTTTAAAGGGGGGGGGGGGGGATGAATTATATCCATATCCATGTGATTATATGGATATAATTTATGGATATAATTGGATATGTGGATATAATTTATGTTTGATTATGTTCCTGAAAATGACGATCGTAATCTGGCTCTCTGTGCTGCGCATTTTATGGAAGACAGCTTCCAGAATCTCCTCGAATTCAACACCGGATTCAACAAGAAATTGTTACTAAAACATGAAGCAGATCCAACTTTAAAACCAGAGGCAGCAGTTGTTGGGCCACAACCTGTAAGTAGGCTAAGACTTAATCATTTTAAATGTATTTGCATGTATAATTTCAGACATAGCCTTGTGTTTTTTTTTTTTCAAATGCCAGCTGGCTTTATAGCCACTAGGCTACTAGTTATGCTATTTAGTATTTATGAGAAATGCGTACAAACATTATGGACCTGAATTTTGTATAAGTACTAATGTTTTAAAGTAGCCAGTCAGTTGCTATTGTTGCCAGTCAGATGCTATTGTGTAAAACAAACGTGTATATAGTTAAAAAATGAAGCAAATTATCATTCAGAAACATTTAGTAAGAGCCGTGTGTGGTGAGGTTCTGCTTGCCTCTCTTCATCGCTGCTTTCTCGGTCTGATTCTGCCTCAAACTGATACTCCAGTATCGACCATTATTTACATCTGGACCGGAGCTCATGACACGCACGTTTCGCCCGTAAAGTAATGGGCGTTAACCTTCCGGACAACGTGATTGACAGTTTAGCCAATCATCACACACCAGCCCAAACTAACCAATCTGAGCCCAATTCCTGTTT
Organism: Cyprinella venusta; assembly: GCA_038021265.1. Classification (NCBI taxonomy): domain Eukaryota; kingdom Metazoa; phylum Chordata; class Actinopteri; order Cypriniformes; family Leuciscidae; genus Cyprinella; species Cyprinella venusta. Next base: position 17,862,752 of record CM075873.1, on the reverse strand, counting down.
CTGAGGGAGTGGTTTCATAGACTCAGGAAGTCAACTGGTCATTCAGGGGACAGAGGAGAGTGCAGCTTCCAAAAAAGGTGAAGTTTATGAAAAATAGGACTTTTTAAAAAAGAAAAACCACGAATGCATGTTATATTGCACCCCATAAATACAATCATGCAAAGAAAAAAAGCAGTCAACCCTCCCTTTAACCCAACTTCAACTTTCACTTTCAACTGTAAATTTTTAATTACAAACCATCATTTGGGTTTGTCCATATTTGACCCAAATTTGGGTTGAAATAAACCAGCATTTTTTCGAGTGAAGGTTAAAAAAAGATGCAATATCTCCGTGAAAGCATGGACAAAACTGTTTTAAAAGGGTTTTATACAACTGATGGGCAACAACAAACACTCAGAAGTCATGTAAGATAACACTTACAAGATTCAATTGTTTGTTCACTGGTAATTTTCATCTCCAGTGAGTCAGCCATTTTAAACTAATAAATTAGGTCAGTTTTGTGAACTTGCTCATGAATCAGACATAATCAGGAACTCTCATAAATACGCCAAGGGGAGCTATGTCAATGGGTGGAAGTCAATATTTTCAGTGAAATACAACTTTAATGCAGTCTGTTCTTCACACAATATTTATGCATGGTTTTAGAAGACTTTAAATATTGCCCATGAATCATACAGTACGCATTACTTTAATGATAATTTTAGAGCTTTTACATCCTTTTGAAGCTCGAAAGTCTCTATTTGTTGTAATATGCAAGACAAATATGACATTCTCCGATAATTACATTCGTTTCAGAACAGAAAGAATGCAGGCTAGTCAAACAGATTTGGAACAAAACAGCAAGTAAATAATAAAAGAACTCTGAACTTTTCAAAGAGCAGTCCTCTATGACATTCAAGGACACTGAAGGTTAAACAATGCCAGAAATAAAAAAATAAACTAAATATAAAATATAGTATTGAATCAGTTGATAGATTATCACATAAACTCCCCTAAGCAGTTCTTTTGCTCTGCACAGCTGCAAAAATTAGAGAGAGCTTAATCACCACCAGTTTAGGTGAAAAGTATGCATTCTACCGAGACCTCATTGTTAGCTGCTTTTGTTGGTGAAGATGAACTACCCATGACAATTAAAGTTCCAGGCCATTACTTTGCTGAACAAACGGTTAGCCCACAAAGCTTAGCTGTTCTAAAAAGACCTCAGGCTGATTCCTTGTCAATTCCCAGACCTCAGGTGTAGTTCCTTGCCAATTCCCAGAGATATTCTGTTATTCTGAAGTTATGTTAAGTGAGGAAATACCTCAAACAACAGGCCGTCATGTTAAACAAGGCACCAAAAAATCATTATCACTCTAATCTAACATAATGTAATAATAAATCATCAGAGAAAAACACAGGACCTCACCACTTTATACCCTTGGTATTGTGGTGCAATCTGCTCTGCTAGAATCACACCCAACCTCATAAGCACTGTACACCTGCAGGTTCAGATGCAAAGCAGGTCACTTGCGGTTATTCACATCGGCCGGCAATGTCCCAAAATATTCAGAGGATAATCACAGAAAACCAGGGCAGAGGTGGTAGTGTTTAACCTCTGGGTCATAGTCTATAGCTGCCAGCCAAGGGGCACGAGTACTGCAGCACACCGAGTTAATTTAATCACTTTTGAAACGTTTTGTAGGTGGTTTCATGGTGGGGAACTGCTTCACGGCACTGTGTAAGCCCAAAGCTCATACGCACCGCCAGAAGGCCTGCCGATGGCAGCACACACTGCACCTGCCTGATCCAGGTTCAGAGTCTGGATTTCAGCCTATCGCTGGTAACGACTTCAAAAAGATTAATTTGATCTTACAGGGGTGCTATTGCATAAGGGGGCTTTGCATATACATACATACTCTAGTATAGCCTTCAGCTTGAAAATTTGAGAGGGCAGATTCTCTTTAAAATCAGCCTCGGTGCTTCTTTCCCAACCTGCCTTTTTCAATGTGTTTAACAAGTCTTGTTATATCATTTGGAGAACCACAGCATTTTGTGGGTATTCAAAGCAATGCAAAGTTCAGGGATTTTTTAATTTTTTTTATTTTTTTAGGTAAAAAAATCCAAATCACTACCTATATGTTCTCCACATTGTAAAATATGTAATTGAGTAAAGAAGTTATCTGCTTTCACATCCTCCTCTAGAGTTTTGCGAAACATAACAGAACCGACTTCTGCCAGGCATATAATAGCAGGCTACACATTTAAACTAAATTAACTACTTAGCCATTTTCAAAAGCAAACTTAACACTAAAAAACAAGTTTGATACCTCATGGACTTTCCTAATTTTAAAATTTATTTATTAATTTAGCTGACACCTTTATCCAAAGCACCTTAATTGCTATATATATATATATATATATATATATATATATATATATATATATATATATATATATATATATATATATATATATATATATATATATATATATATATATATATATATATATATATATATATATATATATCAGAGGTCGCAAGCCTCTGGAGCAACTAGGGGTTAAGTGTCTTGCTCAGGGACACATTGGTGTCTCAAAGTGGATTCAAACCTGGGTCTCTCGCACCAAAGGCATGTGTCTTATCCACTGCACCATCAACACCCCATTTTCAATTGTGTGAAATGACTATTAAAAAAAAAAAAAAAAAACTTGATAAGTCAAGTCTCCTGCTTCACTCATATAGGGCTTTACACAATACAAGATAGTTTCAAAGCAACAGTAATAATAGGAAAATGGTTTATTGATGCAAGCAGAGTTCATTTCGGCTGTACAGCAGCTCTAAAAGAAAATAGTGTCATTGTTCTGCTGAAGTTAGTTGAGTGTTGATTCAGTTCTGTAGTAAAGATCATCATCAAATGATATAATATGCATTATAATATCATCTTAATAGATACTAATATATGTTACATTACTTCAGTGTGCTATAAACATAAATATCTATACTGAATTTGATTAGTGTACACTCTGTAATATAGTACGCTTTCTGCAAGCTGAAAGTTTAGATTTTTCACCAAAACAGAAGCAATGTTACTGTAGACATTTCTGAAAAGTACATAAAAAAATAAAGGAGACATGATCAGTAATTCATGGCGACTGATTATTCTTAAAATTTAAGCCAGGAAGTTTCTAAGTTGAAATAGGTGGAAAAGCTTTTATTAATATGTCTGTTTTGTCAGAGGATTATATTACAATAATATTACAGCAAGTCTTTTATTTTATATGGCCTGCCTCTGTATTCACAAAGCAGACAAGCAGACTGTTTTCGACTGCATATTCTAACAGCACGCATGTGTCCTTGAAAGTAAACTCCCCACCATAGTTCACACATGACCTTCATACAACATCTCACTGCTCGAGTCTCCGTCGACCTTAACCCATTCATTGCCCTTGGCAAAACACAAACATGTACACACATTAATCTTTCACTTCACATAAAATAGAATTTTCTCGTAGCCCTTTGACTTGGACTGAGACAAACTCTTTGGATGCACAGAATGTCTGCTGAACCTTCAACAAGGGCAACAAATCACTCTTGGATTAAATTCATTCATTCAGCCAGGCTCCTGGAAAGGGTGAATGTGGACAGTGTGAAATAGTTTTGTTACTGAAAGCTGATTATTACGGACTCCCTGGCACTTGGTACTGACCTTCTTTGTTATTACAGTCCTAGGGTTTGACTTTTGAGAGCCCCACACAGCAGTTCACGTCTAGACAGTCAATCACGGGCCTACAGTATTTAATGAAATTAGTCACTTGTCTTTTATCACAAAATCCCAATTATGTGGACACGGGAGTGATTTTTAAATAATTTCTGCTCTGAGTGGATGGTGCAATTCTTGTCCCTGGGTGCTTCAGTAACCTCTAACATGAAAAACAGACAATTTTATTAAAGTGGTTATGAATTGAGAATTAAAAATTTTCCTTGATCTTTAGTCTAGAACAGGTCCTATGAAGTTAATTTTGTGCCATAATTAAACAAATAAATCCAGCATTTTGCCAACAAACTCGATCTGCTTTGCAAAGGAAAAATCGACTCACAAAACAACAGAAAGCAATGTGAAAGGTCAATTTGAGTTAAAATGAAGATTAACAAATATCAATTCTGTTTCACAAATATAATTAAATGAGCCTAGATAATATTTAACAAATAAATACAAAACTAATTTGCATGCAAACTTTGAACAAATACCAAATCTAGTGAATGCAAATGCATCTGTCTGTTATGATTGCGAGACACTTACCGTAACAGTCGTTTTTTTTTTGCCACGGGACTTCGACCAGTGCGCAAAAATGGAGGGTCTAGACCCTTCCAGAGCCGAGATATCGAAAGTCCTTACCCCTTAAGTTTTTTTTTTTTTTTTCGGGTCAAAATTTTGGGCAAAAAAAAAAACAAAAAAAAAAACGACAGTGTTACCCCTTACATTTTTTTTTCGGGTCGAAATTTTGTCTTTCCATATCTCGGCTCTGGAAGGGTCTAGAGCCTCCATTTTTACGCGCTGGTCGAAGTCTCGTGGCCCTCTGTCAGAATCCAGACTTTCAAGAAGACCGGAGGGGGGTCAAAATTTCGGCCAAAAAACCCCCCAAAAAAACGACAGTGTTACCCCTTACGTTTTTTTTTTTCGGGTCGAAATTTTGACTTTCGATATCTCTGCTCTGGAAGGGTCTAGAGCCTCCATTTTTGCGCGCTGGTCGAAGTCTCGTGGCCCTCTGTCAGAATCCAGAGTTTCAAGAAGATCGGAGGGGGTCAAAATTTCGGCCAAAAAAAAAAAAAAAAAAAACGACAGTGTTACCCCTTATGTTTTTTTTTCGGGTCCAAATTTTGACCTTCAATTCTCGGCTCTGGAAGGGTCTAGAGCCTCCATTTTTGCGCGCTGGTCGAAGTCTCGTGGCCCTCTGTCAGAATCCAGAGTTTCAAGAAGATCGGAGGGGGTCAAAATTTCGGCCAAAAAAAAAAAAAAAAAAACGACAGTGTTACCCCTTATGTTTTTTTTTTTTCGGGTCCAAATTTTGACATTCGATATCTCGGCTCTGGAAGGGTCTAGAGCTTCCATTTTTGCGCGCTGGTCGAAGTCTCGTGGCCCTCTGTCAGAATTCAGAGTTTCAAGAGGATTGGAGGGGGTCAAAATTTCGGCCAAAAAAACAACCGACAGTGTTACCCCTCACGTTTTTTTTTTCGGGTCGAAATTTTGACTTTCGATATCTCGGCTCTGGAAGGGTCTAGAGCCTCCATTTTTGCGCGTTGGTCGAAGTCTCGTGGCCCTCTGTCAGAATCCAGAGTTTCAAGAAGATCGGAGGGGGTCAAAATTTCGGCCAAAAAAAAAAAAAAAACGACAGTGTTACCCATTACGTTTTTTTTTTCGGGTCGAAATTTTGACCTCCGATATCTCGGCTCTGGAAGGGTCTAGAGCCTCCATTTTTGCGCGCTGGTCGAAGTCTCGTGGCCCTCTGTCAGAATCCAGAGTTTCAAGAAGATCAGAGGGGGTCAAAATTTTGGCAAAAAAAAAAAACGACAGTGTTACCCCTTATGTTTTTTTTTTTCGGGTCCAAATTTTGACCTTCGATATCTCAGCTCTGGAAGGGTCTAGAGATTCCATATTTGCACGCTGGTCGAAATCTCGTGGCCCTCTGTCAGAATCCAGAGTTTCAAGAAGATCGGAGGGGGTCAAAATTTCGGCCAAAAAAAAAAAAAAAAAACGACAGTGTTACCCATTACGTTTTTTTTTTTTCGGGTCGAAATTTTGACCTCCGATATCTCGGCTCTGGAAGGGTCTAGAGCCTCCATTTTTGCGCGCTGGTTGAAGTCTCGTGGCCCTCTGTCAGAATCCAGAGTTTCAAGAAGATCGGAGGGGGTCAAAATTTCGGCCAAAAAAAAAAACGACAGTGTTACTCCTTATGTTTTTTTTTCGGGTCGAAATTTTGACCTTCGATATTTCGGCTCTGGAAGGGTCTAGAGCCTCCATTTTTGCGCGCTGGTCGAAGTCTCGTGGCCCTCTGTCAGAATCCAGAGTTTCAAGAAGATTGGAGGGGGTCAAAATTTCGGCCAAAAAAAAAAAAAACGACAGTGTTACCCCTTACGTTTTTTTTTCGGGTCCAAATTTTGACCTTCGATATCTCGGCTGTAGAAGGGTCTAGAGCCTCCATTTTTGGGCGCTGGTCGAAGTCTCGTGGCCCTCTGTCAGAATCCAGAGTTTCAAGAAGATCGGACGGGGTCAAATTTTCGGCCAAAAAAAAAAACCCGACAGTGTTACCCCTTATGTTTTTTTTTCGGGTCGAAATTTTGACCTTCGATATCTCGGCTCTGGAAGGGTCTAGAGCCTCCATTTTTGCGCGCTGGTCGAAGTCTCGTGGCCCTCTGTCAGAATCCAGAGTTTCAAGAAGATCGGAGGGGGTCAAAATTTCGGCCAAAAATAAAAAATAAAACGACAGTGTTACCCCTTATGTTTTTTTTTCGGGTCCAAATTTTGACCTTCGATATCTCGGCTCTGGAAGGGTCTAGAGCCTCAATTTTTGCACGCTGGTCGAAGTCTCGTGGCACTCTGTCAGAATCCAGAGTTTCAAGAAGATCGGAGGGGGTCAAAATTTTGGCCAAAAAAAAAAACGACAGTGTTACCCCTTATGTTTTTTTTTTTTCGGGTCGAAATTTTGACCTTCGATATCTCGGTTCTGGAAGGGTCTAGAGCCTCCATTTTTGCGCGCTGGTCGAAGTCTCGTGGCCCTCTGTCAGAATCCAGAGTTTCAAGAAGATCGGAGGGGGTCAAAATTTCGGCCAAAAAAAAAAAAAAACGACAGTGTTACCCCTTATATATATTTTTTTTCGGGTCCAAATTTTGACCTTCGGTATCTGGGCTCTGGAAGGGTCTAGAGCCTCCATTTTTGCGCGCTGGTCGAAGTCTCGTGGCCCTCTGTCAGAATCCAGAGTTTCAAGAAGATCGGAGGGGGTCAAAATTTCGGCCAAAAAAAAAAAACGACAGTGTTACCCTTTATGGTTTTTTTTGGGTCCAAATTTTGACCTTCGATATCTCGGCTCTGGAAGGGTCTAGAGCCTCCATTTTTGCTCGCTGGTCGAAGTCTCATGGCCCTCTGTCAGAATCCAGAGTTTCAAGAAGATCGGAGGGGGTCAAAATTTCGGCCAAAAAAAAAAAAAAACGACAGTGTTACCGCTTATGTTTTTTTTTCGGGTCCAAATTTTGACCTTCGATATCTCGGCTTTAGAAGGGTCTAGAGCCTCCATTTTTGCGCGCTGGTCGAAGTCTCGTGGCCCTCTGTCAGAATCCAGAGTTTCAAGAAGATCGGAGGGGGTGAAAATTTCAGCCAAAAAAAAAAAAAAAATGACAGTGTTACCCCTTAAATTTTTTTTTTCAGGTCGAAATTTTGACTTTCAATATCTCGGCTCTGGAAGGGTCTAGAGCCTCCATTTTTGTGCGCTGGTCGAAGTCTCGTGGCCCTCTGTCAGAATCCAGAGCATCAAGAAGATCGGAGGGGGTCAAAATTTCAGTCAAAAAAAAGAAATGACAGTGTTACCCCTTATGTTTTTTTTTCGGGTCCAAATTTTGACCTTCGATATCTCGGCTCTAGAAGGGTCTAGAGCCTCCATTTTTGCGCGCTGGTCGAAGTGTCGTGGCCCTCTGTCAGAATCCAGAGTTTCAAGAAGATCGGAGGGGGTCAAAATTTCCGCCAAAAAAAAGACTATGTTACCCCTTATGTTTTTTTGGGGGGTCCAAATTTTGACCTTCGATATCTCGGCTCTGGAAGGGTCTAGAGCTTCCGTATTTGCACGCTGGTCGAAATCTCGTGGCCCTCTGTCAGAATCCAGAGTTTCAAGAAGATTGGAGGGATTCAAAATTTCGGCCCAAAAAAAAACAAAAAACGACAGTGTTACCCATTACGTTTTTTTTTCGGGTCGAAATTTTGACCTTCGATATCTCGGCTCTGGAAGGGTCTAGAGCCTCCATTTTTGCGCGCTGGTCGAAGTCTCGTGGCCCTCTGTCAGAATCCAGAGTTTCAAGAAGATCGGAGGGGGTCAAAATTTCGGCCAAAAAAAAAAAAAACGACAGTGTTACCCCTTATGTTTTTTTTTTGGCTCCAAATTTTGACCTTCGATATCTCAGCTCTGGAAGGGTCTAGAGCTTCCATATTTGCACGCTGGTCGAAATCTCGTGGCCCTCTGTCAGAATCCAGAGTTTCAAGAAGATCGGAGGGGGTCAAAATTTCGGCCAAAAAAAAAAAACGACAGTGTTACCCTTTCCGTTTTTTTTCGGGTCCAAATTTTGACTTTCGATATCTCGGCTCTGGAAGGGTCTAGAGCCTCCATTTTCACGCGCTGGTCGAAGTCTCGTGGCCCTCTGTCAGAATCCAGAGTTTCAAGAAGATCGGAGGGGGTCAAAATTTCGGCCAAAAAAAAAAAAAAAACGAAAGTGTTACCCCTTATGTTTTTTTTTCGGGTCCAAATTTTGACCTTCGATATCTCGGCTTTGGAAGGGTCTAGAGCCTCCATTTTTGCGCGCTGGTTGAAGTCTCGTGGCCCTCTGTCAGAATCCAGAGTTTCAAGATCGGAGGGGGTCAAAATTTCAGCCAAAAAAAAAAAAAAAACGACAGTGTTACCCCTTAATTTTTTTTTTTTCAGGTCGAAATTTTGACTTTCAATATCTCGGCTCTTGAAGGGTCTAGAGCCTCCATTTTTGCGCGCTGGTCGAAGTCTCGTGGCCCTCTGTCAGAATCCAGAGTTTCAAGAAGATCGGAGGGTGTCAAAATTTCAGTCAAAAAAAAAAAATGACAGTGTTACCCCTTATGTTTTTTTTTTTCGGGTCCAAATTTTGACCTTCGATATCTCGGCTCTAGAAGGGTCTAGAGCCTCCATTTTTGCGCGCTGGTCGAAGTCTCGTGGCCCTCTGTCAGAATCCAGAGTTTCAAGAAGATCGGAGGGGGTCAAAATTTCGGCCAAAAAAAAAAAAAAAAAAGACTATGTTACCCCTTATGTTTTTTTTGGGGTCCAAATTTTGACCTTCGATATCACGGCTCTGGAAGGGTCTAGAGCTTCCATATTTGCACGCTGGTCGAAATCTCGTGGCCCTCTGTCAGAATCCAGAGTTTCAAGAAGATCGGAGGGGGTGAAAATTTCGGCCAAAAAAAAAACGACAGTGTTACCCATTACGTTTTTTTTTCGGGTCGAAATTTTGACCTTCGATATCTCGGCTCTGGAAGGGTCTAGAGCCTCCATTTTTGCGCGCTGGTCGAAGTCTCGTGGCCCTCTGTCAGAATCCAGAGTTTCAAGAAGATCGGAGGGGGTCAAAATTTCGGCCAAAAAAAAAAAAAAACGACAGAGTTACCCCTTATGTTTTTTTTTTTCGGCTCCAAATTTTGACCTTCGATATCTCAGCTCTGGAAGGGTCTAGAGCTTCCATATTTGCACGCTGGTCGAAATCTCGTGGCCCTCTGTCAGAATCCAAAGTTTCAAGAAGATCGGAGGGGGTCAAAATTTCGGCCAAAAAAAAAAAAACGACAGTGTTACCCTTTCCGTTTTTTTTTCGGGTCCAAATTTTGACCTTCGATATCTCGGCTCTGGAAGGGTCTAGAGCCTCCATTTTCACGCGCTGGTCGAAGTCTCGTGGCCCTCTGTCAGAATCCAGAGTTTCAAGAAGATCGGAGGGGGTCAAAATTACGGCAAAAAAAACGACAGTGTTACTCCTTATGTTTTTTTTTCGGGTCGAAATTTTGACCTTCGATATTTCGGCTCTGGAAGGGTCTAGAGCCTCCATTTTTGCGCGCTGGTCGAAGTCTCGTGGCCCTCTGTCAGAATCCAGAGTTTCAAGAAGATCGGAGGGGGTCAAAATTTCGGCCAAAAAAACCCGACAGTGTTACCCCTTATGTTTTTTTTTTTCGGGTCGAAATTTTGACCTTCGATATCTCGGCTCTGGAAGGGTCTAGAGCCTCCATTTTTGCGCGCTGGTCGAAGTCTCATGGCCCTCTGTCAGAATCCAGAGTTTCAAGAAGATCGGAGGGGGTCAAAATTTCGGCCAAAAAAACCCGACAGTGTTACCCCTTATGTTTTTTTTTTTCGGGTCGAAATTTTGACCTTCGATATCTCGGCTCTGGAAGGGTCTAGAGCCTCCATTTTTGCGCGCTGGTCGAAGTCTCATGGCCCTCTGTCAGAATCCAGAGTTTCAAGAAGATCGGAGGGGGTCAAAATTTCGGCCAAAAAAAAAAAAAACGACAGTGTTACCCCTTATATATATTTTTTTCGGGTCCAAATTTTGACCTTCGGTATCTCGGCTCCGGAAGTGTCTAGAGCCTCCATTTTTGCGCGCTGGTCGAAGTCTCGTGGCCCTGTGTCAGAATCCAGAGTTTCAAGAAGATCGGATGGGGTCAAAATTTCGGCCAAAAAAAAAAAAAAAAAAAAAAACAGTGCTACCCCTTATATATTTTTTTTTTCGGGTCCAAATTTTGACCTTCAATATCTCGGCTCTGGAAGGGTCTAGAGCCTCCATTTTTGCGCGCTGGTCAAAGTCTCGTGGCCCTCTGTCAGAATCCAGAGTTTCAAGAAGATCGGAGGGGGTCAAAATTTCGGCCAAAAAAAAAAAAAAGACTATGTTACCCCTTATGTTTTTTTTTTTCGGGTCCAAATTTTAACCTTCAATATCTCGGCTCTGGAAGGGTCTAGAGCCTCCATTTTTGCCCGCTGGTCGAAGTCTTGTGGCCCTCTGTCAGAATCCGGAGTTTCAAGAAGATCGGAGGGGGTCAAAATTTTGGCCAAAAAAAAAAAAAAAAAAAAACGACAGTGTTACCCCTTATGTTTTTTTTCGGGTCGAAATTTTGACCTTCGATATCTCGGCTCTGGAAGGGTCTAGAGCCTCCATTTTTGCGCGCTGGTCAAAGTCTCGTGGCCCTCTGTCAGAATCCAGAGTTTCAAGAAGATCGGAGGGGGTCAAAATTTCGGACAAAAAAAAAAAAAAAACGACAGTGTTACCCCTTATGTTTTTTTTTTGGGTCCAAATTTTGACCTTCGATATCTCGGCTCTGGAAGGGTCTAGAGCCTCCATTTTTGCGCGCTGGTCAAAGTCTCGTGACCCTCTGTCAGAATCCAGAGTTTCAAGAAGATCGGAGGGGGTCAAAATTTCGGCCAAAAAAAAAAAAAAAAACACAGTGTTACCCCTTATGTTTTTTTTTCGGGTCCAAATTTTGACCTTCGATATCTCGGCACTGGAAGGGTCTAGAGCCTCCATTTTTGAGCGCTGGTCGAAGTCTTGTGGCCCTCTGTCGGAATCCAGAGTTTCAAGAAGATCGGAGGGGGTCAAAATTTCGGACAAAAAAAAAAAAACACACAGTGTTACCCCTTATGTTTTTTTTTCGGGTCCAAATTTTGACCTTCGGTATCTCGGCTCCGGAAGTGTCTAGAGCCTCCATTTTTGCGCGCTGGTCGAAGTCTCGTGGCCCTGTGTCAGAATCCAGAGTTTCAAGAAGATCGGATGGGGTCAAAATTTCGGCCAAAAAAAAAAAAAAAAAAAAAAAACAGTGCTACCCCTTATATATTTTTTTTTTTCGGGTCCAAATTTTGACCTTCAATATCTCGGCTCTGGAAGGGTCTAGAGCCTCCATTTTTGCGCGCTGGTCAAAGTCTCGTGGCCCTCTGTCAGAATCCAGAGTTTCAAGAAGATCGGAGGGGGTCAAAATTTCGGCCAAAAAAAAAAAAAAAAAAAAACGACAGTGTTACCCCTTATGTTTTTTTTTTCGGGTCCAAATTTTAACCTTCAATATCTCGGCTCTGGAAGGGTCTAGAGCCTCCATTTTTGTCCGCTGGTCGAAGTCTTGTGGCCCTCTGTCAGAATCCGGAGTTTCAAGAAGATCGGAGGGGGTCAAAATTTTGGCCAAAAAAAAAAAAAAAAAAAACGACAGTGTTACCCCTTATGTTTTTTTTCGGGTCGAAATTTTGACCTTCGATATCTCGGCTCTGGAAGGGTCTAGAGCCTCCATTTTTGCGCGCTGGTCAAAGTCTCGTGGCCCTCTGTCAGAATCCAGAGTTTCAAGAAGATCGGAGGGGGTCAAAATTTCGGCCAAAAAAAAAAAAAACGACAGTGTTACCCCTTATGTTTTTTTTTTGGGTCCAAATTTTGACCTTCGATATCTCGGCTCTGGAAGGGTCTAGAGCCTCCATTTTTGCGCGCTGGTCAAAGTCTCGTGACCCTCTGTCAGAATCCAGAGTTTCAAGAAGATCGGAGGGGGTCAAAATTTCGGCCAAAAAAAAAAAAAAAAAACACAGTGTTACCCCTTATGTTTTTTTTTCGGGTCCAAATTTTGACCTTCGATATCTCGGCACTGGAAGGGTCTAGAGCCTCCATTTTTGAGCGCTGGTCGAAGTCTTGTGGCCCTCTGTCGGAATCCAGAGTTTCAAGAAGATCGGAGGGGGTCAAAATTTCGGACAAAAAAAAAAAAAAAAACACAGTGTTACCCCTTATGTTTTTTTTTCGGGTCCAAATTTTGACCTTCGATATCTCGGCTCTGGAAGGGTCTAGAGCCTCCATTTTTGAGCGCTGGTCGAAGTCTCGTGGCCCTCTGTCGGAATGCAGAGTTTCAAGAAGATCGGAGGGGGTCAAAATTTCGGCCAAAAAAAAAAACCGACAGTGTTACCCCTTATGTTTTTTTTTTCGGGTCCAAATTTTGACCTTCAATATCTCGGCTCTGGAAGGGTCTAGAGCCTCCATTTTTGGGCGCTGGTCGAAGTCTTGTTGCCCTCTGTCAGAATCCAGAGTTTCAAGAAGATCGGAGGGGGTCAAAATTTCGGCCAAAAAAACAAAACAAAAAAAAAACGACAGTGTTACCCCTTATATATTTTTTTTTCGGGTCCAAATTTTGACCTTCGATATCTCGGCTCTGGAAGGGTCTAGAGCCTCCATTTTTGCGCGCTCGTCGAAGTCTCGTGGCCCTCTGTCAGAATCCAGAGTTTCAAGAAGATCGGAGGGGGTCAAAATTTTGGCCAAAAAAAAACAAAAAAAAAAAACGACAGTGTTACCCCTTATATATTTTTTTTTCGGGTCCAAATTTTGACCTTCGATATCTCGGCTCTGGAAGGGTCTAGAGCCTCCATTTTTGCGCGCTGGTCGAAGTCTCGTGGCCCTCTGTCAGAATCCAGAGTTTCAAGAAGATCGGAGGGGGTCAAAATTTCGGCCAAAAAAAAAAAAACGACAGTGTTACCCCTTATGTTTTTTTTTTCGGGTCCAAATATTGACCTTCGATATCTCGGCTCTGGAAGGGTCTAGAGCCTCCATTTTTGCCCGCTGGTCGAAGTCTTGTGGCCCTCTGTCAGAATCCGGAGTTTCAAGAAGATCGGAGGGGGTCAAAATTTTGGCCAAAAAAAAAAAAAAAAAACGACAGTGTTACCCCTTATGTTTTTTTTCGGGTCGAAATTTTGACCTTCGATATCTCGGCTCTGGAAGGGTCTAGAGCCTCCATTTTTGCGCGCTGGTCGATGTCTCGTGGCCCTCTGTCAGAATCCAGAGTTTCAAGAAGATCGGATGGGGTCAAAATTTCGGCCAAAAAAAAAAAACAAAAAACGACAGTGCTACCCCTTATATATTTTTTTTTTCGGGTCCAAATTTTGACCTTCAATATCTCGGCTCTGGAAGGGTCTAGAGCCTCCATTTTTGCGCGCTGGTCAAAGTCTCGTGGCCCTCTGTCAGAATCCAGAGTTTCAAGAAGATCGGAGGGGGTCAAAATTTCGGCCAAAAAAAAAAAAAACGACAGTGTTACCCCTTATGTTTTTTTTTGGGGGTCCAAATTTTGACCTTCGATATCTCGGCACTGGAAGGGTCTAGAGCCTCCATTTTTGAGCGCTGGCCGAAGTCTTGTGAACCTCTGTCGGAATCCAGAGTTTCAAGAAGACCGGAGGGGGTCAAAATTTCGGACAAAAAAAAAAAAAAAAACGACAGTGTTACCCCTTATATATTTTTTTTTCGGGTCCAAATTTTGACCTTCGATATCTCGGCACTGGAAGGGTCTAGAGCCTCCATTTTTGAGCGCTGGTCGAAGTCTCGTGGCCCTCTGTCGGAATCCAGAGTTTCAAGAAGATCGGAGGGGGTCAAAATTTCGGCCAAAAAAAAAAACGACAGTGTTACCCCTTATGTTTTTTTTTCGGGTCCAAATATTGACCTTCGATATCTCGGCTCTGGAAGGGTCTAGAGCCTCCATTTTTGCCCGCTGGTCGAAGTCTTGTGGCCCTCTGTCAGAATCCGGAGTTTCAAGAAGATCGGAGGGGGTCAAAATTTTGGCCAAAAAAAAAAAAAAAAACGACAGTGTTACCCCTTATGTTTTTTTTCGGGTCGAAATTTTGACCTTCGATATCTCGGCTCTGGAAGGGTCTAGAGCCTCCATTTTTGCGCGCTGGTCGATGTCTCGTGGCCCTCTGTCAGAATCCAGAGTTTCAAGAAGATCGGATGGGGTCAAAATTTCGGCCAAAAAAAAAAAAAACAAAAAACGACAGTGCTACCCCTTATATATTTTTTTTTTCGGGTCCAAATTTTGACCTTCAATATTTTGGCTCTGGAAGGGTCTAGAGCCTCCATTTTTGCGCGCTGGTCAAAGTCTCGTGGCCCTCTGTCAGAATCCAGAGTTTCAAGAAGATCGGAGGGGGTCAAAATTTCGGCCAAAAAAAAAAACGACAGTGTTACCCCTTATGTTTTTTTTTTTGGGTCCAAATTTTGACCTTCGATATCTCGGCACTGGAAGGGTCTAGAGCCTCCATTTTTGAGCGCTGGCCGAAGTCTTGTGAACCTCTGTCGGAATCCAGAGTTTCAAGAAGACCGGAGGGGGTCAAAATTTCGGACAAAAAAAAAAAAAAAAACGACAGTGTTACCCCTTATATATTTTTTTTTTCGGGTCCAAATTTTGACCTTCGATATCTCGGCACTGGAAGGGTCTAGAGCCTCCATTTTTGAGCGCTGGTCGAAGTCTCGTGGCCCTCTGTCGGAATCCAGAGTTTCAAGAAGATCGGAGGGGGTCAAAATTTCGGCCAAAAAAAAAAAAAAAAAAACGACAGTGTTACCCCTTATATATTTTTTTTCGGGTCCAAATTTTGACCTTCGATATCTCGGCTCTGGAAGGGTCTAGAGCCTCCATTTTTGCGCGCTCGTCGAAGTCTCGTGGCCCTCTGTCAGAATCCAGAGTTTCAAGAAGATCGGAGGGGTTCAAAATTTCGGCCAAAAAAAAAAAAAAAAAAAACGACAGTGTTACCCCTTATATATTTTTTTTTCGGGTCCAAATTTTGACCTTCGATATCTCGGCTCTGGAAGGGTCTAGAGCCTCCATTTTTGCGCGCTGGTCGAAGTCTCGTGGCCCTCTGTCAGAATCCAGAGTTTCAAGAAGATCGGAGGGGGTCAAAATTTCGGCCAAAAAAAAAACCGACAGTGTTACCCCTTATGTTTTTTTTTCGGGTCCAAATTTTGACCTTCAATATCTCGGCTCTGGAAGGGTCTAGAGCCTCCATTTTTGCCCGCTGGTCGAAGTCTTGTGGCCCTCTGTCAGAATCCGGAGTTTCAAGAAGATCGGAGGGGGTCAAAATTTTGGCCAAAAAAAAAAAAAAAAAAAACGACAGTGTTACCCCTTATGTTTTTTTTCGGGTCGAAATTTTGACCTTCGATATCTCGGCTCTGGAAGGGTCTAGAGCCTCCATTTTTGCGCGCTGGTCAAAGTCTCGTGGCCCTCTGTCAGAATCCAGAGTTTCAAGAAGATCGGAGGGGGTCAAAATTTCGGCCAAAAAAAAAAAAACGACAGTGTTACCCCTTATGTTTTTTTTTGGGTCCAAATTTTGACCTTCGATATCTCGGCTCTGGAAGGGTCTAGAGCCTCCATTTTTGCGCGCTGGTCAAAGTCTCGTGGCCCTCTGTCAGAATCCAGAGTTTCAAGAAGATCGGAGGGGGTCAAAATTTCGGCCAAAAAAAAAAAAAAACCACAGTGTTACCCCTTATGTTTTTTTTTCGGGTCCAAATTTTGACCTTCGATATCTCGGCACTGGAAGGGTCTAGAGCCTCCATTTTTGAGCGCTGGTCGAAGTCTCGTGGCCCTCTGTCGGAATCCAGAGTTTCAAGAAGATCGGAGGGGGTCAAAATTTCGGCCAATAAAAAAAAAAAACGACAGTGTTACCCCTTATATTTTTTTTTTCGGGTCCAAATTTTGACCTTCGGTATCTCGGCTCTGGAAGGGTCTAAAGCCTCCATTTTTGCGCGCTGGTCAAAGTCTTGTTGCCCTCTGTCAGAATCCAGAGTTTCAAGAAGATCGGAGGGGGTCAAAATTTCGGCCAAAAAAACAAAAAAAAACGACAGTGTTACCCCTTATATATTTTTTTTTCGGGTCCAAATTTTGACCTTCGATATCTCGGCTCTGGAAGGGTCTAGAGCCTCCATTTTTGCGCGCTCGTCGAAGTCTCGTGGCCCTCTGTCAGAATCCAGAGTTTCAAGAAGATCGGAGGGGGTCAAAATTTTGGCCAAAAAAAAAACAAAAAAAAAACGACAGTGTTACCCCTTATATTTTTTTTTTTTCGGGTCCAAATTTTGACCTTCGATATCTCGGCTCTGGAAGGGTCTAGAGCCTCCATTTTTGCGCGCTGGTCGAAGTCTCGTGGCCCTCTGTCAGAATCCAGAGTTTCAAGAAGATCGGAGGGGGTCAAAATTTCGGCCAAAAAAAAAAACGACAGTGTTACCCCTTATGTTTTTTTTTCGGGTCCAAATTTTGACCTTCGATATCTCGGCTCTGGAAGGGTCTAGAGCCTCCATTTTTGCCCGCTGGTCGAAGTCTTGTGGCCCTCTGTCAGAATCCGGAGTTTCAAGAAGATCGGAGGGGGTCAAAATTTTGGCCAAAAAAAAAAAAAAAACGACAGTGTTACCCCTTATGTTTTTTTTCGGGTCGAAATTTTGACCTTCGATATCTCGGCTCTGGAAGGGTCTAGAGCCTCCATTTTTGCGCGCTGGTCGATGTCTCATGGCCCTCTTTCAGAATCCAGAGTTTCAAGAAGATCGGAGGGGGTCAAAATTTCGGCCAAAAAAAAAAAAAACGACAGTGTTACCCCTTGTATTTTTTTTCGGGTCCAAATTTTGAACTTCGATATCTCGGCTCTGGAAGGGTCTAGAGCCTCCATTTTTGCGCGCTGGTCGAAGTCTCGTGGCCCTCTGTCAGAATCCAGAGTTTCAAGAAGATCGGAGGGGGTCAAAATTTTGGCCAAAAAAAAAAAACCCACAGTGTTACCCCTTATATTTTTTTTTTTTCGGGTCCAAATTTTGACCTTCGATATCTCGGCTCTGGAAGGGTCTAGAGCCTCCATTTTTGCGCGCTGGTCGAAGTCTCGTGGCCCTCTGTCAGAATCCAGAGTTTCAAGAAGATCGGAGGGGGTCAAAATTTCGTCCAAAAAAAAAAAAAAAAACGACAGTGTTACCCCTTATGTTTTTTTTTTCGGGTTCAAATTTTGACCTTCGATATCTTGGCTCTGGAAGGGTCTAGAGCCTCCATTTTTTTCCCGCTGGTCGAAGTCTTGTGGCCCTCTGTCAGAATCCGGAGTTTCAAGAAGATCGGAGGGGGTCAAAATTTTGGCCAAAAAAAAAAAAAAAACGACAGTGTTACCCCTTGTATTTTTTTTCGGGTCAAAATTTTGACCTTCGATATCTCGGCTCTGGAAGGGTCTAGAGCCTCCATTTTTGCGCGCTGGTCGAAGTCTCGTGGCCCTCTGTCAGAATCCAGAGTTTCAAGAAGATCGGAGGGGGTCAAAATTTCGGCCAAAAAAAAAAAAAAACGACAGTGTTACCCCTTATGTTTTTTTTTCGGGTCGAAATTTTGACCTTCGATATCTCGGCTCTGGAAGGGTCTAGAGCCTCCATTTTTGCGCGCTGGTCGAAGTCTCGTGGCCCTCTGTCAGAATCCAGAGTTTCAAGAAGATCGGAGGGGGTCAAAATTTCGTCCAAAAAAAAAAAACGACAGTGTTACCCCTTATGTTTTTTTTTCGGGTTCAAATTTTGACCTTCGATATCTTGGCTCTGGAAGGGTCTAGAGCCTCCATTTTTTCCCGCTGGTCGAAGTCTTGTGGCCCTCTGTCAGAATCCGGAGTTTCAAGAAGATCGGAGGGGGTCAAAATTTTGGCCAAAAAAAAAAAAAAAAACGACAGTGTTACCCCTTATGTTTTTTTTCGGGTCGAAATTTTGACCTTCGATATCTCGGCTCTGGAAGGGTCTAGAGCCTCCATTTTTGCGCGCTGGTCGAAGTCTCGTGGCCCTCTGTCAGAATCCAGAGTTTCAAGAAGATCGGAGGGGGTCAAAATTTCGGCCAAAAAAAAAAAAACGACAGTGTTACCCCTTATGTTTTTTTTTCGGGTCGAAATTTTGACTTTCGATATATCGGCTCTGGAGGGTCTAGAGCCTCCATTTTTGCACCCAGGTCCATGTCTCGTGGCCCTCTATCAGAATCCAGAGTTTTGAGAAGATTGGAGAAACTTAATTTTTAACCCCCCCCCCAAAAAAAACGTAAGGGGTAACACTGTCATTTTTTTTTTCTGGTAAAAATTTTGAGTTTCAATATCTCAGCTCTGGAAGGGTCTAGAGCCTCAATTTTTGCACCCAGGTCCATGTCTCGTGGCCCTCTATCAGAATCCAGAGTTTTGAGAAGATTGGAGAAACTTAATTTTTCACCCCCCGAAAAAAAAAAAAAACCTAAGGGGTAACACTGTCATTTTTTTTTCTGGTCAAAATTTTGTGTTTCAATATCTCAGCTCTGGAAGGGTCTAGAGCCTCAATTTTTGCACCCAGGTCCATGTCTCGTGGCCCTCTATCAGAATCCAGAGTTTTGAGAAGATTGGTGAAACGTAATTTTTCACCCCCCGTAAAAAAACGTAAGGGGTAACACTGTCATTTTTTTTCCTGGTCAAAATTTTGAGTTTCAATATCTCAGCTCTGGAAGGGTCTATAGCCTCAATTTTTGCACCCAGGTCCATGTCTCGTGGCCCTCTATCAGAATCCAGAGTTTTGAGAAGATTGGAGAAACTTAATTTTTCACCCCCCGGAAAAAACGTAAGGGGTAACACTGTCATTTTTTTTTTCTGGTCAAAATTTTGAGTTTCAATATCTCAGCTCTGGAAAGGTCTAGAGCCTCAATTTTTGCACCCAGGTCCATGTCTCGTGGCCCTCTATCAGAATCCAGAGTTTTGAGAAGATTGGAGAAACTTAATTTTTCACCCCCCGAAAAAAACCGTAAGGGGTAACACTGTCATTTTTTTTTCTGGTCAAAATTTTGAGTTTCAATATCTCAGCTCTGGAAGGGTTTAGAGCCTCCATTTTTGCACCCAGGTCCGTGTCTCGTGGCCCTCTATCAGAATCCAGAGTTTTGAGAAGATTGGAGAAACTTAATTTTTCACCCCCCGAAATAAAACGTAAGGGGTAACACTGTCATTTTTTTTTTCTGGTCAAAATTTTGAGTTTCAATATCTCAGTTCTGGAAGGGTCTAGAGCCTCAATTTTTGCACCCAGGTCCATGTCTCGTGGCCCTGTATCAGAATCCAGAGTTTTGAGAAGATTGGAGAAACTTAATTTTTCACCCCCCGAAAAAAAACATAAGGGGTAACACTGTCATTTTTATTTTCTGGTCAAAATTTTGAGTTTCAATATCTCAGCTCTGGAAGGGTCTAGAGCCTCCATTTTTGCACCCATGTCCATGTCTCGTGGCCCTCTATCAGAATCCAGAGTTTTGAGAAGATTGGAGAAACTTAATTTTTCAACCCCCGAAAAAAAACGTAAGGGGTAACACTGTCATTTTTTTTTTCTGGTCAAAATTTTGAGTTTCAATATTTCAGCTCTGGAAGGGTCTAGAGCCTCAATTTTTGCACCCAGGTCCATGTCTCGTGGCCCTCTATCAGAATCCAGAGTTTTGAGAAGATTGGAGAAACTTAATTTTTCACCCCCCGAAAAAAAACGTAAGGGGTAACACTGTCATTTTTTTTCCTGGTCAAAATTTTGAGTTTCAATATCTCAGCTCTGGAAGGGTCTAGAGCCTCAATTTTTGCACCCAGGTCCATGTATCGTGGCCCTCTATCAGAATCCAGAGTTTTGAGAAGATTGGAGAAACTTAATTTTTCACCCCCCGAAAAAAAACATAAGGGGTAACACTGTCATTTTTTTTTTCTGGTCAAAATTTTGAGTTTCAATATCTTAGCTCTGGAAGGGTCTAGAGCCTCAATTTTTGCACCCAGGTCCATGTCTCGTGGCCCTCTATCAGAATCCAGAGTTTTGAGAAGATTGGAGAAACTTAATCCCCCCCCCCCCTCCCCCCCCCCCCCCCCCCCCCCCCCGAAAAAAAAAAAACGTAAGGGGTAACACTATCATTTTTTTTTTTTCTGGTCAAAATTTTGAGTTTCAATATCCCAGCTCTGGAAGGGTCTAGAGCCTCAATTTTTGCACCCAGGTCCATGTCTCGTGACCCTCTATCAGAATCCAGAGTTTTGAGAAGATTGGAGAAACTTAATTTTTCACCCCCCGAAAAAAAACATAAGGGGTAACACTGTCATTTTTTTTTCTGGTCAAAACTTTAAGTTTCAATATCTCAGCTCTGGAAGGGTCTAGAGCCTCAATTTTTGCACCCAGGTCCATGTCTCGTGACCCTCTATCAGAATCCAGAGTTTTGAGAAGATTTGGGAAACTTAATTTTTCACCCCCCGAAAAAAAACCATAAGGGGTAACACTGTCATTTTTTTCTGGTCAAAACTTTAAGTTTCAATATCTCAGCTCTGGAAGGTTCTAGAGCCTCATTTTTTGCACCCAGGTCCATGTCTCGTGGCCCTCTATCAGAATCCAGAGTTTTGAGAAGATTGGAGAAACTTAATTTTTCACCCCCTGAAAAAAAAAAAAAACATAAGGGGTAACACTGTCATTTTTTTTTCTGGTCAAAACTTTAAGTTTCAATATTTCAGTTCTGGAAGGTTCTAGAGCCTCAATTTTTGCACCCAGGTCCATGTCTCGTGGCCCTCTATCAGAATCCATAGTTTTGAGAAGATTGGAGAAACTTAATTTTTCAATCCCCGAAAAAAAAAAAAAAAACATAAGGGGTAACACTGTCATTTTTTTTTCTGGTCAAAACTTTAAGTTTCAATATCTCAGCTCTGGAAGGGTCTAGAGCCTCAATTTTTGCACCCAGGTCCATGTCTCGTGACCCTCTATCAGAATCCAGAGTTTTGAGAAGATTGGAGAAACTTAATTTTTCACCCCCCGAAAAAAAACATAAGGGGTAACACTGTCATTTTTTTTTTCTGGTCAAAACTTTAAGTTTCAATATCTCAGCTCTGGAAGGGCCTAGAGCCTCAATTTTTGCACCCAGGTCCATGTCTCGTGGCCCTCTATCAGAATCCAGAGTTTTGAGAAGATTGGACAAACTTAATTTTTCACACCCCGGAAAAAAAACATAAGGGGTAACACTGTCATTTTTTTTCTGGTCAAAACTTTAAGTTTCAATATCTCAGCTCTGGAAGGGTCTAGAGCCTCAATTTTTGCACCCAGGTCCATGTCTCGTGGCCCTCTATCAGAATCCAGAGTTTTGAGAAGATTGGAGAAACTTAATTTTTCACCCCCCGAAAAAAAAAAACATAAGGGGTAACACTGTCATTTTTTTTTCTGGTCAAAATTTTGAGTTTCAATATCTCAGCTCTGGAAGGGTCTGGAGCCTCAATTTTTGCACCCAGGTCCATGTATCGTGGCCCTCTATCAGAATCCAGAGTTTTGAGAAAATTGGAGAAACTTAATTTTTCACCCCACGAAAAAAAACATAAGGGGTAACACTGTCATTTTTTTTTCTAGTCAAAATTTTGAGTTTCAATATCTCAGCTCTGGAAGGGTCTAGAGCCTCAATTTTTGCACCCAGGTCCATGTCTCGTAGCCCTCTATCAGAATCCAGAGTTTTGAGAAGATTGGAGAAACTTAATTTTTCACCCCCCGAAAAAAAACGTAAGGGGTAACACTGTCATTTTTTTTTTTCTGGTCAAAATTTTGAGCTTCAATATCTCAGCTCTGGAAGGGTATAGAGCGTCAATTTTTGCACCCAGGTCCATGTCTCGTGGCCCTCTATCAGAATCCAGAGTTTTGAGAAGATTGGAGAAAATTAATTTTTCACCCCCCGAAAAAAAACATAAGGGGTAACACTGTCATTTTTTTTTCTGGTCAAAATTTTGAGTTTCAATATCTCAGCTCTGGAAGGGTCTACATCCTCAATTTTTGCACCCAGGTCCATGTGTCGTGGCCCTCTATCAGAATCCAGAGTTTTGAGAAGATTGGAGAAACTTAATTTTTCACCCCCCGAAAAAAAACATAAGGGGTAACACTGTCATTTTTTTTTCTGGTCAAAATTTTGAGTTGCAATATCTCAGCTCTGGAAGGGTCTACAGCCTCAATTTTTGTACCCAGGTCCATGTCTCGTGGCCCTCTATCAGAATCCAGAGTTTTGAGAAGATTGGAGAAACTTAATTTTTCACCCCCCGAAAAAAAACATAAGGGGTAACACTGTCATTATTTTTTTCTGGTCAAAATTTTGAGTTTCAATATCTCAGCTCTGGAAGGGTTCAAATCACATAAGGGTTTAGACCCTCTGGAAGGGTCTAGAGCCTCCATTTTTGCGCGCTGGTCGAAGTCTCGTGGCCCTCTGTCAAAGTCCAGAGTATCAAGAAGATCGGAGGGGGTCAAAATTTCGGCCAAAAAAAAAATGACAGTGTTACCCCTTATGTTTTTTTTTCAGGTCCAAATTTTGACCTTCGATATCTCAGCTCTGGAAGGGTCTAGAGCCCCAATTTTTGCGCGTTGGTCGAAGTCTCGTGGCCCTCTGTCAGAATCCAGAGTTTCAAAAAGATCGGAGGGGGTCAAAATTTCGGCCAAAAAAAATAAATGACAGTGTTACCCCTTATGTTTTTTTTTTCAGGTCCAAATTTTGACCTTCGATATCTCGGCTCTCGAAGGGTCTAGAGCCTCCATTTTTGCGCGCTGGTCGAAGTCTCGCGGCCCTCTGTCAGAGTCCAGAGTTTCAAGAAGATCGGAGGGGGTCAAAATTTCGGCCAAAAAAAAAATGACAGTGTTACCCCTTATGTTTTTTTTTTTCAGGTCCAAATTTTGACCTTCGATATCTCGGCTCTGGAAGGGTCTAGAGCCTCAATTTTGCGCGTTGGTCGAAGTCTCGTGGCCCTCTGTCAGAATCCAGAGTTTCAAGAAGATCGGAGGGGGTCAAAATTTCGGCCAAAAAAAAAAAAAAAAATGACAGTGTTACCCCTTATGTTTTTTTTTTCAGGTCCAAATTTTGACCTTCGATATCTCGGCTCTGGAAGGGTCTAGAGCCTCAATTTTTGCGCGTTGGTCGAAGTCTCGTGGCCCTCTGTCAGAATCCAGAGTTTCAAGAAGATCGGAGAGGGTCAAAATTTCGGCAAAAAAAAAATGACAGTGTTACCCCTTATGTTTTTTTTTTTCAGGTCCAAATTTTGACCGTTGATATCTCGGCTCTGGAAGGGTCTAGAGCCTCCATTTTTGCGCGCTGGTCGAAGTCTCGTGGCCCTCTGTCAAAGTCCAGAGTTTCAAGAAGATCGGAGGGAGTCAAAATTTCGGCCAAAAAAAAAATGGCAGTGTTACCCCTTATGTTTTTTTTTTTTCAGGTCCAAATTTTGACCTTCGATATCTCGGCTCTGGAAGGGTCTAGAGCCCCAATTTTTGCGCGCTGGTCGAAGTCTCGTGGCCCTCTGTCAGAATCCAGAGTTTCAAGAAGATCGGAGGGGGTCAAAATTTCGGCCAAAAAAAAAAATGACAGTGTTACCCCTTATGTTTTTTTTTCAGGTCCAAATTTTGACCTTCGATATCTCGGCTCTGGAAGGGTCTAGAGCCCCAATTTTTGCGCGTTGGTCGAAGTCTCGTGGCCCTCTGTCAGAATCCAGAGTTTCAAGAAGATCGGAGGGGGTCAAAATTTCGGCCAAAAAAATGACAGTGTTACCCCTTATGTTTTTTTTTTCAGGTCCAAATTTTGACCTTCGATATCTCGGCTCTGGAAGGGTCTAGAGCCTCCATTTTTGCGCGCTGGTCGAAGTCTCGTGGCCCTCTGTCAGAGTCCAGAGTTTCAAGAAGATCGGAGGGGGTCAAAATTTCGGCCAAAAAAAAAATGACAGTGTTACCCCTTATGTTTTTTTTTCAGATCCAAATTTTGACCTTCGATATCTTGGCTCTGGAAGGGTCTAGAACCCCAATTTTTGCACGTTGGTCGAAGTCTCGTGGCCCTCTGTCAGAATCCAGAGTTTCAAGAAGATCGGAGGGGGTCAAAATTTCGGCCAAAAAAAAAAATGACAGTGTTACCCCTTATGTTTTTTTTTCAGGTCCAAATTTTGACCTTCGATATCTCGGCTCTGGAAGGGTCTAGAGCCTCAATTTTTGCGCGTTGGTCGAAGTCTCGTGGCCCTCTGTCAGAATCCAGAGTTTCAAGAAGATCGGAGGGGGTCTAAATTTCGGCCAAAAAAAAAAATGACAGTGTTGCCCCTTATGTTTTTTTTTCAGGTCCAAATTTTGACCTTCGATATCTCGGCTCTGGAAGGGTCTAGTGCCTCCTTTTTTGCGCGCTGGTCGAAGTCTCGTGGCCCTCTGTCAAAGTCCAGAGTTTCAAGAAGATCGGAGGGGGTCAAAATTTCGGCCAAAAAAAAATGACAGTGTTACCCCTTATGTTTTTTTTTCAGGTCCAAATTTTGACCTTCGATATCTCGGCTCTGGAA
This sequence comes from Cyprinella venusta, assembly GCA_038021265.1. Taxonomy (NCBI): domain Eukaryota; kingdom Metazoa; phylum Chordata; class Actinopteri; order Cypriniformes; family Leuciscidae; genus Cyprinella; species Cyprinella venusta. The sequence continues at coordinate 17,837,977 of CM075873.1, read as the reverse complement.
GGGTCTAGAGCCTCCATTTTTGCGCGCTGGTTGAAGTCTCGTGGCCCTCTGTCAGAGTCCAGAGTTTCAAGAAGATCGGAGGGGGTCAAAATTTCGGCCAAAAAAAAAAATGACAGTGTTACCCCTTATGTTTTTTTTTTCAGGTCCAAATTTTGACCTTCGATATCTCGGCTCTGGAAGGGTCTAGAGCCTCCATTTTTGCGCGCTGGTCGAAGTCTCGTGGCCCTCTGTCAGAATCCAGAGTTTCAAGAAGATCGGAGGGGGTCAAAATTTCGGCCAAAAAAAAAATGACAGTGTTACCCCTTATGTTTTTTTTTCAGGTCCAAATTTTGACCTTCGATATCTCGGCTCTGGAAGGGTCTAGAGCCTCAATTTTTGCGCGTTGGTCGAAGTCTCGTGGCCCTCTGTCAGAATCCAGAGTTTCAAGAAGATCGGAGGGGGTCTAAATTTCGGCCAAAAAAAAAATGACAGTGTTGCCCCTTATGTTTTTTTTTCAGGTCCAAATTTTGACTTTCGATATCTCGGCTCTGGAAGGGTCTAGAGCCCCAATTTTTGCGCGTTGGTCGAAGTGTCATGGCCCTCTCTCAGAATCCAGAGTTTCAAGAAGATCGGAGGGGGTCAAAATTTCGGCCAAAAAAAAAATGACAGTGTTACCCCTTATGTTTTTTTTTCAGGTCCAAATTTTGACCTTCGATATCTCGGCTCTGGAAGGGTCTAGTGCCTCCTTTTTTTGCGCGCTGGTCGAAGTCTTGTGGCCCTCTGTCAAAGTCCAGAGTTTCAAGAAGATCGGAGGGGGTCAAAATTTCGGCCAAAAAAAAAATGACAGTGTTACCCCTTATGTTTTTTTTTCAGGTCCAAATTTTGACCTTCGATATCTCGGCTCTGGAAGGGTCTAGAGCCTCCATTTTTGCGCGCTGGTTGAAGTCTCGTGGCCCTCTGTCAGAGTCCAGAGTTTCAAGAAGATCGGAGGGGGTCAAAATTTCGGCCAAAAAAAAAAATGACAGTGTTACCCCTTATGTTTTTTTTTTCAGGTCCAAATTTTGACCTTCGATATCTCGGCTCTGGAAGGGTCTAGAGCCCCAATTTTTGCGCGCTGGTCGAAGTCTCATGGCCCTCTGTCAGAATCCAGAGTTTCAAGAAGATCGGAGGGGGTCAAAATTTCGGCCAAAAAAAAAATGACAGTGTTACCCCTTATGTTTTTTTTTCAGGTCCAAATTTTGACCTTCGATATCTCAGCTCTGGAAGGGTCTAGAGCCCCAATTTTTGCGCGTTGGTCGAAGTCTCGTGGCCCTCTGTCAGAATCCAGAGTTTCAAAAAGATCGGAGGGGGTCAAAATTTCGGCCAAAAAAAAAAAATGACAGTGTTACCCCTTATGTTTTTTTTCAGGTCCAAATTTTGACCTTCGATATCTCGGCTCTCGAAGGGTCTAGAGCCTCCATTTTTGCGCGCTGGTCGAAGTCTCGCGGCCCTCTGTCAGAGTCCAGAGTTTCAAGAAGATCGGAGGGGGTCAAAATTTCGGCCAAAAAAAAAATGACAGTGTTACCCCTTATGTTTTTTTTTTTCAGGTCCAAATTTTGACCTTCGATATCTCGGCTCTGGAAGGGTCTAGAGCCTCAATTTTTGCGCGTTGGTCGAAGTCTCGTGGCCCTCTGTCAGAATCCAGAGTTTCAAGAAGATCGGAGGGGGTCAAAATTTCGGCCAAAAAAAAAATGACAGTGTTACCCCTTATGTTTTTTTTTCAGGTCCAAATTTTGACCTTCGATATCTCGGCTCTGGAAGGGTCTAGAGCCTCAATTTTTGCGCGTTGGTCGAAGTCTCGTGGCCCTCTGTCAGAATCCAGAGTTTCAAGAAGATCGGAGAGGGTCAAAATTTCGGCCAAAAAAAAAATGACAGTGTTACCCCTTATGTTTTTTTTTCAGGTCCAAATTTTGACCTTTGATATCTCGGCTCTGGAAGGGTCTAGAGCCTCCATTTTTGCGCGCTGGTCGAAGTCTCGTGGCCCTCTGTCAAAGTCCAGAGTTTCAAGAAGATCGGAGGGAGTCAAAATTTCGGCCAAAAAAAAATGACAGTGTTACCCCTTATGTTTTTTTTTTCAGGTCCAAATTTTGACCTTCGATATCTCGGCTCTGGAAGGGTCTAGAGCCCCAATTTTTGCGCGTTGGTCGAAGTCTCGTGGCCCTCTGTCAGAATCCAGAGTTTCAAGAAGATCGGAGGGGGTCAAAATTTCGGCCAAAAAAAAATGACAGTGTTACCCCTTATGTTTTTTTTTTCAGGTCCAAATTTTGACCTTCGATATCTCGGCTCTGGAAGGGTCTAGAGCCTCCATTTTTGCGCGCTGGTCGAAGTCTCGTGGCCCTCTGTCAGAGTCCAGAGTTTCAAGAAGATCGGAGGGGGTCAAAATTTCGGCCAAAAAAAAAATGACAGTGTTACCCCTTATGTTTTTTTTTCAGGTCCAAATTTTGACCTTCGATATCTCGGCTCTGGAAGGGTCTAGAACCCCAATTTTTGCACGTTGGTCGAAGTCTCATGGCCCTCTGTCAGAATCCAGAGTTTCAAGAAGATTGGAGGGGGTCAAAATTTCGGCCAAAAAAAAAAATGACAGTGTTACCCCTTATGTTTTTTTTTCAGGTCCAAATTTTGACCTTCGATATCTCGGCTCTGGAAGGGTCTAGAGCCTCCATTTTTGCGCGCTGGTCGAAGTCTCGTGGCCCTCTGTCAGAGTCCTGAGTTTCAAGAAGATCGGAGGGGGTCAAAATTTCGGCCAAAAAAAAAAATGACAGTGTTACCCCTTATGTTTTTTTTTCAGGTCCAAATTTTGACCTTCGATATCTCGGCTCTGGAAGGGTCTAGAGCCTCCATTTTTGCGCGTTGGTCGAAGTCTCGTGGCCCTCTGTCAGAATCCAGAGTTTCAAGAAGATCGGAGGGGGTCAAAATTTCGGCCAAAAAAAAAATGACAGTGTTACCCCTTATGTTTTTTTTTTTCAGGTCCAAATTTTGACCTTCGATATCTCGGCTCTGGAAGGGTCTAGAGCCTCCATTTTTGCGCGCTGGTCGAAGTCTCGTGGCCCTCTGTCAGAATCCAGAGTTTCAAGAAGATCGGAGGGGGTCAAAATTTCGGCCAAAAAAAAAATGACAGTGTTACCCCTTATGTTTTTTTTTCAGGTCCAAATTTTGACCTTCGATATCTCGGCTCTGGAAGGGTCTAGAGCCTCAATTTTTGCGCGTTGGTCGAAGTCTCGTGGCCCTCTGTCAGAATCCAGAGTTTCAAGAAGATCGGAGGGGGTCTAAATTTCGGCCAAAAAAAAAAAAAATGACAGTGTTGCCCCTTATGTTTTTTTTTCAGGTCCAAATTTTGACCTTCGATATCTCGGCTCTGGAAGGGTCTAGAGCCCCAATTTTTGCGCGTTGGTCGAAGTCTCATGGCCCTCTGTCAGAATCCAGAGTTTCAAGAAGATCGGAGGGGGTCAAAATTTCGGCCAAAAAAAAAAATGACAGTGTTACCCCTTATGTTTTTTTTTTCAGGTCCAAATTTTGACCTTCGATATCTCGGCTCTGGAAGGGTCTAGTGCCTCCTTTTTTGCGCGCTGGTCGAAGTCTCGTGGCCCTCTGTCAAAGTCCAGAGTTTCAAGAAGATCGGAGGGGGTCAAAATTTCGGCCAAAAAAAAAAATGACAGTGTTACCCCTTATGTTTTTTTTTTTCAGGTCCAAATTTTGACCTTCGATATCTCGGCTCTGGAAGGGTCTAGAGCCCCAATTTTTGCGCGTTGGTCGAAGTCTCGTGGCCCTCTGTCAGAATCCAGAGTTTCAAGAAGATCGGAGGGGGTCAAAATTTCGGCCAAAAAAAAAATGACAGTGTTACCCCTTATGTTTTTTTTTTCAGGTCCAAATTTTGACCTTCGATATCTCGGCTCTGGAAGGGTCTAGAGCCTCCATTTTTGCGCGCTGGTCGAAGTCTCGTGGCCCTCTGTCAGAGTCCAGAGTTTCAAGAAGATCGGAGGGGGTCAAAATTTCGGCCAAAAAAAAAAAATGACAGTGTTACCCCTTATGTTTTTTTTTTCAGGTCCAAATTTTGACCTTCGATATCTCGGCTCTGGAAGGGTCTAGAACCCCAATTTTTGCACGTTGGTCGAAGTCTCGTGGCCCTCTGTCAGAATCCAGAGTTTCAAGAAGATTGGAGGGGGTCAAAATTTCGGCCAAAAAAAAAATGACAGTGTTACCCCTTATGTTTTTTTTTTCAGGTCCAAATTTTGACCTTCGATATCTCGGCTCTGGAAGGGTCTAGAGCCTCCATTTTTGCGCGCTGGTCGAAGTCTCGTGGCCCTCTGTCAGAGTCCAGAGTTTCAAGAAGATCGGAGGGGGTCAAAATTTCGGCCAAAAAAAAAATGACAGTGTTACCCCTTATGTTTTTTTTTCAGGTCCAAATTTTGACCTTCGATATCTCGGCTCTGGAAGGGTCCAGAGCCTCAATTTTTGCGCGTTGGTCGAAGTCTCGTGGCCCTCTGTCAGAATCCAGAGTTTCAAGAAGATCGGAGGGGGTCAAAATTTCGGCCAAAAAAAAAAATGACAGTGTTGCCCCTTATGTTTTTTTTTCAGGTCCAAATTTTGACCTTCGATATCTCGGCTCTGGAAGGGTCTAGAGCCCCAATTTTTGCGCGTTGGTCAAAGTCTCATGGCCCTCTGTCAGATTCCAGAGTTTCAAGAAGATCGGAGGGGGTCAAAATTTCGGCCAAAAAAAAATGACAGTGTTACCCCTTATGTTTTTTTTTTTTCAGGTCCAAATTTTGACCTTCGATATCTCGGCTCTGGAAGGGTCTAGAGCCTCCATTTTTGCGTGTTGGTCGAAGTCTCGTGGCCCTCTGTCAGAATCCAGAGTTTCAAGAAGATCGGAGGGGGTCAAAATTTCGGCCAAAAAAAAAAATGACAGTGTTACCCCTTATGTTTTTTTTTTTTCAGGTCCAAATTTTGACCTTCGATATCTCGGCTCTGGAAGGGTCTAGAGCCTCAATTTTTGCGCGTTGGTCGAAGTCTCGTGGCCCTCTGTCAGAATCCAGAGTTTCAAGAAGATCGGAGGGGGTCAAAATTTCGGCCAAAAAAAAAAATGACAGTGTTACCCCCTATGTTTTTTTTTCAGGTCCAAATTTTGACCTTCGATATCTCGGCTCTGGAAGGGTCTAGAGCCTCAATTTTTGCGCGTTGGTCGAAGTCTCGTGGCCCTCTGTCAGAATCCAGAGTTTCAAGAAGATTGGAGAGGGTCAAAATTTCGGCCAAAAAAAAAAATGACAGTGTTACCCCTTATGTTTTTTTTTTCAGGTCCAAATTTTGACCTTCGATATCTCGGCTCTGGAAGGGTCTAGAGCCTCCATTTTTGCGCGCTGGTCGAAGTCTCGTGGCCCTCTGTCAGAGTCCAGAGTTTCAAGAAGATCGGAGGGGGTCAAAATTTCGGCCAAAAAAAAAAAATGACAGTGTTACCCCTTATGTTTTTTTTTTCAGGTCCAAATTTTGACCTTCGATATCTCGGCTCTGGAAGGGTCTAGAACCCCAATTTTTGCACGTTGGTCGAAGTCTCGTGGCCCTCTGTCAGAATCCAGAGTTTCAAGAAGATTGGAGGGGGTCAAAATTTCGGCCAAAAAAAAATGACAGTGTTACCCCTTATGTTTTTTTTTTCAGGTCCAAATTTTGACCTTCGATATCTCGGCTCTGGAAGGGTCTAGAGCCTCCATTTTTGCGCGCTGGTCGAAGTCTCGTGGCCCTCTGTCAGAGTCCAGAGTTTCAAGAAGATCGGAGGGGGTCAAAATTTCGTCCAAAAAAAAAAAATGACAGTGTTACCCCTTATGTTTTTTTTTTCAGGTCCAAATTTTGACCTTCGATATCTCGGCTCTGGAAGGGTCTAGAACCCCAATTTTTGCACGTTGGTCGAAGTCTCGTGGCCCTCTGTCAGAATCCAGAGTTTCAAGAAGATTGGAGGGGGTCAAAATTTCGGCCAAAAAAAAAATGACAGTGTTACCCCTTATGTTTTTTTTTTCAGGTCCAAATTTTGACCTTCGATATCTCGGCTCTGGAAGGGTCTAGAGCCTCCATTTTTGCGCGCTGGTCGAAGTCTCGTGGCCCTCTGTCAGAGTCCTGAGTTTCAAGAAGATCGGAGGGGGTCAAAATTTCGGCCAAAAAAAAAATGACAGTGTTACCCCTTATGTTTTTTTTTTTCAGGTCCAAATTTTGACCTTCGATATCTCGGCTCTGGAAGGGTCTAGAGCCTCCATTTTTGCGCGTTGGTCGAAGTCTCGTGGCCCTCTGTCAGAATCCAGAGTTTCAAGAAGATCGGAGGGGGTCAAAATTTCGGCCAAAAAAAAATGACAGTGTTACCCCTTATGTTTTTTTTTTCAGGTCCAAATTTTGACCTTCGATATCTCGGCTCTGGAAGGGTCTAGAGCCTCCATTTTTGCGCGCTGGTCGAAGTCTCGTGGCCCTCTGTCAGAATCCAGAGTTTCAAGAAGATCGGAGGGGGTCAAAATTTCGGCCAAAAAAAAAGTGACAGTGTTACCCCTTATGTTTTTTTTTCAGGTCCAAATTTTGACCTTCGATATCTCGGCTCTGGAAGGGTCTAGAGCCTCAATTTTTGCGCGTTGGTCGAAGTCTTGTGGCCCTCTGTCAGAATCCAGAGTTTCAAGAAGATCGGAGGGGGTCTAAATTTCGGCCAAAAAAAAAATGACAGTGTTGCCCCTTATGTTTTTTTTTTTCAGGTCCAAATTTTGACCTTCGATATCTCGGCTCTGGAAGGGTCTAGAGCCCCAATTTTTGCGCGTTGGTCGAAGTCTCATGGCCCTCTGTCAGAATCCAGAGTTTCAAGAAGATCGGAGGGGGTCAAAATTTCGGCCAAAAAAAAATGACAGTGTTACCCCTTATGTTTTTTTTTTCAGGTCCAAATTTTGACCTTCGATATCTCGGCTCTGGAAGGGTCTAGTGCCTCCTTTTTTGCGCGCTGGTCGAAGTCTCGTGGCCCTCTGTCAAAGTCCAGATTTTCAAGAAGATCGGAGGGGGTCAAAATTTCGGCCAAAAAAAAAAAATGACATTGTTACCCCTTATGTTTTTTTTTCAGGTCCAAATTTTGACCTTCGATATCTCGGCTCTGGAAGGGTCTAGAGCCTCCATTTTTGCGCGCTGGTTGAAGTCTCGTGGCCCTCTGTCAGAGTCCAGAGTTTCAAGAAGATCGGAGGGGGTCAAAATTTCGGCCAAAAAAAAAATGACAGTGTTACCCCTTATGTTTTTTTTTCAGGTCCAAATTTTGACCTTCGATATCTCGGCTCTGGAAGGGTCTAGAGCCTCCATTTTTGCGCGCTGGTCGAAGTCTCGTGGCCCTCTGTCAGAGTCCAGAGTTTCAAGAAGATCGGAGGGGGTCAAAATTTCGGCCAAAAAAAAAATGACAGTGTTACCCCTTATGTTTTTTTTTCAGGTCCAAATTTTGACCTTCGATATCTCGGCTCTGGAAGGGTCCAGAGCCTCAATTTTTGCGCGTTGGTCGAAGTCTCGTGGCCCTCTGTCAGAATCCAGAGTTTCAAGAAGATCGGAGGGGGTCAAAATTTCGGCCAAAAAAAAAATGACAGTGTTGCCCCTTATGTTTTTTTTTCAGGTCCAAATTTTGACCTTCGATATCTCGGCTCTGGAAGGGTCTAGAGCCCCAATTTTTGCGCGTTGGTCAAAGTCTCATGGCCCTCTGTCAGATTCCAGAGTTTCAAGAAGATCGGAGGGGGTCAAAATTTCGGCCAAAAAAAAATGACAGTGTTACCCCTTATGTTTTTTTTTTTTCAGGTCCAAATTTTGACCTTCGATATCTCGGCTCTGGAAGGGTCTAGAGCCTCCATTTTTGCGTGTTGGTCGAAGTCTCGTGGCCCTCTGTCAGAATCCAGAGTTTCAAGAAGATCGGAGGGGGTCAAAATTTCGGCCAAAAAAAAAAAATGACAGTGTTACCCCTTATGTTTTTTTTTTTTCAGGTCCAAATTTTGACCTTCGATATCTCGGCTCTGGAAGGGTCTAGAGCCTCAATTTTTGCGCGTTGGTCGAAGTCTCGTGGCCCTCTGTCAGAATCCAGAGTTTCAAGAAGATCGGAGGGGGTCAAAATTTCGGCCAAAAAAAAAATGACAGTGTTACCCCCTATGTTTTTTTTTCAGGTCCAAATTTTGACCTTCGATATCTCGGCTCTGGAAGGGTCTAGAGCCTCAATTTTTGCGCGTTGGTCGAAGTCTCGTGGCCCTCTGTCAGAATCCAGAGTTTCAAGAAGATTGGAGAGGGTCAAAATTTCGGCCAAAAAAAAAAATGACAGTGTTACCCCTTATGTTTTTTTTTTCAGGTCCAAATTTTGACCTTCGATATCTCGGCTCTGGAAGGGTCTAGAGCCTCCATTTTTGCGCGCTGGTCGAAGTCTCGTGGCCCTCTGTCAGAGTCCAGAGTTTCAAGAAGATCGGAGGGGGTCAAAATTTCGGCCAAAAAAAAAAAAATGACAGTGTTACCCCTTATGTTTTTTTTTTCAGGTCCAAATTTTGACCTTCGATATCTCGGCTCTGGAAGGGTCTAGAACCCCAATTTTTGCACGTTGGTCGAAGTCTCGTGGCCCTCTGTCAGAATCCAGAGTTTCAAGAAGATTGGAGGGGGTCAAAATTTCGGCCAAAAAAAAAATGACAGTGTTACCCCTTATGTTTTTTTTTTCAGGTCCAAATTTTGACCTTCGATATCTCGGCTCTGGAAGGGTCTAGAGCCTCCATTTTTGCGCGCTGGTCGAAGTCTCGTGGCCCTCTGTCAGAGTCCTGAGTTTCAAGAAGATCGGAGGGGGTCAAAATTTCGGCCAAAAAAAAAATGACAGTGTTACCCCTTATGTTTTTTTTTTCAGGTCCAAATTTTGACCTTCGATATCTCGGCTCTGGAAGGGTCTAGAGCCTCCATTTTTGCGCGTTGGTCTAAGTCTCGTGGCCCTCTGTCAGAATCCAGAGTTTCAAGAAGATCGGAGGGGCTCAAAATTTCGGCCAAAAAAAAATGACAGTGTTACCCCTTATGTTTTTTTTTTCAGGTCCAAATTTTGACCTTCGATATCTCGGCTCTGGAAGGGTCTAGAGCCTCCATTTTTGCGCGCTGGTCGAAGTCTCGTGGCCCTCTGTCAGAATCCAGAGTTTCAAGAAGATCGGAGGGGGTCAAAATTTCGGCCAAAAAAAAATGACAGTGTTACCCCTTATGTTTTTTTTTCAGGTCCAAATTTTGACCTTAGATATCTCGGCTCTGGAAGGGTCTAAAACCCCAATTTTTGCGCGCTGGTCGAAGTCTCGTGGCCCTCTGTCAGAATCCAGAGTTTCAAGAAGATCGGAGGGGGTCAAATTTTCGGCCAAAAAAAAAAATGACAGTGTTACCCCTTATGTTTTTTTTTTCAGGTCCAAATTTTGACCTTCGATATCTCGGCTCTGGAAGGGTCTAGAGCCCCAATTTTTGCGCGTTGGTCGAAGTCTCGTGGCCCTCTGTCAGAATCCAGAGTTTCAAGAAGATCGGAGGGGGTCAAAATTTCGGCCAAAAAAAAAATGACAGTGTTACCCCTTATGTTTTTTTTTCAGGTCCAAATTTTGACCTTCGATATCTCGGCTCTGGAAGGGTCTAGAGCCTCCATTTTTGCGCGCTGGTCGAAGTCTCGTGGCCCTCTGTCAGAGTCCAGAGTTTCAAGAAGATCGGAGGGGGTCAAAATTTCGGCCAAAAAAAAAAAATGACAGTGTTACCCCTTATGTTTTTTTTTCAGGTCCAAATTTTGACCTTCGATATCTTGGCTCTGGAAGGGTCTAGAACCCCAATTTTTGCACGTTGGTCGAAGTCTCGTGGCCGTCTGTCAGAATCCAGAGTTTCAAGAAGATTGGAGGGGGTCAAAATTTCGGCCAAAAAAAATGACAGTGTTACCCCTTATGTTTTTTTTTCAGGTCCAAATTTTGACCTTCGATATCTCGGCTCTGGAAGGGTCTAGAGCCTCCATTTTTGCGCGCTGGTCGAAGTCTCGTGGCCCTCTGTCAGAGTCCTGAGTTTCAAGAAGATCGGAGGGGGTCAAAATTTCGGCCAAAAAAAAATGACAGTGTTACCCCTTATGTTTTTTTTTTTTCAGGTCCAAATTTTGACCTTCGATATCTCGGCTCTGGAAGGGTCTAGAGCCTCCATTTTTGCGCGTTGGTCGAAGTCTCATGGCCCTCTGTCAGAATCCAGAGTTTCAAGAAGATCGGAGGGGGTCAAAATTTCGGCCAAAAAAAAAAATGACAGTGTTACCCCTTATGTTTTTTTTTTCAGGTCCAAATTTTGACCTTCGATATCTCGGCTCTGGAAGGGTCTAGAGCCTCCATTTTTGCGCGCTGGTCGAAGTCTCGTGGCCCTCTGTCAGAATCCAGAGTTTCAAGAAGATCGGACGGGGTCAAAATTTCGGCCAAAAAAAAAAATGACAGTGTTACCCCTTATGTTTTTTTTTCAGGTCCAAATTTTGACCTTCGATATCTCGGCTCTGGAAGGGTCTAGAGCCTCAATTTTTGCGCGTTGGTCGAAGTCTCGTGGCCCTCTGTCAGAATCCAGAGTTTCAAGAAGATCGGAGGGGGTCTAAATTTCGGCCAAAAAAAAAATGACAGTGTTGCCCCTTATGTTTTTTTTTCAGGTCCAAATTTTGACCTTCGATATCTCGGCTCTGGAAGGGTCTAGAGCCCCAATTTTTGCGCGTTGGTCGAAGTGTCATGGCCCTCTCTCAGAATCCAGAGTTTCAAGAAGATCGGAGGGGGTCAAAATTTCGGCCAAAAAAAATGACAGTGTTACCCCTTATGTTTTTTTTTCAGGTCCAAATTTTGACCTTCGATATCTCGGCTCTGGAAGGGTCTAGTGCCTCCTTTTTTGCGCGCTGGTCGAAGTCTCGTGGCCCTCTGTCAAAGTCCAGAGTTTCAAGAAGATCGGAGGGGGTCGAAATTTCGGCCAAAAAAAAATGACAGTGTTACCCCTTATGTTTTTTTTTCAGGTCCAAATTTTGACCTTCGATATCTCGGCTCTGGAAGGGTCTAGAGCCTCCATTTTTGCGCACTGGTTGAAGTCTCGTGGCCCTCTGTCAGAGTCCAGAGTTTCAAGAAGATCGGAGGGGGTCAAAATTTCGGCCAAAAAAAAAAAGACAGTGTTACCCCTTATGTTTTTTTTTTCAGGTCCAAATTTTGACCTTCGATATCTCGGCTCTGGAAGGGTCTAGAGCCCCAATTTTTGCGCGCTGGTCGAAGTCTCGTGGCCCTCTGTCAGAATCCAGAGTTTCAAGAAGATCGGAGGGGGTCAAAATTTCGGCCAAAAAAAAAAATGACAGTGTTACCCCTTATGTTTTTTTTTCAGGTCCAAATTTTGACCTTCGATATCTCAGCTCTGGAAGGGTCTAGAGCCCCAATTTTTGCGCGTTGGTCGAAGTGTCATGGCCCTCTCTCAGAATCCAGAGTTTCAAGAAGATCGGAGGGGGTCAAAATTTCGGCCAAAAAAAATGACAGTGTTACCCCTTATGTTTTTTTTTCAGGTCCAAATTTTGACCTTCGATATCTCGGCTCTGGAAGGGTCTAGTGCCTCCTTTTTTGCGCGCTGGTCGAAGTCTCGTGGCCCTCTGTCAAAGTCCAGAGTTTCAAGAAGATCGGAGGGGGTCGAAATTTCGGCCAAAAAAAAATGACAGTGTTACCCCTTATGTTTTTTTTTCAGGTCCAAATTTTGACCTTCGATATCTCGGCTCTGGAAGGGTCTAGAGCCTCCATTTTTGCGCACTGGTTGAAGTCTCGTGGCCCTCTGTCAGAGTCCAGAGTTTCAAGAAGATCGGAGGGGGTCAAAATTTCGGCCAAAAAAAAAAAGACAGTGTTACCCCTTATGTTTTTTTTTTCAGGTCCAAATTTTGACCTTCGATATCTCGGCTCTGGAAGGGTCTAGAGCCCCAATTTTTGCGCGCTGGTCGAAGTCTCGTGGCCCTCTGTCAGAATCCAGAGTTTCAAGAAGATCGGAGGGGGTCAAAATTTCGGCCAAAAAAAAAATGACAGTGTTACCCCTTATGTTTTTTTTTCAGGTCCAAATTTTGACCTTCGATATCTCAGCTCTGGAAGGGTCTAGAGCCCCAATTTTTGCGCGTTGGTCGAAGTCTCGTGGCCCTCTGTCAGAATCCAGAGTTTCAAAAAGATCGGAGGGGGTCAAAATTTCGGCCAAAAAAAAAAATGACAGTGTTACCCCTTATGTTTTTTTTCAGGTCCAAATTTTGACCTTCGATATCTCGGCTCTCGAAGGGTCTAGAGCCTCAATTTTTGCGCGTTGGTCGAAGTCTCGTGGCCCTCTGTCAGAATCCAGAGTTTCAAGAAGATCGGAGGGGGTCAAAATTTCGGCCAAAAAAAAAAAATGACAGTGTTACCCCTTATGTTTTTTTTTCAGGTCCAAATTTTGACCTTCGATATCTCGGCTCTGGAAGGGTCTAGAGCCTCAATTTTTGCGCGTTGGTCGAAGTCTCGTGGCCCTCTGTCAGAATCCAGAGTTTCAAGAAGATCGGAGAGGGTCAAAATTTCGGCCAAAAAAAAAATGACAGTGTTACCCCTTATGTTTTTTTTTCAGGTCCAAATTTTGACCTTTGATATCTCGGCTCTGGAAGGGTCTAGAGCCTCCATTTTTGCGCGCTGGTCGAAGTCTCGTGGCCCTCTGTCAAAGTCCAGAGTTTCAAGAAGATCGGAGGGAGTCAAAATTTCGGCCAAAAAAAAATGACAGTGTTACCCCTTATGTTTTTTTTTTTCAGGTCCAAATTTTGACCTTCGATATCTCGGCTCTGGAAGGGTCTAGAGCCCCAATTTTTGCGCGCTGGTCGAAGTCTCGTGGCCCTCTGTCAGAATCCAGAGTTTCAAGAAGATCGGAGGGGGTCAAAATTTCGGCCAAAAAAAAAATGACAGTGTTACCCCTTATGTTTTTTTTTTCAGGTCCAAATTTTGACCTTCGATATCTCGGCTCTGGAAGGGTCTAGAGCCCCAATTTTTGCGCGTTGGTCGAAGTCTCGTGGCCCTCTGTCAGAATCCAGAGTTTCAAGAAGATCGGAGGGGGTCAAAATTTCGGCCAAAAAAAAATGACAGTGTTACCCCTTATGTTTTTTTTTCAGGTCCAAATTTTGACCTTCGATATCTCGGCTCTGGAAGGGTCTAGAGCCTCCATTTTTGCGCGCTGGTCGAAGTCTCGTGGCCCTCTGTCAGAGTCCAGAGTTTCAAGAAGATCGGAGGGGGTCAAAATTTCGGCCAAAAAAAAAAAATGACAGTGTTACCCCTTATGTTTTTTTTTTCAGGTCCAAATTTTGACCTTCGATATCTCGGCTCTGGAAGGGTCTAGAACCCCAATTTTTGCACGTTGGTCGAAGTCTCGTGGCCCTCTGTCAGAATCCAGAGTTTCAAGAAGATTGGAGGGGGTCAAAATTTCGGCCAAAAAAAAAAATGACAGTGTTACCCCTTATGTTTTTTTTTTCAGGTCCAAATTTTGACCTTCGATATCTCGGCTCTGGAAGGGTCTAGAGCCTCCATTTTTGCGCGCTGGTCGAAGTCTCGTGGCCCTCTGTCAGAGTCCTGAGTTTCAAGAAGATCGGAGGGGGTCAAAATTTCGGCCAAAAAAAAAAAATGACAGTGTTACCCCTTATGTTTTTTTTTCAGGTCCAAATTTTGACCTTTGATATCTCGGCTCTGGAAGGGTCTAGAGCCTCCATTTTTGCGCGCTGGTCGAAGTCTCGTGGCCCTCTGTCAAAGTCCAGAGTTTCAAGAAGATCGGAGGGAGTCAAAATTTCGGCCAAAAAAAAAATGACAGTGTTACCCCTTATGTTTTTTTTTCAGGTCCAAATTTTGACCTTCGATATCTCGGCTCTGGAAGGGTCTAGAGCCCCAATTTTTGCGCGCTGGTCGAAGTCTCGTGGCCCTCTGTCAGAATCCAGAGTTTCAAGAAGATCGGAGGGGGTCAAAATTTCGGCCAAAAAAAAAAATGACAGTGTTACCCCTTATGTTTTTTTTTTTCAGGTCCAAATTTTGACCTTCGATATCTCGGCTCTGGAAGGGTCTAGAGCCCCAATTTTTGCGCGTTGGTCGAAGTCTCGTGGCCCTCTGTCAGAATCCAGAGTTTCAAGAAGATCGGAGGGGGTCAAAATTTCGGCCAAAAAAAAAAATGACAGTGTTACCCCTTATGTTTTTTTTTTCAGGTCCAAATTTTGACCTTCGATATCTCGGCTCTGGAAGGGTCTAGAGCCTCCATTTTTGCGCGCTGGTCGAAGTCTCGTGGCCCTCTGTCAGAGTCCAGAGTTTCAAGAAGATCGGAGGGGGTCAAAATTTCGGCCAAAAAAAAAAAATGACAGTGTTACCCCTTATGTTTTTTTTTTCAGGTCCAAATTTTGACCTTCGATATCTTGGCTCTGGAAGGGTCTAGAACCCCAATTTTTGCACGTTGGTCGAAGTCTCGTGGCCCTCTGTCAGAATCCAGAGTTTCAAGAAGATTGGAGGGGGTCAAAATTTCGGCCAAAAAAAATGACAGTGTTACCCCTTATGTTTTTTTTTTCAGGTCCAAATTTTGACCTTCGATATCTCGGCTCTGGAAGGGTCTAGAGCCTCCATTTTTGCGTGCTGGTCGAAGTCTCGTGGCCCTCTGTCAGAGTCCTGAGTTTCAAGAAGATCGGAGGGGGTCAAAATTTCGGCCAAAAAAAAAAATGACAGTGTTACCCCTTATGTTTTTTTTTTCAGGTCCAAATTTTGACCTTCGATATCTCGGCTCTGGAAGGGTCTAGAGCCTCCATTTTTGCGCGTTGGTCGAAGTCTCATGGCCCTCTGTCAGAATCCAGAGTTTCAAGAAGATCGGAGGGGGTCAAAATTTCGGCCAAAAAAAAAAATGACAGTGTTACCCCTTATGTTTTTTTTTTCAGGTCCAAATTTTGACCTTCGATATCTCGGCTCTGGAAGGGTCTAGAGCCTCCATTTTTGCGCGCTGGTCGAAGTCTCGTGGCCCTCTGTCAGAATCCAGAGTTTCAAGAAGATCGGAGGGGGTCAAAATTTCGGCCAAAAAAAAAATGACAGTGTTACCCCTTATGTTTTTTTTTCAGGTCCAAATTTTGACCTTCGATATCTCGGCTCTGGAAGGGTCTAGAACCCCAATTTTTGCACGTTGGTCGAAGTCTCGTGGCCCTCTGTCAGAATCCAGAGTTTCAAGAAGATTGGAGGGGGTCAAAATTTCGGCCAAAAAAAAAATGACAGTGTTACCCCTTATGTTTTTTTTTCAGGTCCAAATTTTGACCTTCGATATCTCGGCTCTGGAAGGGTCTAGAGCCTCCATTTTTGCGCGCTGGTCGAAGTCTCGTGGCCCTCTGTCAGAGTCCTGAGTTTCAAGAAGATCGGAGGGGGTCAAAATTTCGGCCAAAAAAAAAATGACAGTGTTACCCCTTATGTTTTTTTTTCAGGTCCAAATTTTGACCTTCGATATCTCGGCTCTGGAAGGGTCTAGAGCCTCCATTTTTGCGCGTTGGTCGAAGTCTCGTGGCCCTCTGTCAGAATCCAGAGTTTCAAGAAGATCGGAGGGGGTCAAAATTTCGGCCAAAAAAAAATGACAGTGTTACCCCTTATGTTTTTTTTTTTCAGGTCCAAATTTTGACCTTCGATATCTCGGCTCTGGAAGGGTCTAGAGCCTCCATTTTTGCGCGCTGGTCGAAGTCTCGTGGCCCTCTGTCAGAATCCAGAGTTTCAAGAAGATCGGAGGGGGTCAAAATTTCGGCCAAAAAAAAAATGACAGTGTTACCCCTTATGTTTTTTTTTCAGGTCCAAATTTTGACCTTCGATATCTCGGCTCTGGAAGGGTCTAGAGCCTCAATTTTTGCGCGTTGGTCGAAGTCTCGTGGCCCTCTGTCAGAATCCAGAGTTTCAAGAAGATCGGAGGGGGTCTAAATTTCGGCCAAAAAAAAAAAATGACAGTGTTGCCCCTTATGTTTTTTTTTCAGGTCCAAATTTTGACCTTCGATATCTCGGCTCTGGAAGGGTCTAGAGCCCCAATTTTTGCGCGTTGGTCGAAGTCTCATGGCCCTCTGTCAGAATCCAGAGTTTCAAGAAGATCGGAGGGGGTCAAAATTTCGGCCAAAAAAAAAATGACAGTGTTACCCCTTATGTTTTTTTTTTCAGGTCCAAATTTTGACCTTCGATATCTCGGCTCTGGAAGGGTCTAGTGCCTCCTTTTTTGCGCGCTGGTCGAAGTCTCGTGGCCCTCTGTCAAAGTCCAGAGTTTCAAGAAGATCGGAGGGGGTCAAAACTTCGGCCAAAAAAAAATGACAGTGTTACCCCTTATGTTTTTTTTTTCAGGTCCAAATTTTGACCTTCGATATCTCGGCTCTGGAAGGGTCTAGAGCCCCAATTTTTGCGCGTTGGTCGAAGTCTCGTGGCCCTCTGTCAGAATCCAGAGTTTCAAGAAGATCGGAGGGGGTCAAAATTTCGGCCAAAAAAAAAATGACAGTGTTACCCCTTATGTTTTTTTTTTTCAGGTCCAAATTTTGACCTTCGATATCTCGGCTCTGGAAGGGTCTAGAGCCTCCATTTTTGCGCGCTGGTCGAAGTCTCGTGGCCCTCTGTCAGAGTCCAGAGTTTCAAGAAGATCGAAGGGGGTCAAAATTTCGGCCAAAAAAAAAAAAATGACAGTGTTACCCCTTATGTTTTTTTTTTCAGGTCCAAATTTTGACCTTCGATATCTCGGCTCTGGAAGGGTCTAGAGCCCCAATTTTTGCGCGTTGGTCAAAGTCTCATGGCCCTCTGTCAGATTCCAGAGTTTCAAGAAGATCGGAGGGGGTCAAAATTTCGGCCAAAAAAAAAATGACAGTGTTACCCCTTATGTTTTTTTTTTCAGGTCCAAATTTTGACCTTCGATATCTCGGCTCTGGAAGGGTCTAGTGCCTCCTTTTTTGCGCGCTGGTCGAAGTCTCGTGGCCCTCTGTCAAAGTCCAGAGTTTCAAGAAGATCGGAGGGGGTCAAAATTTCGGCCAAAAAAAAAATGACAGTGTTACCCCTTATGTTTTTTTTTCAGGTCCAAATTTTGACCTTCGATATCTCGGCTCTGGAAGGGTCTAGAGCCTCCATTTTTGCGCGCTGGTTGAAGTCTCGTGGCCCTCTGTCAGAGTCCAGAGTTTCAAGAAGATCGGAGGGGGTCAAAATTTCGGCCAAAAAAAAAAAGACAGTGTTACCCCTTATGTTTTTTTTTTCAGGTCCAAATTTTGACCTTCGATATCTCGGCTCTGGAAGGGTCTAGAGCCTCCATTTTTGCGCGCTGGTCGAAGTCTCGTGGCCCTCTGTCAGAGTTCAGAGTTTCAAGAAGATCGGAGGGGGTCAAAATTTCGGCCAAAAAAAAAAATGACAGTGTTACCCCTTATGTTTTTTTTTTTCAGGTCCAAATTTTGACCTTCGATATCTCGGCTCTGGAAGGGTCTAGAGCCTCAATTTTTGCGCGTTGGTCGAAGTCTCGTGGCCCTCTGTCAGAATCCAGAGTTTCAAGAAGATCGGAGGGGGTCAAAATTTCGGCCAAAAAAAAAATGACAGTGTTACCCCCTATGTTTTTTTTTCAGGTCCAAATTTTGACCTTCGATATCTCGGCTCTGGAAGGGTCTAGAGCCTCAATTTTTGCGCGTTGGTCGAAGTCTCGTGGCCCTCTGTCAGAATCCAGAGTTTCAAGAAGATTGGAGAGGGTCAAAATTTCGGCCAAAAAAAAAAAAATGACAGTGTTACCCCTTATGTTTTTTTTTCAGGTCCAAATTTTGACCTTCGATATCTCGGCTCTGGAAGGGTCTAGAGCCTCCATTTTTGCGCGCTGGTCGAAGTCTCGTGGCCCTCTGTCAGAGTCCAGAGTTTCAAGAAGATCGGAGGGGGTCAAAATTTCGGCCAAAAAAAAAAAAATGACAGTGTTACCCCTTATGTTTTTTTTTCAGGTCCAAATTTTGACCTTCGATATCTCGGCTCTGGAAGGGTCTAGAACCCCAATTTTTGCACGTTGGTCGAAGTCTCGTGGCCCTCTGTCAGAATCCAGAGTTTAAAGAAGATTGGAGGGGGTCAAAATTTCGGCCAAAAAAAAAATGACAGTGTTACCCCTTATGTTTTTTTTTTCAGGTCCAAATTTTGACCTTCGATATCTCGGCTCTGGAAGGGTCTAGAGCCTCCATTTTTGCGCGCTGGTCGAAGTCTCATGGCCCTCTGTCAGAGTCCTGAGTTTCAAGAAGATCGGAGGGGGTCAAAATTTCGGCCAAAAAAAAAAAATGTCAGTGTTACCCCTTATGTTTTTTTTTTCAGGTCCAAATTTTGACCTTCGATATCTCGGCTCTGGAAGGGTCTAGAGCCTCCATTTTTGCGCGTTGGTCTAAGTCTTGTGGCCCTCTGTCAGAATCCAGAGTTTCAAGAAGATCGGAGGGGCTCAAAATTTCGGCCAAAAAAAAATGACAGTGTTACCCCTTATGTTTTTTTTTTCAGGTCCAAATTTTGACCTTCGATATCTCGGCTCTGGAAGGGTCTAGAGCCTCCATTTTTGCGCGCTGGTCGAAGTCTCGTGGCCCTCTGTCAGAATCCAGAGTTTCAAGAAGATCGGAGGGGGTCAAAATTTCGGCCAAAAAAAAATGACAGTGTTACCCCTTATGTTTTTTTTTTTTCAGGTCCAAATTTTGACCTTCGATATCTCGGCTCTGGAAGGGTCTAGAGCCTCAATTTTTGCGCGTTGGTCGAAGTCTCGTGGCCCTCTGTCAGAATCCAGAGTTTCAAGAAGATCGGAGGGGGTCTAAATTTCGGCCAAAAAAAAAATGACAGTGTTGCCCCTTATGTTTTTTTTTTCAGGTCCAAATTTTGACCTTCGATATCTCGGCTCTGGAAGGGTCTAGAGCCTCAATTTTTGCGCGTTGGTCGAAGTCTCGTGGCCCTCTGTCAGAATCCAGAGTTTCAAGAAGATCGGAGAGGGTCAAAATTTCGGCCAAAAAAAAATGACAGTGTTACCCCTTATGTTTTTTTTTTCAGGTCCAAATTTTGACCTTTGATATCTCGGCTCTGGAAGGGTCTAGAGCCTCCATTTTTGCGCGCTGGTCGAAGTCTCGTGGCCCTCTGTCAAAGTCCAGAGTTTCAAGAAGATCGGAGGGAGTCAAAATTTCGGCCAAAAAAAAATGACAGTGTTACCCCTTATGTTTTTTTTTCAGGTCCAAATTTTGACCTTCGATATCTCGGCTCTGGAAGGGTCTAGAGCCCCAATTTTTGCGCGCTGGTCGAAGTCTCGTGGCCCTCTGTCAGAATCCAGAGTTTCAAGAAGATCGGAGGGGGTCAAAATTTCGGCCAAAAAAAAAATGACAGTGTTACCCCTTATGTTTTTTTTTTCAGGTCCAAATTTTGACCTTCGATATCTCGGCTCTGGAAGGGTCTAGAGCCCCAATTTTTGCGCGTTGGTCGAAGTCTCGTGGCCCTCTGTCAGAATCCAGAGTTTCAAGAAGATCGGAGGGGGTCAAAATTTCGGCCAAAAAAAAAATGACAGTGTTACCCCTTATGTTTTTTTTTCAGGTCCAAATTTTGACCTTCGATATCTCGGCTCTGGAAGGGTCTAGAGCCTCCATTTTTGCGCGCTGGTCGAAGTCTCGTGGCCCTCTGTCAGAGTCCAGAGTTTCAAGAAGATCGGAGGGGGTCAAAATTTCGGCCAAAAAAAAAATGACAGTGTTACCCCTTATGTTTTTTTTTCAGGTCCAAATTTTGACCTTCGATATCTTGGCTCTGGAAGGGTCTAGAACCCCAATTTTTGCACGTTGGTCGAAGTCTCGTGGCCCTCTGTCAGAATCCAGAGTTTCAAGAAGATTGGAGGGGGTCAAAATTTCGGCCAAAAAAAATGACAGTGTTACCCCTTATGTTTTTTTTTTCAGGTCCAAATTTTGACCTTCGATATCTCGGCTCTGGAAGGGTCTAGAGCCTCCATTTTTGCGCGCTGGTCGAAGTCTCGTGGCCCTCTGTCAGAGTCCTGAGTTTCAAGAAGATCGGAGGGGGTCAAAATTTCGGCCAAAAAAAAAAATGACAGTGTTACCCCTTATGTTTTTTTTTTCAGGTCCAAATTTTGACCTTCGATATCTCGGCTCTGGAAGGGTCTAGAGCCTCAATTTTTGCGCGTTGGTCGAAGTCTCGTGGCCCTCTGTCAGAATCCAGAGTTTCAAGAAGATCGGAGAGGGTCAAAATTTCGGCCAAAAAAAAATGACAGTGTTACCCCTTATGTTTTTTTTTTTTTCAGGTCCAAATTTTGACCTTTGATATCTCGGCTCTGGAAGGGTCTAGAGCCTCCATTTTTGCGCGCTGGTCGAAGTCTCGTGGCCCTCTGTCAAAGTCCAGAGTTTCAAGAAGACCGGAGGGAGTCAAAATTTCGGCCAAAAAAAAAATGACAGTGTTACCCCTTATGTTTTTTTTTCAGGTCCAAATTTTGACCTTCGATATCTCGGCTCTGGAAGGGTCTAGAGCCCCAATTTTTGCGCGCTGGTCGAAGTCTCGTGGCCCTCTGTCAGAATCCAGAGTTTCAAGAAGATCGGAGGGGGTCAAAATTTCGGCCAAAAAAAAAATGACAGTGTTACCCCTTATGTTTTTTTTTTCAGGTCCAAATTTTGACCTTCGATATCTCGGCTCTGGAAGGGTCTAGAGCCCCAATTTTTGCGCGTTGGTCGAAGTCTCGTGGCCCTCTGTCAGAATCCAGAGTTTCAAGAAGATCGGAGGGGGTCAAAATTTCGGCCAAAAAAAAAATGACAGTGTTACCCCTTATGTTTTTTTTTCAGGTCCAAATTTTGACCTTCGATATCTCGGCTCTGGAAGGGTCTAGAGCCTCCATTTTTGCGCGCTGGTCGAAGTCTCGTGGCCCTCTGTCAGAGTCCAGAGTTTCAAGAAGATCGGAGGGGGTCAAAATTTCGGCCAAAAAAAAAAATGACAGTGTTACCCCTTATGTTTTTTTTTCAGGTCCAAATTTTGACCTTCGATATCTTGGCTCTGGAAGGGTCTAGAACCCCAATTTTTGCACGTTGGTCGAAGTCTCGTGGCCCTCTGTCAGAATCCAGAGTTTCAAGAAGATTGGAGGGGGTCAAAATTTCGGCCAAAAAAAATGACAGTGTTACCCCTTATGTTTTTTTTTTTCAGGTCCAAATTTTGACCTTCGATATCTCGGCTCTGGAAGGGTCTAGAGCCTCCATTTTTGCGCGCTGGTCGAAGTCCCGTGGCCCTCTGTCAGAGTCCTGAGTTTCAAGAAGATCGGAGGGGGTCAAAATTTCGGCCAAAAAAAAAATGACAGTGTTACCCCTTATGTTTTTTTTTTCAGGTCCAAATTTTGACCTTCGATATCTCGGCTCTGGAAGGGTCTAGAGCCTCCATTTTTGCGCGTTGGTCGAAGTCTCATGGCCCTCTGTCAGAATCCAGAGTTTCAAGAAGATCGGAGGGGGTCAAAATTTCGGCCAAAAAAAAAATGACAGTGTTACCCCTTATGTTTTTTTTTTCAGGTCCAAATTTTGACCTTCGATATCTCGGCTCTGGAAGGGTCTAGAGCCTCCATTTTTGCGCGCTGGTCGAAGTCTCGTGGCCCTCTGTCAGAATCCAGAGTTTCAAGAAGATCGGAGGGGGTCAAAATTTCGGCCAAAAAAAAAATGACAGTGTTACCCCTTATGTTTTTTTTTCAGGTCCAAATTTTGACCTTCGATATCTCGGCTCTGGAAGGGTCTAGAGCCTCAATTTTTGCGCGTTGGTCGAAGTCTCGTGGCCCTCTGTCAGAATCCAGAGTTTCAAGAAGATCGGAGGGGGTCTAAATTTCGGCCAAAAAAAAAAAAATGACAGTGTTGCCCCTTATGTTTTTTTTTCAGGTCCAAATTTTGACCTTCGATATCTCGGCTCTGGAAGGGTCTAGAGCCCCAATTTTTGCGCGTTGGTCGAAGTGTCATGGCCCTCTCTCAGAATCCAGAGTTTCAAGAAGATCGGAGGGGGTCAAAATTTCGGCCAAAAAAAAAATGACAGTGTTACCCCTTATGTTTTTTTTTCAGGTCCAAATTTTGACCTTCGATATCTCGGCTCTGGAAGGGTCTAGTGCCTCCTTTTTTGCGCGCTGGTCGAAGTCTCGTGGCCCTCTGTCAAAGTCCAGAGTTTCAAGAAGATCGGAGGGGGTCAAAATTTCGGCCAAAAAAAAATGACAGTGTTACCCCTTATGTTTTTTTTTTCAGGTCCAAATTTTGACCTTCGATATCTCGGCTCTGGAAGGGTCTAGAGCCTCCATTTTTGCGCGCTGGTTGAAGTCTCGTGGCCCTCTGTCAGAGTCCAGAGTTTCAAGAAGATCGGAGGGGGTCAAAATTTCGGCCAAAAAAAAAAAATGACAGTGTTACCCCTTATGTTTTTTTTTTTCAGGTCCAAATTTTGACCTTCGATATCTCGGCTCTGGAAGGGTCTAGAGCCCCAATTTTTGCACGCTGGTCGAAGTCTCGTGGCCCTCTGTCAGAATCCAGAGTTTCAAGAAGATCGGAGGGGGTCAAAATTTTGGCCAAAAAAAAAAAATGACAGTGTTACCCCTTATGTTTTTTTTTCAGGTCCAAATTTTGACCTTCGATATCTCGGCTCTGGAAGGGTCTAGAGCCTCAATTTTTGCGCGTTGGTCGAAGTCTCGTGGCCCTCTGTCAGAATCCAGAGTTTCAAGAAGATCGGAGAGGGTCAAAATTTCGGCCAAAAAAAAAATGACAGTGTTACCCCTTATGTTTTTTTTTCAGGTCCAAATTTTGACCTTTGATATCTCGGCTCTGGAAGGGTCTAGAGCCTCAATTTTTGCGCGCTGGTCGAAGTCTCGTGGCCCTCTGTCAAAGTCCAGAGTTTCAAGAAGATCGGAGGGAGTCAAAATTTCGGCCAAAAAAAAATGACAGTGTTACCCCTTATGTTTTTTTTTTCAGGTCCAAATTTTGACCTTCGATATCTCGGCTCTGGAAGGGTCTAGAGCCCCAATTTTTGCGCGCTGGTCGAAGTCTCGTGGCCCTCTGTCAGAATCCAGAGTTTCAAGAAGATCGGAGGGGGTCAAAATTTCGGCCAAAAAAAAAATGACAGTGTTACCCCTTATGTTTTTTTTTTTTCAGGTCCAAATTTTGACCTTCGATATCTCGGCTCTGGAAGGGTCTAGAGCCTCCATTTTTGCGCGCTGGTCGAAGTCTCGTGGCCCTCTGTCAGAGTCCAGAGTTTCAAGAAGATCGAAGGGGGTCAAAATTTCGGCCAAAAAAAAAAAAAATGACAGTGTTACCCCTTATGTTTTTTTTTCAGGTCCAAATTTTGACCTTCGATATCTCGGCTCTGGAAGGGTCTAGAGCCCCAATTTTTGCGCGTTGGTCAAAGTCTCATGGCCCTCTGTCAGATTCCAGAGTTTCAAGAAGATCGGAGGGGGTCAAAATTTCGGCCAAAAAAAAAATGACAGTGTTACCCCTTATGTTTTTTTTTTCAGGTCCAAATTTTGACCTTCGATATCTCGGCTCTGGAAGGGTCTAGTGCCTCCTTTTTTGCGCGCTGGTCGAAGTCTCGTGGCCCTCTGTCAAAGTCCAGAGTTTCAAGAAGATCGGAGGGGGTCAAAATTTCGGCCAAAAAAAAAATGACAGTGTTACCCCTTATGTTTTTTTTTCAGGTCCAAATTTTGACCTTCGATATCTCGGCTCTGGAAGGGTCTAGAGCCTCCATTTTTGCGCGCTGGTTGAAGTCTCGTGGCCCTCTGTCAGAGTCCAGAGTTTCAAGAAGATCGGAGGGGGTCAAAATTTCGGCCAAAAAAAAAAAGACAGTGTTACCCCTTATGTTTTTTTTTTCAGGTCCAAATTTTGACCTTCGATATCTCGGCTCTGGAAGGGTCTAGAGCCTCCATTTTTGCGCGCTGGTCGAAGTCTCGTGGCCCTCTGTCAGAGTTCAGAGTTTCAAGAAGATCGGAGGGGGTCAAAATTTCGGCCAAAAAAAAAAATGACAGTGTTACCCCTTATGTTTTTTTTTTTCAGGTCCAAATTTTGACCTTCGATATCTCGGCTCTGGAAGGGTCTAGAGCCTCAATTTTTGCGCGTTGGTCGAAGTCTCGTGGCCCTCTGTCAGAATCCAGAGTTTCAAGAAGATCGGAGGGGGTCAAAATTTCGGCCAAAAAAAAAATGACAGTGTTACCCCCTATGTTTTTTTTTCAGGTCCAAATTTTGACCTTCGATATCTCGGCTCTGGAAGGGTCTAGAGCCTCAATTTTTGCGCGTTGGTCGAAGTCTCGTGGCCCTCTGTCAGAATCCAGAGTTTCAAGAAGATTGGAGAGGGTCAAAATTTCGGCCAAAAAAAAAAAAATGACAGTGTTACCCCTTATGTTTTTTTTTCAGGTCCAAATTTTGACCTTCGATATCTCGGCTCTGGAAGGGTCTAGAGCCTCCATTTTTGCGCGCTGGTCGAAGTCTCGTGGCCCTCTGTCAGAGTCCAGAGTTTCAAGAAGATCGGAGGGGGTCAAAATTTCGGCCAAAAAAAAAAAAATGACAGTGTTACCCCTTATGTTTTTTTTTCAGGTCCAAATTTTGACCTTCGATATCTCGGCTCTGGAAGGGTCTAGAACCCCAATTTTTGCACGTTGGTCGAAGTCTCGTGGCCCTCTGTCAGAATCCAGAGTTTAAAGAAGATTGGAGGGGGTCAAAATTTCGGCCAAAAAAAAATGACAGTGTTACCCCTTATGTTTTTTTTTTCAGGTCCAAATTTTGACCTTCGATATCTCGGCTCTGGAAGGGTCTAGAGCCTCCATTTTTGCGCGCTGGTCGAAGTCTCATGGCCCTCTGTCAGAGTCCTGAGTTTCAAGAAGATCGGAGGGGGTCAAAATTTCGGCCAAAAAAAAAAAATGTCAGTGTTACCCCTTATGTTTTTTTTTTCAGGTCCAAATTTTGACCTTCGATATCTCGGCTCTGGAAGGGTCTAGAGCCTCCATTTTTGCGCGTTGGTCTAAGTCTTGTGGCCCTCTGTCAGAATCCAGAGTTTCAAGAAGATCGGAGGGGCTCAAAATTTCGGCCAAAAAAAAATGACAGTGTTACCCCTTATGTTTTTTTTTTCAGGTCCAAATTTTGACCTTCGATATCTCGGCTCTGGAAGGGTCTAGAGCCTCCATTTTTGCGCGCTGGTCGAAGTCTCGTGGCCCTCTGTCAGAATCCAGAGTTTCAAGAAGATCGGAGGGGGTCAAAATTTCGGCCAAAAAAAAATGACAGTGTTACCCCTTATGTTTTTTTTTTTTCAGGTCCAAATTTTGACCTTCGATATCTCGGCTCTGGAAGGGTCTAGAGCCTCAATTTTTGCGCGTTGGTCGAAGTCTCGTGGCCCTCTGTCAGAATCCAGAGTTTCAAGAAGATCGGAGGGGGTCTAAATTTCGGCCAAAAAAAAAAATGACAGTGTTGCCCCTTATGTTTTTTTTTTCAGGTCCAAATTTTGACCTTCGATATCTCGGCTCTGGAAGGGTCTAGAGCCTCAATTTTTGCGCGTTGGTCGAAGTCTCGTGGCCCTCTGTCAGAATCCAGAGTTTCAAGAAGATCGGAGAGGGTCAAAATTTCGGCCAAAAAAAAATGACAGTGTTACCCCTTATGTTTTTTTTTTTCAGGTCCAAATTTTGACCTTTGATATCTCGGCTCTGGAAGGGTCTAGAGCCTCCATTTTTGCGCGCTGGTCGAAGTCTCGTGGCCCTCTGTCAAAGTCCAGAGTTTCAAGAAGATCGGAGGGAGTCAAAATTTCGGCCAAAAAAAAAATGACAGTGTTACCCCTTATGTTTTTTTTTTCAGGTCCAAATTTTGACCTTCGATATCTCGGCTCTGGAAGGGTCTAGAGCCCCAATTTTTGCGCGCTGGTCGAAGTCTCGTGGCCCTCTGTCAGAATCCAGAGTTTCAAGAAGATCGGAGGGGGTCAAAATTTCGGCCAAAAAAAAAAATGACAGTGTTACCCCTTATGTTTTTTTTTTCAGGTCCAAATTTTGACCTTCGATATCTCGGCTCTGGAAGGGTCTAGAGCCCCAATTTTTGCGCGTTGGTCGAAGTCTCGTGGCCCTCTGTCAGAATCCAGAGTTTCAAGAAGATCGGAGGGGGTCAAAATTTCGGCCAAAAAAAAAATGACAGTGTTACCCCTTATGTTTTTTTTTCAGGTCCAAATTTTGACCTTCGATATCTCGGCTCTGGAAGGGTCTAGAGCCTCCATTTTTGCGCGCTGGTCGAAGTCTCGTGGCCCTCTGTCAGAGTCCAGAGTTTCAAGAAGATCGGAGGGGGTCAAAATTTCGGCCAAAAAAAAAAATGACAGTGTTACCCCTTATGTTTTTTTTTCAGGTCCAAATTTTGACCTTCGATATCTTGGCTCTGGAAGGGTCTAGAACCCCAATTTTTGCACGTTGGTCGAAGTCTCGTGGCCCTCTGTCAGAATCCAGAGTTTCAAGAAGATTGGAGGGGGTCAAAATTTCGGCCAAAAAAAATGACAGTGTTACCCCTTATGTTTTTTTTTTCAGGTCCAAATTTTGACCTTCGATATCTCGGCTCTGGAAGGGTCTAGAGCCTCCATTTTTGCGCGCTGGTCGAAGTCTCGTGGCCCTCTGTCAGAGTCCTGAGTTTCAAGAAGATCGGAGGGGGTCAAAATTTCGGCCAAAAAAAAAAAATGACAGTGTTACCCCTTATGTTTTTTTTTTCAGGTCCAAATTTTGACCTTCGATATCTCGGCTCTGGAAGGGTCTAGAGCCTCCATTTTTGCGCGTTGGTCGAAGTCTCATGGCCCTCTGTCAGAATCCAGAGTTTCAAGAAGATCGGAGGGGGTCAAAATTTCGGCCAAAAAAAAAATGACAGTGTTACCCCTTATGTTTTTTTTTTCAGGTCCAAATTTTGACCTTCGATATCTCGGCTCTGGAAGGGTCTAGAGCCTCCATTTTTGCGCGCTGGTCGAAGTCTCGTGGCCCTCTGTCAGAATCCAGAGTTTCAAGAAGATCGGAGGGGGTCTAAATTTCGGCCAAAAAAAAAAATGACAGTGTTGCCCCTTATGTTTTTTTTTTCAGGTCCAAATTTTGACCTTCGATATCTCGGCTCTGGAAGGGTCTAGAGCCTCAATTTTTGCGCGTTGGTCGAAGTCTCGTGGCCCTCTGTCAGAATCCAGAGTTTCAAGAAGATCGGAGAGGGTCAAAATTTTGGCCAAAAAAAAATGACAGTGTTACCCCTTATGTTTTTTTTTTTTCAGGTCCAAATTTTGACCTTTGATATCTCGGCTCTGGAAGGGTCTAGAGCCTCCATTTTTGCGCGCTGGTCGAAGTCTCGTGGCCCTCTGTCAAAGTCCAGAGTTTCAAGAAGACCGGAGGGAGTCAAAATTTCGGCCAAAAAAAAAATGACAGTGTTACCCCTTATGTTTTTTTTTCAGGTCCAAATTTTGACCTTCGATATCTCGGCTCTGGAAGGGTCTAGAGCCCCAATTTTTGCGCGCTGGTCGAAGTCTCGTGGCCCTCTGTCAGAATCCAGAGTTTCAAGAAGATCGGAGGGGGTCAAAATTTCGGCCAAAAAAAAAATGACAGTGTTACCCCTTATGTTTTTTTTTTCAGGTCCAAATTTTGACCTTCGATATCTCGGCTCTGGAAGGGTCTAGAGCCCCAATTTTTGCGCGTTGGTCGAAGTCTCGTGGCCCTCTGTCAGAATCCAGAGTTTCAAGAAGATCGGAGGGGGTCAAAATTTCGGCCAAAAAAAAAATGACAGTGTTACCCCTTATGTTTTTTTTTTCAGGTCCAAATTTTGACCTTCGATATCTCGGCTCTGGAAGGGTCTAGAGCCTCCATTTTTGCGCGCTGGTCGAAGTCTCGTGGCCCTCTGTCAGAGTCCAGAGTTTCAAGAAGATCGGAGGGGGTCAAAATTTCGGCCAAAAAAAAAAATGACAGTGTTACCCCTTATGTTTTTTTTTCAGGTCCAAATTTTGACCTTCGATATCTTGGCTCTGGAAGGGTCTAGAGCCTCCATTTTTGCGCGCTGGTCGAAGTCCCGTGGCCCTCTGTCAGAGTCCTGAGTTTCAAGAAGATCGGAGGGGGTCAAAATTTCGGCCAAAAAAAAAATGACAGTGTTACCCCTTATGTTTTTTTTTTCAGGTCCAAATTTTGACCTTCGATATCTCGGCTCTGGAAGGGTCTAGAGCCTCCATTTTTGCGCGTTGGTCGAAGTCTCATGGCCCTCTGTCAGAATCCAGAGTTTCAAGAAGATCGGAGGGGGTCAAAATTTCGGCCAAAAAAAAAATGACAGTGTTACCCCTTATGTTTTTTTTTTCAGGTCCAAATTTTGACCTTCGATATCTCGGCTCTGGAAGGGTCTAGAGCCTCCATTTTTGCGCGCTGGTCGAAGTCTCGTGGCCCTCTGTCAGAATCCAGAGTTTCAAGAAGATCGGAGGGGGTCAAAATTTCGGCCAAAAAAAAAATGACAGTGTTACCCCTTATGTTTTTTTTTCAGGTCCAAATTTTGACCTTCGATATCTCGGCTCTGGAAGGGTCTAGAGCCTCAATTTTTGCGCGTTGGTCGAAGTCTCGTGGCCCTCTGTCAGAATCCAGAGTTTCAAGAAGATCGGAGGGGGTCTAAATTTCGGCCAAAAAAAAAAAATGACAGTGTTGCCCCTTATGTTTTTTTTTCAGGTCCAAATTTTGACCTTCGATATCTCGGCTCTGGAAGGGTCTAGAGCCCCAATTTTTGCGCGTTGGTCGAAGTGTCATGGCCCTCTCTCAGAATCCAGAGTTTCAAGAAGATCGGAGGGGGTCAAAATTTCGGCCAAAAAAAAAATGACAGTGTTACCCCTTATGTTTTTTTTTCAGGTCCAAATTTTGACCTTCGATATCTCGGCTCTGGAAGGGTCTAGTGCCTCCTTTTTTGCGCGCTGGTCGAAGTCTCGTGGCCCTCTGTCAAAGTCCAGAGTTTCAAGAAGATCGGAGGGGGTCAAAATTTCGGCCAAAAAAAAATGACAGTGTTACCCCTTATGTTTTTTTTTCAGGTCCAAATTTTGACCTTCGATATCTCGGCTCTGGAAGGGTCTAGAGCCTCCATTTTTGCGCGCTGGTTGAAGTCTCGTGGCCCTCTGTCAGAGTCCAGAGTTTCAAGAAGATCGGAGGGGGTCAAAATTTCGGCCAAAAAAAAAAATGACAGTGTTACCCCTTATGTTTTTTTTTTTCAGGTCCAAATTTTGACCTTCGATATCTCGGCTCTGGAAGGGTCTAGAGCCCCAATTTTTGCGCGCTGGTCGAAGTCTCGTGGCCCTCTGTCAGAATCCAGAGTTTCAAGAAGATCGGAGGGGGTCAAAATTTTGGCCAAAAAAAAAAAATGACAGTGTTACCCCTTATGTTTTTTTTTCAGGTCCAAATTTTGACCTTCGATATCTCGGCTCTGGAAGGGTCTAGAGCCTCAATTTTTGCGCGTTGGTCGAAGTCTCGTGGCCCTCTGTCAGAATCCAGAGTTTCAAGAAGATCGGAGAGGGTCAAAATTTCGGCCAAAAAAAAAATGACAGTGTTACCCCTTATGTTTTTTTTTCAGGTCCAAATTTTGACCTTTGATATCTCGGCTCTGGAAGGGTCTAGAGCCTCAATTTTTGCGCGCTGGTCGAAGTCTCGTGGCCCTCTGTCAAAGTCCAGAGTTTCAAGAAGATCGGAGGGAGTCAAAATTTCGGCCAAAAAAAAATGACAGTGTTACCCCTTATGTTTTTTTTTTCAGGTCCAAATTTTGACCTTCGATATCTCGGCTCTGGAAGGGTCTAGAGCCCCAATTTTTGCGCGCTGGTCGAAGTCTCGTGGCCCTCTGTCAGAATCCAGAGTTTCAAGAAGATCGGAGGGCGTCAAAATTTCGGCCAAAAAAAAAATGACAGTGTTACCCCTTATGTTTTTTTTTTTCAGGTCCAAATTTTGACCTTCGATATCTCGGCTCTGGAAGGGTCTAGAGCCTCCATTTTTGCGCGCTGGTCGAAGTCTCGTGGCCCTCTGTCAGAGTCCAGAGTTTCAAGAAGATCGAAGGGGGTCAAAATTTCGGCCAAAAAAAAAAAAATGACAGTGTTACCCCTTATGTTTTTTTTTCAGGTCCAAATTTTGACCTTCGATATCTCGGCTCTGGAAGGGTCTAGAGCCCCAATTTTTGCGCGTTGGTCAAAGTCTCATGGCCCTCTGTCAGATTCCAGAGTTTCAAGAAGATCGGAGGGGGTCAAAATTTCGGCCAAAAAAAAAATGACAGTGTTACCCCTTATGTTTTTTTTTTCAGGTCCAAATTTTGACCTTCGATATCTCGGCTCTGGAAGGGTCTAGTGCCTCCTTTTTTGCGCGCTGGTCGAAGTCTCGTGGCCCTCTGTCAAAGTCCAGAGTTTCAAGAAGATCGGAGGGGGTCAAAATTTCGGCCAAAAAAAAAATGACAGTGTTACCCCTTATGTTTTTTTTTCAGGTCCAAATTTTGACCTTCGATATCTCGGCTCTGGAAGGGTCTAGAGCCTCCATTTTTGCGTGCTGGTTGAAGTCTCGTGGCCCTCTGTCAGAGTCCAGAGTTTCAAGAAGATCGGAGGGGGTCAAAATTTCGGCCAAAAAAAAAAAAGACAGTGTTACCCCTTATGTTTTTTTTTTCAGGTCCAAATTTTGACCTTCGATATCTCGGCTCTGGAAGGGTCTAGAGCCTCCATTTTTGCGCGCTGGTCGAAGTCTCGTGGCCCTCTGTCAGAGTTCAGAGTTTCAAGAAGATCGGAGGGGGTCAAAATTTCGGCCAAAAAAAAAAATGACAGTGTTACCCCTTATGTTTTTTTTTTTCAGGTCCAAATTTTGACCTTCGATATCTCGGCTCTGGAAGGGTCTAGAGCCTCAATTTTTGCGCGTTGGTCGAAGTCTCGTGGCCCTCTGTCAGAATCCAGAGTTTCAAGAAGATCGGAGGGGGTCAAAATTTCGGCCAAAAAAAAAATGACAGTGTTACCCCCTATGTTTTTTTTTCAGGTCCAAATTTTGACCTTCGATATCTCGGCTCTGGAAGGGTCTAGAGCCTCAATTTTTGCGCGTTGGTCGAAGTCTCGTGGCCCTCTGTCAGAATCCAGAGTTTCAAGAAGATTGGAGAGGGTCAAAATTTCGGCCAAAAAAAAAAAAATGACAGTGTTACCCCTTATGTTTTTTTTTCAGGTCCAAATTTTGACCTTCGATATCTCGGCTCTGGAAGGGTCTAGAGCCTCCATTTTTGCGCGCTGGTCGAAGTCTCGTGGCCCTCTGTCAGAGTCCAGAGTTTCAAGAAGATCGGAGGGGGTCAAAATTTCGGCCAAAAAAAAAAAATGACAGTGTTACCCCTTATGTTTTTTTTTCAGGTCCAAATTTTGACCTTCGATATCTCGGCTCTGGAAGGGTCTAGAACCCCAATTTTTGCACGTTGGTCGAAGTCTCGTGGCCCTCTGTCAGAATCCAGAGTTTAAAGAAGATTGGAGGGGGTCAAAATTTCGGCCAAAAAAAAATGACAGTGTTACCCCTTATGTTTTTTTTTTCAGGTCCAAATTTTGACCTTCGATATCTCGGCTCTGGAAGGGTCTAGAGCCTCCATTTTTGCGCGCTGGTCGAAGTCTCATGGCCCTCTGTCAGAGTCCTGAGTTTCAAGAAGATCGGAGGGGGTCAAAATTTCGGCCAAAAAAAAAAAATGTCAGTGTTACCCCTTATGTTTTTTTTTTCAGGTCCAAATTTTGACCTTCGATATCTCGGCTCTGGAAGGGTCTAGAGCCTCCATTTTTGCGCGTTGGTCTAAGTCTTGTGGCCCTCTGTCAGAATCCAGAGTTTCAAGAAGATCGGAGGGGCTCAAAATTTCGGCCAAAAAAAAATGACAGTGTTACCCCTTATGTTTTTTTTTTTCAGGTCCAAATTTTGACCTTCGATATCTCGGCTCTGGAAGGGTCTAGAGCCTCCATTTTTGCGCGCTGGTCGAAGTCTCGTGGCCCTCTGTCAGAATCCAGAGTTTCAAGAAGATCGGAGGGGGTCAAAATTTCGGCCAAAAAAAAAAGACAGTGTTACCCCTTATGTTTTTTTTTTTCAGGTCCAAATTTTGACCTTCGATATCTCGGCTCTGGAAGGGTCTAGAGCCTCAATTTTTGCGCGTTGGTCGAAGTCTCGTGGCCCTCTGTCAGAATCCAGAGTTTCAAGAAGATCGGAGGGGGTCTAAATTTCGGCCAAAAAAAAAAATGACAGTGTTACCCCTTATGTTTTTTTTTTCAGGTCCAAATTTTGACCTTCGATATCTCGGCTCTGGAAGGGTCTAGAGCCTCAATTTTTGCGCGTTGGTCGAAGTCTCGTGGCCCTCTGTCAGAATCCAGAGTTTCAAGAAGATCGGAGAGGGTCAAAATTTCGGCCAAAAAAAAATGACAGTGTTACCCCTTATGTTTTTTTTTTTCAGGTCCAAATTTTGACCTTTGATATCTCGGCTCTGGAAGGGTCTAGAGCCTCCATTTTTGCGCGCTGGTCGAAGTCTCGTGGCCCTCTGTCAAAGTCCAGAGTTTCAAGAAGATCGGAGGGAGTCAAAATTTCGGCCAAAAAAAAAATGACAGTGTTACCCCTTATGTTTTTTTTTTCAGGTCCAAATTTTGACCTTCGATATCTCGGCTCTGGAAGGGTCTAGAGCCCCAATTTTTGCGCGCTGGTCGAAGTCTCGTGGCCCTCTGTCAGAATCCAGAGTTTCAAGAAGATCGGAGGGGGTCAAAATTTCGGCCAAAAAAAAAAATGACAGTGTTACCCCTTATGTTTTTTTTTTCAGGTCCAAATTTTGACCTTCGATATCTCGGCTCTGGAAGGGTCTAGAGCCCCAATTTTTGCGCGTTGGTCGAAGTCTCGTGGCCCTCTGTCAGAATCCAGAGTTTCAAGAAGATCGGAGGGGGTCAAAATTTCGGCCAAAAAAAAAATGACAGTGTTACCCCTTATGTTTTTTTTTCAGGTCCAAATTTTGACCTTCGATATCTCGGCTCTGGAAGGGTCTAGAGCCTCCATTTTTGCGCGCTGGTCGAAGTCTCGTGGCCCTCTGTCAGAGTCCAGAGTTTCAAGAAGATCGGAGGGGGTCAAAATTTCGGCCAAAAAAAAAAATGACAGTGTTACCCCTTATGTTTTTTTTTCAGGTCCAAATTTTGACCTTCGATATCTTGGCTCTGGAAGGGTCTAGAACCCCAATTTTTGCACGTTGGTCGAAGTCTCGTGGCCCTCTGTCAGAATCCAGAGTTTCAAGAAGATTGGAGGGGGTCAAAATTTCGGCCAAAAAAAATGACAGTGTTACCCCTTATGTTTTTTTTTTCAGGTCCAAATTTTGACCTTCGATATCTCGGCTCTGGAAGGGTCTAGAGCCTCCATTTTTGCGCGCTGGTCGAAGTCTCGTGGCCCTCTGTCAGAGTCCTGAGTTTCAAGAAGATCGGAGGGGGTCAAAATTTCGGCCAAAAAAAAAATGACAGTGTTACCCCTTATGTTTTTTTTTTCAGGTCCAAATTTTGACCTTCGATATCTCGGCTCTGGAAGGGTCTAGAGCCTCCATTTTTGCGCGTTGGTCGAAGTCTCATGGCCCTCTGTCAGAATCCAGAGTTTCAAGAAGATCGGAGGGGGTCAAAATTTCGGCCAAAAAAAAAATGACAGTGTTACCCCTTATGTTTTTTTTTCAGGTCCAAATTTTGACCTTCGATATCTCGGCTCTGGAAGGGTCTAGAGCCTCCATTTTTGCGCGCTGGTCGAAGTCTCGTGGCCCTCTGTCAGAATCCAGAGTTTCAAGAAGATCGGAGGGGGTCTAAATTTCGGCCAAAAAAAAAATGACAGTGTTGCCCCTTATGTTTTTTTTTTCAGGTCCAAATTTTGACCTTCGATATCTCGGCTCTGGAAGGGTCTAGAGCCTCAATTTTTGCGCGTTGGTCGAAGTCTCGTGGCCCTCTGTCAGAATCCAGAGTTTCAAGAAGATCGGAGAGGGTCAAAATTTCGGCCAAAAAAAAATGACAGTGTTACCCCTTATGTTTTTTTTTTTTTTCAGGTCCAAATTTTGACCTTTAAAATCTCGGCTCTGGAAGGGTCTAGAGCCTCCATTTTTGCTCGCTGGTCGAAGTCTCGTGGCCCTCTGTCAAAGTCCAGAGTTTCAAGAAGATCGGAGGGAGTCAAAATTTCGGCCAAAAAAAAAATGACAGTGTTACCCCTTATGTTTTTTTTTCAGGTCCAAATTTTGACCTTCGATATCTCGGCTCTGGAAGGGTCTAGAGCCCCAATTTTTGCGCGCTGGTCGAAGTCTCGTGGCCCTCTGTCAGAATCCAGAGTTTCAAGAAGATCGGAGGGGGTCAAAATTTCGGCCAAAAAAAAAATGACAGTGTTACCCCTTATGTTTTTTTTTTCAGGTCCAAATTTTGACCTTCGATATCTCGGCTCTGGAAGGGTCTAGAGCCCCAATTTTTGCGCGTTGGTCGAAGTCTCGTGGCCCTCTGTCAGAATCCAGAGTTTCAAGAAGATCGGAGGGGGTCAAAATTTCGGCCAAAAAAAAAATGACAGTGTTACCCCTTATGTTTTTTTTTCAGGTCCAAATTTTGACCTTCGATATCTCGGCTCTGGAAGGGTCTAGAGCCTCCATTTTTGCGCGCTGGTCGAAGTCTCGTGGCCCTCTGTCAGAGTCCAGAGTTTCAAGAAGATCGGAGGGGGTCAAAATTTCGGCCAAAAAAAAAAATGACAGTGTTACCCCTTATGTTTTTTTTTCAGGTCCAAATTTTGACCTTCGATATCTTGGCTCTGGAAGGGTCTAGAACCCCAATTTTTGCACGTTGGTCGAAGTCTCGTGGCCCTCTGTCAGAATCCAGAGTTTCAAGAAGATTGGAGGGGGTCAAAATTTCGGCCAAAAAAAATGACAGTGTTACCCCTTATGTTTTTTTTTTTCAGGTCCAAATTTTGACCTTCGATATCTCGGCTCTGGAAGGGTCTAGAGCCTCCATTTTTGCGCGCTGGTCGAAGTCCCGTGGCCCTCTGTCAGAGTCCTGAGTTTCAAGAAGATCGGAGGGGGTCAAAATTTCGGCCAAAAAAAAAATGACAGTGTTACCCCTTATGTTTTTTTTTTCAGGTCCAAATTTTGACCTTCGATATCTCGGCTCTGGAAGGGTCTAGAGCCTCCATTTTTGCGCGTTGGTCGAAGTCTCATGGCCCTCTGTCAGAATCCAGAGTTTCAAGAAGATCGGAGGGGGTCAAAATTTCGGCCAAAAAAAAAATGACAGTGTTACCCCTTATGTTTTTTTTTTCAGGTCCAAATTTTGACCTTCGATATCTCGGCTCTGGAAGGGTCTAGAGCCTCCATTTTTGCGCGCTGGTCGAAGTCTCGTGGCCCTCTGTCAGAATCCAGAGTTTCAAGAAGATCGGAGGGGGTCAAAATTTCGGCCAAAAAAAAAATGACAGTGTTACCCCTTATGTTTTTTTTTCAGGTCCAAATTTTGACCTTCGATATCTCGGCTCTGGAAGGGTCTAGAGCCTCAATTTTTGCGCGTTGGTCGAAGTCTCGTGGCCCTCTGTCAGAATCCAGAGTTTCAAGAAGATCGGAGGGGGTCTAAATTTCGGCCAAAAAAAAAAAAATGACAGTGTTGCCCCTTATGTTTTTTTTTCAGGTCCAAATTTTGACCTTCGATATCTCGGCTCTGGAAGGGTCTAGAGCCCCAATTTTTGCGCGTTGGTCGAAGTGTCATGGCCCTCTCTCAGAATCCAGAGTTTCAAGAAGATCGGAGGGGGTCAAAATTTCGGCCAAAAAAAAATGACAGTGTTACCCCTTATGTTTTTTTTTCAGGTCCAAATTTTGACCTTCGATATCTCGGCTCTGGAAGGGTCTAGTGCCTCCTTTTTTGCGCGCTGGTCGAAGTCTCGTGGCCCTCTGTCAAAGTCCAGAGTTTCAAGAAGATCGGAGGGGGTCAAAATTTCGGCCAAAAAAAAATGACAGTGTTACCCCTTATGTTTTTTTTTCAGGTCCAAATTTTGACCTTCGATATCTCGGCTCTGGAAGGGTCTAGAGCCTCCATTTTTGCGCGCTGGTTGAAGTCTCGTGGCCCTCTGTCAGAGTCCAGAGTTTCAAGAAGATCGGAGGGGGTCAAAATTTCGGCCAAAAAAAAAAATGACAGTGTTACCCCTTATGTTTTTTTTTTCAGGTCCAAATTTTGACCTTCGATATCTCGGCTCTGGAAGGGTCTAGAGCCCCAATTTTTGCGCGCTGGTCGAAGTCTCGTGGCCCTCTGTCAGAATCCAGAGTTTCAAGAAGATCGGAGGGGGTCAAAATTTTGGCCAAAAAAAAAAAATGACAGTGTTACCCCTTATGTTTTTTTTTCAGGTCCAAATTTTGACCTTCGATATCTCGGCTCTGGAAGGGTCTAGAGCCTCAATTTTTGCGCGTTGGTCGAAGTCTCGTGGCCCTCTGTCAGAATCCAGAGTTTCAAGAAGATCGGAGAGGGTCAAAATTTCGGCCAAAAAAAAAATGACAATGTTACCCCTTATGTTTTTTTTTCAGGTCCAAATTTTGACCTTTGATATCTCGGCTCTGGAAGGGTCTAGAGCCTCAATTTTTGCGCGCTGGTCGAAGTCTCGTGGCCCTCTGTCAAAGTCCAGAGTTTCAAGAAGATCGGAGGGAGTCAAAATTTCGGCCAAAAAAAAAATGACAGTGTTACCCCTTATGTTTTTTTTTTCAGGTCCAAATTTTGACCTTCGATATCTCGGCTCTGGAAGGGTCTAGAGCCCCAATTTTTGCGCGCTGGTCGAAGTCTCGTGGCCCTCTGTCAGAATCCAGAGTTTCAAGAAGATCGGAGGGGGTCAAAATTTCGGCCAAAAAAAAATGACAGTGTTACCCCTTATGTTTTTTTTTCAGGTCCAAATTTTGACCTTCGATATCTCGGCTCTGGAAGGGTCTAGAGCCCCAATTTTTGCGCGTTGGTCGAAGTCTCGTGGCCCTCTGTCAGAATCCAGAGTTTCAAGAAGATCGGAGGGGGTCAAAATTTCGGCCAAAAAAAAATGACAGTGTTACCCCTTATGTTTTTTTTTCAGGTCCAAATTTTGACCTTCGATATCTCGGCTCTGGAAGGGTCTAGAGCCTCCATTTTTGCGCGCTGGTCGAAGTCTCATGGCCCTCTGTCAGAGTCCAGAGTTTCAAGAAGATCGGAGGGGGTCAAAATTTTGGCCAAAAAAAAAATGACAGTGTTACCCCTTATGTTTTTTTTTTCAGGTCCAAATTTTGACCTTCGATATCTCGGCTCTGGAAGGGTCTAGAACCCCAATTTTTGCACGTTGGTCGAAGTCTCGTGGCCCTCTGTCAGAATCCAGAGTTTCAAGAAGATCGGAGGGGGTCAAAATTTCGGCCAAAAAAAAAATGACAGTGTTACCCCTTATGTTTTTTTTTCAGGTCCAAATTTTGACCTTCGATATCTCGGCTCTGGAAGGGTCTAGAGCCTCCATTTTTGCGCGCTGGTCGAAGTCTCGTGGCCCTCTGTCAGAGTCCAGAGTTTCAAGAAGATCGGAGGGGGTCAAAATTTCGGCCAAAAAAAAAAAAATGACAGTGTTACCCCTTATGTTTTTTTTCAGGTCCAAATTTTGACTTTCGATATCTCGGCTCTGGAAGGGTCTAGAACCCCAATTTTTGCACGTTGGTCGAAGTCTCGTGGCCCTCTGTCAGAATCCAGAGTTTCAAGAAGATTGGAGGGGGTCAAAATTTCGGCCAAAAAAAATGACAGTGTTACCCCTTATGTTTTTTTTTCAGGTCCAAATTTTGACCTTCGATATCTCGGCTCTGGAAGGGTCTAGAGCCTCCATTTTTGCGCGTTGGTCGAAGTCTCGTGGCCCTCTGTCAGAATCCAGAGTTTCAAGAAGATCGGAGGGGGTCAAAATTTCGGCCAAAAAAAAAAATGACAGTGTTACCCCTTATGTTTTTTTTTTCAGGTCCAAATTTTGACCTTCGATATCTCGGCTCTGGAAGGGTCTAGAGCCTCCATTTTTGCGCGCTGGTCGAAGTCTCGTGGCCCTCTGTCAGAATCCAGAGTTTCAAGAAGATCGGAGGGGGTCAAAATTTCGGCCAAAAAAAAATGACAGTGTTACCCCTTATGTTTTTTTTTCAGGTCCAAATTTTGACCCCCTCCGATCTTTTTGAAACTCTGGATTCTGACAGAGGGCCACGAGACTTCGACCAACGCGCAAAAATTGGGGCTCTAGACCCTTCCAGAGCTGAGATATCGAAGGTCAAAATTTGGACCTGAAAAAAAAACATAAGGGGTAACACTGTCATTTTTTTTTTGACCGAAATTTTGACCCCTCCGATCTTCTTGAAACTCTGGATTCTGACAGAGGGCCACGAGACTTCGACCAGCGCGCAAAAATTGGGGCTCTAGACCCTTCCAGAGCCGAGATATCGAAGGTCAAAAATTTGGACCTGAAAAAAAAAACATAAGTGGTAACACTGTCATTTTTTTTTTGGCCGAAATTTTGACCCCCTCCGATCTTCTTGATACTCTGGACTTTGACAGAGGGCCACGAGACTTCGACCAGCGCGCAAAAATGGAGGCTCTAGACCCTTCCAGAGGGTCTAAACCCTTATGTGATTTGAACCCTTCCAGAGCTGAGATATTGAAACTCAAAATTTTGACCAGAAAAAAAAATGACAGTGTTACCCCTTATGTTTTTTTCGGGGGGTGAAAAATTAAGTTTCTCCAATCTTCTCAAAACTCTGGATTCTGATAGAGTGCCACGACACATGGACCTGGGTGCAAAAATTGAGGATGTAGACCCTTCCAGAGCTGAGATATTGAAACTCAAAATTTTGACCAGAAAAAAATAATGACAGTGTTACCCCTTATGTTTTTTTTCGGGGGGTGAAAAATTAAGTTTCTCCAATCTTCTCAAAACTCTGGATTATGATAGAGGGCCACGAGACATGGACCTGGGTACAAAAATTGAGGCTGTAGACCCTTCCAGAGCTGAGATATTGCAACTCAAAATTTTGACCAGAAAAAAAAAATGACAGTGTTACCCCTTATGTTTTTTTTCGGGGGGTGAAAAATTAAGTTTCTCCAATCTTCTCAAAACTCTGGATTCTGATAGAGGGCCACGACACATGGACCTGGGTGCAAAAATTGAGGATGTAGA
Source organism: Cyprinella venusta (assembly GCA_038021265.1). Classification (NCBI taxonomy): domain Eukaryota; kingdom Metazoa; phylum Chordata; class Actinopteri; order Cypriniformes; family Leuciscidae; genus Cyprinella; species Cyprinella venusta. The sequence goes on along the minus strand of CM075873.1, from coordinate 17,798,887 downwards.
CCCTTCCAGAGCTGAGATATTGAAACTCAAAATTTTGACCAGAAAAAAAAAATGACAGTGTTATCCTTATGTTTTTTTTCGGGGGGTGAAAAATTAAGTTTCTCCAATCTTCTCAAAACTCTGGATTCTGATAGAGGCCCACGAGACATGGACTTGGGTGCAAAAATTGAGGCTGTAGACCCTTCCAGAGCTGAGATATTGAAACTCAAAATTTTGACCAGAAAAAAAAAATGACAGTGTTACCCCTTATGTTTTTTTTTTTCGGGGGGTGAAAAATTAAGTTTCTCCAATCTTCTCAAAACTCTGGATTCTGATAGAGGGCCACGAGACATGGACCTGGCTGGGTGCAAAAATTGAGGCTCTATACCCTTCCAGAGCTGAGATATTGAAGCTCAAAATTTTGACAAAACACCAAAACACCTCTTTGCAATAAAATGCTTTATTTTGAATGGTTTTGTCCAAATAAAAAAGACATGTCTGCAAAATAAAGTGAAAGAGTGGAAGCTTGAATGGCTCAGTGGTTAGAGTGTTACTCTATCATGTTGATAGAGTGAGCATTTGTGAGAGTGAGAGTTTGATTGTTTAAGACAAAAAAAAAAAAAAAAGAGGTGTGTGAGGGCTGAAGGTCCAGTGGCTCAGTGGTGTGAGTGTCAGTCTCTCGTGTGGAGAATCCAGGTTTGAGTCTCTTGATGGTAAACATTTTTAGTTTGAATGGTTTGGTCCAAATAAAAGAACAAATCTTCAGGAAGGACATCTAACTGTAAGTGGTTCAGTGGTAAAAAGCGTTGCTGTTCTGTGTTGAAAATCCTGGTTCAAATCTCACTTTTGCGGGTGAAATTACTTTAGTGTTATTTTTTGAGACAAACAGAAATATTGAAATGAAGAAGCTCCTGTGGCTCAGTGGTTTGAGTGTTGTGATTCCAAGTGGGAAACCAGGGTTCAAGCCTCACTCTTATCATGCTTTAGTTTCAACGGGTTTGTCCAAGAGAGAAAAAGACATGCTCCCAAAAAATTAAGTATGAGTGTGTATGAAGAGTTCAGATGCAAAAGCCTCTAAGTGCCATTTGAAATTTTCTTCTAAAATGATCATTTTTATCAAGCTTGTATATTTAAGTTCAGTAATTTCACTTAAATAACAATTAATAGGTAATCTTCATTGCCATTTAAGTAAAATTACTGAACTTAAATATACAAGCTTGATAAAAATGATTATTTTAGAAGAAAATTTCAAATGGCACTTAGAGGCTTTTGCATCTGAACTCTTCGTATGGTCCAGTGGCTCAGTGGTGTGAGCGTTGCGCTCTTGTGTGGAGAATCCTGGTTCGACTCTCTTGTTGGTAAAACTCTTCTTTCACCGGTTTGGTCCAAATAAAGAAGATATGCTCCCAAAATAAGAAGTTTGAGTGTGGATGGTCCAGTGGCTCAGTGGTCTGAGTGTTGTGATTCCATGTGGGAAACCAGGGTTCGAGCCTCACTCTTATTGTGCTTTAGTTTTCAACGGGTTTGTCCAAGAGAGAAAAAGACATGCTCCCAAAAAATTAAGTATGAGTATGTATGGTCCCGTGGCTCAGTGGTGTGAGCATTGCGCTCTCGTGTGGAGAATCCTGGTTCGAGTCTCTTGTTGGTAAAACTCTTCTTTCACCGGTTTGGTCCAAATAAAGAAGACATGCTCCCAAAAAAAAGAAGTTTGAGTGTGGATGGTCCAGTGGCTCCGTGGTTGAGCTCTCACTCCCGAATCGGGAGGTTGGGATGTTCCTGGTTCAAGACCGGGCTGGACCGTGAAGCATGGTTGCGTTGACAAACATCCTCCAGATCTGCAGCTGGGGGACGAGAGACGGTCAGGACACGAAGGGGGGAGGAAATAACCTAACTCCTCCCCCTGGGGATTTCTGGGACGATATCCAGCAGCGGTGTTGCTGCAGAGAGAGGCATTTTTTTGTGGGACTTAACCAAAATTTTAATTTTGGAATACATAAAATGTACACTACATTAGCATGCACAAAAAAATATTTTATTTCTTACCTCATACACACTATTATCTATAGATCTCATCCTAGATACTCCTCCGTCCTGCAACCATCACTTGCTTCATTGTCCAGCCTAGTCTTGAACCAGGAACCTCCCAACTGGGGAGTGAGAGCTCACCCACTGAGCCACTGGACCATCCACACACATACTTAATTTTTTGGGAGCAAGTCTTTTTCTCTCTTGGACAAACCCCTTGAAACTAAAGCATGGTAAGAGTGAGGCTCAAACCCTGGTTTCCCACATGGAACCATAACACTCAGACCACTGAGCCACTGGAGCTTGCACACTCACTCTCCTTTTTTTGGGAGCATGTGGACGAGTTGGGAACATGTCGACTTCGACAATCCAGTGAAACTAAAGCATCACAAAAGTGTGATTCGAATCCAGGTTTCCCACATGGAATCACAAGACTCAGACCACTGAGCCACTGGACCACACACGCTCACACTTCCTTTTTGGGAACATGTCTTTCTTGGACAAAGCCAGTGAAACTAAAGCATGGTAAGAGTGTGGCTCGAACCCTGGTTTTCCACATGAAACCATAACACTCAGACCACTGAGCCACTGTAGCTTGCACACTCACTCTTCTTTTTTTGGGAGCATGTCTTACTTCGACAATCCAGTGAAACTAAAGCGTTACAAGAGTGTGATTTGAACCCAGGTTTCCCACATGGAATCACAACACTCAGACCAGCTCTGGAAGGGTCTACAGCCTCAATTTTTGCACCCAGGTCCATATCTCGTGGCCCTCTATCAGAATCCAGAGTTTTGAAAAGATTGGAGAAACTTAATTTTTCACCCCCCGAAAAAAAACATAAGGGGTAACACTGTCATTTTTTTTTCTGGTCAAAATTTTGGGTTTCAATATCTCAGCTCTGGAAGGGTCTACAGCCTTAATTTTTGCACCCAGGTCCGTGTCTCGTGGCCGTCTATCAGAATCCAGAGTTTTGAGAAGATTGGAGAAACTTAATTTTTCACCCCCCGAAAAAAAACATAAGGGGTAACACTGTCATTTTTTTTTTCTGGTCAAAATTTTGAGTTTCAATATCTCAGCTCTGGAAGGGTCTACAGCCTCAATTTTTGCACCCAGGTCCATATCTCGTGGCCCTCTATCAGAATCCAGAGTTTTGAAAAGATTGGAGAAACTTAATTTTTCACCCCCCGAAAAAAAACATAAGGGGTAACACTATCATTTTTTTTTTCTGGTCAAAATTTTGAGTTTCAATATCTTTGCTCTGGAAGGGTCTACAGCCTCAATTTTTGCACCCAGGTCCATGTCTCGTGGCCCTCTATCAGAATCCAGAGTTTTGAGAAGATTGGAGAAACTTAATTTTTCACCCCCCGAAAAAAAACATAAGGGGTAACACTGTCATTTTTTTTTCTGGTCAAAATTTTGAGTTTCAATATCTCAGCTCTGAAAGGGTCTACAGCCTCAATTTTTGCACCCAGGTCCATGTCTCGTGGCCCTCTATCAGAATCCAGAGTTTTGAGAAGATTGGAGAAACTTAATTTTTCACCCCCCGAAAAAAAACATAAGGGGTAACACTGTCATTTTTTTTTCTGGTCAAAATTTTGAGTTTCAATATCTCAGCTCTGGAAGTGTCTACAGCCTCAATTTACAAATGTACAATACATGAAATGTACACTACATTAGCATGCACAAGAGTCAAAAAACGACAGTGTTACCTTATGTTTTTTTTTCAGGTCAAAACTTTGACATCCGATATCTCGGCTCTGGAAGGGTATAGAGCCTCCATTTTTGCGCGCTGGTCGAAGTCTAGTGGCCCTCTGTCAGAATCCAGAGTTTCAAGAAGATCGGAGGGGGTCAAAATTTCGGCCAAAAACGACAGTGTTACCCCTTCTGTTTTTTTTTCAGGTCAAAACTTTGACATCCTATATCTCGGCTCTGGAAGGGTCTAGAGCCTCCATTTTTGCGCGCTGGTCGAAGTCTCGTGGCCCTCTGTCAGAATCCAGAGTTTCAAGAAGATCGGAGGGGGTCAAAATTTCGGCCAAAAACGACAGTGTTACCCCTTATGTTTTTTTTCAGGTCAAAACTTTGACATCCGATATCTCGGCTCTGGAAGGGTCTAGAGCCTCCATTTTTGCGCGCTGGTCGAAGTCTCGTGGCCCTCTGTCAGAATCCAGAGTTTCAAGAAGATCGGAGGGGGTCAAAATTTCGGCCAAAAACGACAGTGTTACCCCTTATGTTTTTTTTTCAGGTCAAAACTTTGACATCCGATATCTCGGCTCTGGAAGGGTCTAGAGCCTCCAATTTTGCGCGCTGGTCGAAGTCTCGTGGCCCTCTGTCAGAATCCAGAGTTTCAAGAAGATCGGAGGGGGTCAAAATTTTGGCCAAAAACGACAGTGTTACCCCTTATGTTTTTTTTTCAGGTCAAAACTTTGACATCCGATATCTCGGCTCTGGAAGGGTCTAGAGCCTCCATTTTTGCGCGCTGGTCGAAGTCTCGTGGCCCTCTGTCAGAATCCAGAGTTTCAAGAAGATCGGAGGCGGTCAAAATTTCGGCCAAAAACGACAGTGTTAACCCTTATGTTTTTTTTTTTCAGGTCAAAACTTTGACATCCGATATCTCGGCTCTGGAAGGGTCTAGAGCCTCAATTTTTGCGCGCTGGTCGAAGTCTCGTGGCCCTCTGTCAGAATCCAGAGTTTCAAGACGATCGGAGGGGGTCAAAATTTTGGCCAAAAACGACAGTGTTACCCCTTGTGTTTTTTTTTCAGGTCAAAACTTTGACATCCGATATCTCGGCTCTGGAAGGGTCTAGAGCCTCCATTTTTGCGCGCTGGTCGAAGTCTCGTGGCCCTCTGTCAGAATCCAGAGTTTCAAGAAGATCGGAGGGGGTCAAAATTTCGGCCAAAAACGACAGTGTTACCCCTTATGTTTTTTTTTCAGGTCGAAACTTTGACATCCGATATCTCGGCTCTGGAAGGGTCTAGAGCCTCCATTTTTGCGCGCTGGTCGAAGTCTCGTGGCCCTCTGTCAGAATCCAGAGTTTCAAGAAGATCGGAGGGGGTCAAAATTTCGGCCAAAAACGACAGTGTTACCCCTTATGTTTTTTTTTTTCAGGTCAAAACTTTGACATCCGATATCTCAGCTCTGGAAGGGTCTAGAGCCTCCATTTTTGCGCGCTGGTCGAAGTCTCGTGGCCCTCTGTCAGAATCCAGAGTTTCAAGAAGATCGGAGGGGGTCAAAATTTCGGCCAAAAACGACAGTGTTACCCCTTATGTTTTTTTTTCAGGTCAAAACTTTGACATCCGATATCTCGGCTCTGGAAGGGTCTAGAGCCTCAATTTTTGCACGCTGGTCGAAGTCTCGTGGCCCTCTGTCAGAATCCAGAGTTTCAAGAAGATCGGAGGGGGTCAAAATTTCGGCCAAAAACGACAGTGTTACCCCTTATGTTTTTTTTTTTTCAGGTCAAAATTTTGACATCCGATATCTCGGCTCTGGAAGGGTCTAGAGCCTCCATTTTTGCGCGCTGGTCGAAGTCTCGTGGCCCTCTGTCAGAATCCAGAGTTTCAAGAAGATCAGAGGGGGTCAAAATTTCAGCCAAAAACAACAGTGTTACCCCTTATGTTTTTTTTTCAGGTCAAAACTTTGACATCCGATATCTCGGCTCTGGAAGGGTCTAGAGCATCCATTTTTGCGCGCTGGTCGAAGTCTCGTGGCCCTCTGTCAGAATCCAGAGTTTCAAGAAGATCGGAGGGGGTCAAAATTTCGGCCAAAAACGACAGTGTTACCCCTTATGTTTTTTTTTTTCAGGTCAAAACTTTGACATCCGATATCTCGGCTCTGGAAGGGTCTAGAGCCTCCATTTTTGCGCGCTGGTCGAAGTCTCGTGGCCCTCTGTCAGAATCCAGAGTTTCAAGTAGATCGGAGGGGGTCAAAATTTCGGCCAAAAACGACAGTGTTACCCCTTATGTTTTTTTTTTCAGGTCAAAACTTTGACATCCGATATCTCAGCTCTGGAAGGGTCTAGAGCCTCCATTTTTGCGCGCTGGTCGAAGTCTCGTGGCCCTCTGTCAGAATCCAGAGTTTCAAGAAGATCGGAGGGGGTCAAAATTTTGGCCAAAAACGACAGTGTTACCCCTTATGTTTTTTTTTCAGGTCAAAACTTTGACATCCGATATCTCGGCTCTGGAAGGGTCTAGAGCCTCCATTTTTGCGCGCTGGTCGAAGTCTCGTGGCCCTCTGTCAGAATCCAGAGTTTCAAGAAGATCGGAGGGGGTCAAAATTTCGGCCAAAAACGACAGTGTTACCCCTTATGTTTTTTTTTCAGGTCGAAACTTTGACATCCGATATCTCGGCTCTGGAAGGGTCTAGAGCCTCCATTTTTGCGCGCTGGTCGAAGTCTCGTGGCCCTCTGTCAGAATCCAGAGTTTCAAGAAGATCGGAGGGGGTCAAAATTTCGGCCAAAAACGACAGTGTTACCCCTTATGTTTTTTTTTTCAGGTCAAAACTTTGACATCCGATATCTCAGCTCTGGAAGGGTCTAGAGCCTCCATTTTTGCGCGCTGGTCGAAGTCTCGTGGCCCTCTGTCAGAATCCAGAGTTTCAAGAAGATCGGAGGGGGTCAAAATTTCGGCCAAAAACGACAGTGTTACCCCTTATGTTTTTTTTCAGGTCAAAACTTTGACATCCGATATCTCGGCTCTGGAAGGGTCTAGAGCCTCAATTTTTGCACGCTGGTCGAAGTCTCGTGGCCCTCTGTCAGAATCCAGAGTTTCAAGAAGATCGGAGGGGGTCAAAATTTCGGCCAAAAACGACAGTGTTACCCCTTATGTTTTTTTTTTTCAGGTCAAAACTTTGACATCCGATATCTCGGCTCTGGAAGGGTCTAGAGCCTCCATTTTTGCGCGCTGGTCGAAGTCTCGTGGCCCTCTGTCAGAATCCAGAGTTTCAAGAAGATCAGAGGGGGTCAAAATTTCAGCCAAAAACGACAGTGTTACCCCTTATGTTTTTTTTTCAGGTCAAAACTTTGACATCCGATATCTCGGCTCTGGAAGGGTCTAGAGCATCCATTTTTGCGCGCTGGTCGAAGTCTCGTGGCCCTCTGTCAGAATCCAGAGTTTCAAGAAGATCGGAGGGGGTCAAAATTTCGGCCAAAAACGACAGTGTTACCCCTTATGTTTTTTTTTTCAGGTCAAAACTTTGACATCCGATATCTCGGCTCTGGGAGGGTCTAGAGCCTCCATTTTTGCGCGCTGGTCGAAGTCTCGTGGCCCTCTGTCAGAATCCAGAGTTTCAAGTAGATCGGAGGGGGTCAAAATTTCGGCCAAAAACGACAGTGTTACCCCTTATGTTTTTTTTTTTTCAGGTCAAAACTTTGACATCCGATATCTCAGCTCTGGAAGGGTCTAGAGCCTCCATTTTTGCGCGCTGGTCGAAGTCTCGTGGCCCTCTGTCAGAATCCAGAGTTTCAAGAAGATCGGAGGGGGTCAAAATTTCGGCCAAAAACGACAGTGTTACCCCTTATGTTTTTTTCAGGTCAAAACTTTGACATCCGATATCTCGGCTCTGGAAGGGTCTAGAGCCTCAATTTTTGCACGCTGGTCGAAGTCTCGTGGCCCTCTGTCAGAATCCAGAGTTTCAAGAAGATCGGAGGGGGTCAAAATTTCGGCCAAAAACGACAGTGTTACCCCTTATGTTTTTTTTTCAGGTCAAAACTTTGACATCCGATATCTCGGCTCTGGAAGGGTCTAGAGCCTCCATTTTTGCGCGCTGGTCGAAGTCTCATGGCCCTCTGTCAGAATCCAGAGTTTCAAGAAGATCAGAGGGGGTCAAAATTTCAGCCAAAAACGACAGTGTTACCCCTTATGTTTTTTTTTTCAGGTCAAAACTTTGACATCCGATATCTCGGCTCTGGAAGGGTCTAGAGCATCCATTTTTGCGCGCTGGTCGAAGTCTCGTGGCCCTCTGTCAGAATCCAGAGTTTCAAGAAGATCGGAGGGGGTCAAAATTTCGGCCAAAAACGACAGTGTTACCCCTTATGTTTTTTTTTTTTCAGGTCAAAACTTTGACATCCGATATCTCGGCTCTGGAAGGGTCTAGAGCCTCCATTTTTGCGCGCTGGTCGAAGTCTCGTGGCCCTCTGTCAGAATCCAGAGTTTCAAGAAGATCGGAGGGGGTCAAAATTTCGGCCAAAAACGACAGTGTTACCCCTTATGTTTTTTTCTCAGGTCAAAACTTTGACATCCGATATCTCGGCTCTGGAAGGGTCTAGAGCCTCCATTTTTGCGCGCTGGTCGAAGTCTCGTGGCCCTCTGTCATAATCCAGAGTTTCAAGAAGATCGGAGGGGGTCAAAATTTCGGCCAAAAACGACAGTGTTACCCCTTATGTTTTTTTTTTTTTCAGGTCAAAACTTTGACATCCGATATCTCGGCTCTGGAAGGGTCTAGAGCCTCCATTTTTGCGCGCTGGTCGAAGTCTCGTGGCCCTCTGTCAGAATCCAGAGTTTCAAGAAGATCGGAGGGGGTCAAAATTTCGGCCAAAAACGACAGTGTTACCCCTTATGTTTTTTTTTTTTCAGGTCAAAACTTTGACATCCGATATCTCGGCTCTGGAAGGGTCTAGAGCCTCCATTTTTGCGCGCTGGTCGAAGTCTCGTGGCCCTCTGTCAGAATCCAGAGTTTCAAGAAGATCGGAGGGGGTCAAAATTTCGGCCAAAAACGACAGTGTTACCCCTTATGTTTTTTTTTCAGGTCAAAACTTTGACATCCGATATCTCGGCTCTGGAAGGGTCTAGAGCCTCCGTTTTTGCGCGCTGGTCGAAGTCTCGTGGCCCTCTGTCAGAATCCAGAGTTTCAAGAAGATCGGATGGGGTCAAAATTTTGGCCAAAAACGACAGTGTTACCCCTTATGTTTTTTTTTCAGGTCAAAACTTTGACATCCGATATCTCGGCTCTGGAAGGGTCTAGAGCCTCCATTTTTGCGCGCTGGTCGAAGTCTCGTGGCCCTCTGTCAGAATCCAGAGTTTCAAGAAGATCGGAGGGGGTCAAAATTTCGGCCAAAAACGACAGTGTTACCCCTTATGTTTTTTTTTCAGGTCAAAACTTTGACATCCGATATCTCGGCTCTGGAAGGGTCTAGAGCCTCCATTTTTGCGCGCTGGTCGAAGTCTCGTGGCCCTCTGTCAGAATCCAGAGTTTCAAGAAGATCGGAGGGGGTCAAAATTTCGGCCAAAAACCACAGTGTTACCCCTTATGTTTTTTTTTCAGGTCAAAACTTTGACATCCGATATCTCGGCTCTGGAAGGGTCTAGAGCCTCCATTTTTGCGCGCTGGTCGAAGTCTCGTGGCCCTCTGTCAGAATCCAGAGTTTCAAGACGATCGGAGGGGGTCAAAATTTTGGCCAAAAACGACAGTGTTACCCCTTGTGTTTTTTTTTCAGGTCAAAACTTTGACATCCGATATCTCGGCTCTGGAAGGGTCTAGAGCCTCCATTTTTGCGCGCTGGTCGAAGTCTCGTGGCCCTCTGTCAGAATCCAGAGTTTCAAGAAGATCGGAGGGGGTCAAAATATCGGCCAAAAACGACAGTGTTACCCCTTATGTTTTTTTTTCAGGTCGAAACTTTGACATCCGATATCTCGGCTCTGGAAGGGTCTAGAGCCTCCATTTTTGCGCGCTGGTCGAAGTCTCGTGGCCCTCTGTCAGAATCCAGAGTTTCAAGAAGATCGGAGGGGGTCAAAATTTCGTCCAAAAACGACAGTGTTACCCCTTATGTTTTTTTTTCAGGTCAAAACTTTGACATCCGATATCTCGGCTCTGGAAGGGTCTAGAGCCTCCATTTTTGCGCGCTGGTCGAAGTCTCGTGGCCCTCTGTCAGAATCCAGAGTTTCAAGAAGATCAGAGGGGGTCAAAATTTCGGCCAAAAACGACAGTGTTACCCCTTATGTTTTTTTTTTCAGGTCAAAACTTTGACATCCGATATCTCGGCTCTGGAAGGGTCTAGAGCCTCCATTTTTGCGCGCTGGTCGAAGTCTCGTGGCCCTCTGTCCGAATCCAGAGTTTCAAGAAGATCGAAGGGGGTCAAAATTTCGGCCAAAAACGACAGTGTTACCCCTTACATTTTTTTTTCAGGTCAAAACTTTGACATCCGATATCTCGGCTCTGGAAGGGTCTAGAGCCTCCATTTTTGCGCGCTGGTCGAAGTCTCGTGGCCCTCTGTCAGAATCCAGAGTTTCAAGAAGATCGGAGGGGGTCAAAATTTCGGCCAAAAACGACAGTGTTACCCCTTATGTTTTTTTTTTCAGGTCAAAACTTTGACATCCGATATCTCAGCTCTGGAAGGGTCTAGAGCCTCCATTTTTGCGCGCTGGTCGAAGTCTCGTGGCCCTCTGTCAGAATCCAGAGTTTCAAGAAGATCGGAGGGGGTCAAAATTTCGGCCAAAAACGACAGTGTTACCCCTTATGTTTTTTTTTTCAGGTCAAAACTTTGACATCCGATATCTCGGCTCTGGAAGGGTCTAGAGCCTCCATTTTTGCGCGCTGGTCGAAGTCTTGTGGCCCTCTGTCAGAATCCAGAGTTTCAAGAAGATCGGAGGGGGTCAAAATTTCAGCCAAAAACGACAGTGTTACCCCTTATGTTTTTTTTTCAGGTCAAAACTTTGACATCCGATATCTCGGCTCTGGAAGGGTCTAGAGCCTCCATTTTTGCGCGCTGGTCGAAGTCTCATGGCCCTCTGTCAGAATCCAGAGTTTCAAGAAGATCAGAGGGGGTCAAAATTTCAGCCAAAAACGACAGTGTTACCCCTTATGTTTTTTTTTTCAGGTCAAAACTTTGACATCCGATATCTCGGCTCTGGAAGGGTCTAGAGCATCCATTTTTGCGCGCTGGTCGAAGTCTCGTGGCCCTCTGTCAGAATCCAGAGTTTCAAGAAGATCGGAGGGGGTCAAAATTTCGGCCAAAAACGACAGTGTTACCCCTTATGTTTTTTTTTTTTCAGGTCAAAACTTTGACATCCGATATCTCGGCTCTGGAAGGGTCTAGAGCCTCCATTTTTGCGCGCTGGTCGAAGTCTCGTGGCCCTCTGTCAGAATCCAGAGTTTCAAGAAGATCGGAGGGGGTCAAAATTTCGGCCAAAAACGACAGTGTTACCCCTTATGTTTTTTTTCTCAGGTCAAAACTTTGACATCCGATATCTCGGCTCTGGAAGGGTCTAGAGCCTCCATTTTTGCGCGCTGGTCGAAGTCTCGTGGCCCTCTGTCAGAATCCAGAGTTTCAAGAAGATCGGAGGGGGTCAAAATTTCGGCCAAAAACGACAGTGTTACCCCTTATGTTTTTTTTTTTTCAGGTCAAAACTTTGACATCCGATATCTCGGCTCTGGAAGGGTCTAGAGCCTCCATTTTTGCGCGCTGGTCGAAGTCTCGTGGCCCTCTGTCAGAATCCAGAGTTTCAAGAAGATCGGAGGGGGTCAAAATTTCGGCCAAAAACGACAGTGTTACCCCTTATGTTTTTTTTTTTTCAGGTCAAAACTTTGACATCCGATATCTCGGCTCTGGAAGGGTCTAGAGCCTCCATTTTTGCGCGCTGGTCGAAGTCTCGTGGCCCTCTGTCAGAATCCAGAGTTTCAAGAAGATCGGAGGGGGTCAAAATTTCGGCCAAAAACGACAGTGTTACCCCTTATGTTTTTTTTTCAGGTCAAAACTTTGACATCCGATATCTCGGCTCTGGAAGGGTCTAGAGCCTCCGTTTTTGCGCGCTGGTCGAAGTCTCGTGGCCCTCTGTCAGAATCCAGAGTTTCAAGAAGATCGGATGGGGTCAAAATTTTGGCCAAAAACGACAGTGTTACCCCTTATGTTTTTTTTTCAGGTCAAAACTTTGACATCCGATATCTCGGCTCTGGAAGGGTCTAGAGCCTCCATTTTTGCGCGCTGGTCGAAGTCTCGTGGCCCTCTGTCAGAATCCAGAGTTTCAAGAAGATCGGAGGGGGTCAAAATTTCGGCCAAAAACGACAGTGTTACCCCTTATGTTTTTTTTTCAGGTCAAAACTTTGACATCCGATATCTCGGCTCTGGAAGGGTCTAGAGCCTCCATTTTTGCGCGCTGGTCGAAGTCTCGTGGCCCTCTGTCAGAATCCAGAGTTTCAAGAAGATCGGAGGGGGTCAAAATTTCGGCCAAAAACCACAGTGTTACCCCTTATGTTTTTTTTTCAGGTCAAAACTTTGACATCCGATATCTCGGCTCTGGAAGGGTCTAGAGCCTCCATTTTTGCGCGCTGGTCGAAGTCTCGTGGCCCTCTGTCAGAATCCAGAGTTTCAAGACGATCGGAGGGGGTCAAAATTTTGGCCAAAAACGACAGTGTTACCCCTTGTGTTTTTTTTTTCAGGTCAAAACTTTGACATCCGATATCTCGGCTCTGGAAGGGTCTAGAGCCTCCATTTTTGCGCGCTGGTCGAAGTCTCGTGGCCCTCTGTCAGAATCCAGAGTTTCAAGAAGATCGGAGGGGGTCAAAATATCGGCCAAAAACGACAGTGTTACCCCTTATGTTTTTTTTTCAGGTCGAAACTTTGACATCCGATATCTCGGCTCTGGAAGGGTCTAGAGCCTCCATTTTTGCGCGCTGGTCGAAGTCTCGTGGCCCTCTGTCAGAATCCAGAGTTTCAAGAAGATCGGAGGGGGTCAAAATTTCGTCCAAAAACGACAGTGTTACCCCTTATGTTTTTTTTTCAGGTCAAAACTTTGACATCCGATATCTCGGCTCTGGAAGGGTCTAGAGCCTCCATTTTTGCGCGCTGGTCGAAGTCTCGTGGCCCTCTGTCAGAATCCAGAGTTTCAAGAAGATCAGAGGGGGTCAAAATTTCGGCCAAAAACGACAGTGTTACCCCTTATGTTTTTTTTTTCAGGTCAAAACTTTGACATCCGATATCTCGGCTCTGGAAGGGTCTAGAGCCTCCATTTTTGCGCGCTGGTCGAAGTCTCGTGGCCCTCTGTCAGAATCCAGAGTTTCAAGAAGATCGAAGGGGGTCAAAATTTCGGCCAAAAACGACAGTGTTACCCCTTACATTTTTTTTTCAGGTCAAAACTTTGACATCCGATATCTCGGCTCTGGAAGGGTCTAGAGCCTCCATTTTTGCGCGCTGGTCGAAGTCTCGTGGCCCTCTGTCAGAATCCAGAGTTTCAAGAAGATCGGAGGGGGTCAAAATTTCGGCCAAAAACGACAGTGTTACCCCTTATGTTTTTTTTTTCAGGTCAAAACTTTGACATCCGATATCTCAGCTCTGGAAGGGTCTAGAGCCTCCATTTTTGCGCGCTGGTCGAAGTCTCGTGGCCCTCTGTCAGAATCCAGAGTTTCAAGAAGATCGGAGGGGGTCAAAATTTCGGCCAAAAACGACAGTGTTACCCCTTATGTTTTTTTTTTCAGGTCAAAACTTTGACATCCGATATCTCGGCTCTGGAAGGGTCTAGAGCCTCAATTTTTGCGCGCTGGTCGAAGTCTCGTGGCCCTCTGTCAGAATCCAGAGTTTCAAGAAGATCGGAGGGGGTCAAAATTTCGGCAAAAAACGACAGTGTTACCCCTTATGTTTTTTTTTTCAGGTCAAAACTTTGACATCCGATATCTCGGCTCTGGAAGGGTCTAGAGCCTCCATTTTTGCGCGCTGGTCGAAGTCTTGTGGCCCTCTGTCAGAATCCAGAGTTTCAAGAAGATCGGAGGGGGTCAAAATTTCAGCCAAAAACGACAGTGTTACCCCTTATGTTTTTTTTTCAGGTCAAAACTTTGACATCCGATATCTCGGCTCTGGAAGGGTCTAGAGCATCCATTTTTGCGCGCTGGTCGAAGTCTCGTGGCCCTCTGTCAGAATCCAGAGTTTCAAGAAGATCGGAGGGGGTCAAAATTTCGGCCAAAAACGACAGTGTTACCCCTTACATTTTTTTTTTCAGGTCAAAACTTTGACATCCGATATCTCGGCTCTGGAAGGGGTCGAAATTTTGACCCCCTCCGATCTTCTTGAAACTCTGGATTCTGACAGAGGGCCACGAGACTTCGACCAGCGCGCAAAAATGGAGGCTCTAGACCCTTCCAGAGCCGAGATATCGGATGTCAAAGTTTTGACCTGAAAAAAAAACATAAGGGGTAACACTGTCGTTTTTGGCCAAAATTTTGACCCCATCCGATCTTCTTGAAACTCTGGATTCTGACAGAGGGCCACGAGACTTCGACCAGCGCGCAAAAATGGAGGCTCTAGACCCTTCCAGAGCCGAGATATCGGATGTCAAAGTTTTGACCTGAAAAAAAAAAACATAAGGGGTAACACTGTCGTTTTTGGCCGAAATTTTGACCCCCTCCGATCTTCTTGAAACTCTGGATTCTGACAGAGGGCCACGAGACTTCGACCAGCGCGCAAAAATGGAGGCTCTAGACCCTTCCAGAGCCGAGATATCGGATGTCAAAGTTTTGACCTGAAAAAAAAAACATAAGGGGTAACACTGTCGTTTTTGGCCAAAATTTTGACCCCATCCGATCTTCTTGAAACTCTGGATTCTGACAGAGGGCCACGAGACTTCGACCAGCGCGCAAAAATGGAGGCTCTAGACCCTTCCAGAGCCGAGATATCGGATGTCAAAGTTTTGACCTGAAAAAAAAAAACATAAGGGGTAACACTGTCGTTTTTGGCCGAAATTTTTACCCCCTCCGATCTTCTTGAAACTCTGGATTCTGACAGAGGGCCACGAGACTTCGACCAGCGCGCAAAAATTGAGGCTCTAGACCCTTCCAGAGCCGAGATATCGGATGTCAAAGTTTTGACCTGAAAAAAAAAACATAAGGGGTAACACTGTCGTTTTTGGCCGAAATTTTGACCCCCTCCGATCTTCTTGAAACTCTGGATTCTGACAGAGGGCCACGAGACTTCGACCAGCGCGCAAAAATGGAGGCTCTAGACCCTTCCAGAGCTGAGATATCGGATGTCAAAGTTTTGACCTGAAAAAAAAAAACATAAGGGGTAACACTGTCGTTTTTGGCCGAAATTTTGACCCCCTCCGATCTTCTTGAAACTCTGGATTCTGACAGAGGGCCACGAGACTTCGACCAGCGCGCAAAAATGGAGGCTCTAGACCCTTCCAGAGCCGAGATATCGGATGTCAAAGTTTTGACCTGAAAAAAAAAACATAAGGGATAACACTGTCGTTTTTGGCCGAAATTTTGACCCCCTTCGATCTTCTTGAAACTCTGGATTCTGACAGAGGGCCACGAGACTTCGACCAGCGCGCAAAAATGGAGGCTCTAGACCCTTCCAGAGCCGAGATATCGGATGTCAAAGTTTTGACCTGAAAAAAAAAACATAAGGGGTAACACTGTCGTTTTTGGCCGAAATTTTGACCCCCTCTGATCTTCTTGAAACTCTGGATTCTGACAGAGGGCCACGAGACTTCGACCAGCGCGCAAAAATGGAGGCTCTAGACCCTTCCAGAGCCGAGATATCGGATGTCAAAGTTTTGACCTGAAAAAAAAACATAAGGGGTAACACTGTCGTTTTTGGACGAAATTTTGACCCCCTCCGATCTTCTTGAAACTCTGGATTCTGACAGAGGGCCACGAGACTTCGACCAGCGCGCAAAAATGGAGGCTCTAGACCCTTCCAGAGCCGAGATATCGGATGTCAAAGTTTCGACCTGAAAAAAAAACATAAGGGGTAACACTGTCGTTTTTGGCCGAAATTTTGACCCCCTCCGATCTTCTTGAAACTCTGGATTCTGACAGAGGGCCACGAGACTTCGACCAGCGCGCAAAAATGGAGGCTCTAGACCCTTCCAGAGCCGAGATATCGGATGTCAAAGTTTTGACCTGAAAAAAAAACACAAGGGGTAACACTGTCGTTTTTGGCCAAAATTTTGACCCCCTCCGATCGTCTTGAAACTCTGGATTCTGACAGAGGGCCACGAGACTTCGACCAGCGCGCAAAAATGGAGGCTCTAAACCCTTCCAGAGCCGAGATATCGGATGTCAAAGTTTTGACCTGAAAAAAAAAACATAAGGGGTAACACTGTCGTTTTTGGCCGAAATTTTGACCCCCTCCGATCTTCTTGAAACTCTGGATTCTGACAGAGGGCCACGAGACTTCGACCAGCGCGCAAAAATGGAGGCTCTAGACCCTTCCAGAGCCGAGATATCGGATGTCAAAGTTTTGACCTGAAAAAAAAACATAAGGGGTAACACTGTCGTTTTTGGCCGAAATTTTGACCCCCTCCGATCTTCTTGAAACTCTGGATTCTGACAGAGGGCCACGAGACTTCGACCAGCGCGCAAAAATGGAGGCTCTAGACCCTTCCAGAGCCGAGATATCGGATGTCAAAGTTTTGACCTGAAAAAAAAAAACATAAGGGGTAACACTGTCGTTTTTGGCCAAAATTTTGACCCCATCCGATCTTCTTGAAACTCTGGATTCTGACAGAGGGCCACGAGACTTCGACCAGCGCGCAAAAATGGAGGCTCTAGACCCTTCCAGAGCCGAGATATCGGATGTCAAAGTTTTGACCTGAAAAAAAAACATAAGGGGTAACACTGTCGTTTTTGGCCGAAATTTTGACCCCCTCCGATCTTCTTGAAACTCTGGATTCTGACAGAGGGGCACGAGACTTCGACCAGCGCGCAAAAATGGAGGCTCTAGACCCTTCCAGAGCCGAGATATCGGATGTCAAAGTTTTGACCTGAAAAAAAACATAAGGGGTAACACTGTCGTTTTTGGCCGAAATTTTGACCCCCTCCGATCTTCTTGAAACTCTGGATTCTGACAGAGGGCCACGAGACTTCGACCAGCGCGCAAAAATGGAGGCTCTAGACCCTTCCAGAGCCGAGATAGAGGATGTCAAAGTTTTGACCTGAAAAAAAAAAACAGAAGGGGTAACACTGTCGTTTTTGGCCGAAATTTTGACCCCCTCCGATCTTCTTGAAACTCTGGATTCTGACAGAGGGCCACGAGACTTCAACCAGCGCGCAAAAATGGAGGCTCTATACCCTTCCAGAGCCGAGATATCGGATGTCAAAGTTTTGACCTGAAAAAAAAACATAAGGGGTAACACTGTCGTTTTTGGCCGAAATTTTGACCCCCTTCGATCTTCTTGAAACTCTGGATTCTGACAGAGGGCCACGAGACTTCGACCAGCGCGCAAAAATGGAGGCTCTAGACCCTTCCAGAGCCGAGATATCGGATGTCAAAGTTTTGACCTGAAAAAAAAACATAAGGGGTAACACTGTCGTTTTTGGCCAAAATTTTGACCCCATCCGATCTTCTTGAAACTCTGGATTCTGACAGAGGGCCACGAGACTTCGACCAACGCGCAAAAATGGAGGCTCTAGACCCTTCCAGAGCCGAGATATCGGATGTCAAAGTTTTGACCTGAAAAAAAAAAACATAAGGGGTAACACTGTCGTTTTTGGCCGAAATTTTGACCCCCTCCGATCTTCTTGAAACTCTGGATTCTGACAGAGGGCCACGAGACTTCGACCAGCGCGCAAAAATGGAGGCTCTAGACCCTTCCAGAGCCGAGATATCGGATGTCAAAGTTTTGACCTGAAAAAAAAAACATAAGGGGTAACACTGTCGTTTTTGGCCAAAATTTTGACCCCATCCGATCTTCTTGAAACTCTGGATTCTGACAGAGGGCCACGAGACTTCGACCAGCGCGCAAAAATGGAGGCTCTAGACCCTTCCAGAGCCGAGATATCGGATGTCAAAGTTTTGACCTGAAAAAAAAAACATAAGGGGTAACACTGTCGTTTTTGGCCGAAATTTTTACCCCCTCCGATCTTCTTGAAACTCTGGATTCTGACAGAGGGCCACGAGACTTCGACCAGCGCGCAAAAATTGAGGCTCTAGACCCTTCCAGAGCCGAGATATCGGATGTCAAAGTTTTGACCTGAAAAAAAAAAACATAAGGGGTAACACTGTCGTTTTTGGCCGAAATTTTGACCCCCTCCGATCTTCTTGAAACTCTGGATTCTGACAGAGGGCCACGAGACTTCGACCAGCGCGCAAAAATGGAGGCTCTAGACCCTTCCAGAGCTGAGATATCGGATGTCAAAGTTTTGACCTGAAAAAAAAAACATAAGGGGTAACACTGTCGTTTTTGGCCGAAATTTTGACCCCCTTCGATCTTCTTGAAACTCTGGATTCTGACAGAGGGCCACGAGACTTCGACCAGCGCGCAAAAATGGAGGCTCTAGACCCTTCCAGAGCCGAGATATCGGATGTCAAAGTTTTGACCTGAAAAAAAAAACATAAGGGGTAACACTGTCGTTTTTGGCCGAAATTTTGACCCCCTCTGATCTTCTTGAAACTCTGGATTCTGACAGAGGGCCACGAGACTTCGACCAGCGCGCAAAAATGGAGGCTCTAGACCCTTCCAGAGCCGAGATATCGGATGTCAAAGTTTTGACCTGAAAAAAAAACATAAGGGGTAACACTGTCGTTTTTGGACGAAATTTTGACCCCCTCCGATCTTCTTGAAACTCTGGATTCTGACAGAGGGCCACAAGACTTCGACCAGCGCGCAAAAATGGAGGCTCTAGACCCTTCCAGAGCCGAGATATCGGATGTCAAAGTTTCGACCTGAAAAAAAAACATAAGGGGTAACACTGTCGTTTTTGGCCGAAATTTTGACCCCCTCCGATCTTCTTGAAACTCTGGATTCTGACAGAGGGCCACGAGACTTCGACCAGCACGCAAAAATGGAGGCTCTAGACCCTTCCAGAGCCGAGATATCGGATGTCAAAGTTTTGACCTGAAAAAAAAACACAAGGGGTAACACTGTCGTTTTTGGCCAAAATTTTGACCCCCTCCGATCGTCTTGAAACTCTGGATTCTGACAGAGGGCCACGAGACTTCGACCAGCGCGCAAAAATGGAGGCTCTAAACCCTTCCAGAGCCGAGATATCGGATGTCAAAGTTTTGACCTGAAAAAAAAAACATAAGGGGTAACACTGTCGTTTTTGGCCGAAATTTTGACCCCCTCCGATCTTCTTGAAACTCTGGATTCTGACAGAGGGCCACGAGACTTCGACCAGCGCGCAAAAATGGAGGCTCTAGACCCTTCCAGAGCCGAGATATCGGATGTCAAAGTTTTGACCTGAAAAAAAAACATAAGGGGTAACACTGTCGTTTTTGGCCGAAATTTTGACCCCCTCCGATCTTCTTGAAACTCTGGATTCTGACAGAGGGCCACGAGACTTCGACCAGCGCGCAAAAATGGAGGCTCTAGACCCTTCCAGAGCCGAGATATCGGATGTCAAAGTTTTGACCTGAAAAAAAAAAACATAAGGGGTAACACTGTCGTTTTTGGCCAAAATTTTGACCCCATCCGATCTTCTTGAAACTCTGGATTCTGACAGAGGGCCACGAGACTTCGACCAGCGCGCAAAAATGGAGGCTCTAGACCCTTCCAGAGCCGAGATATCGGATGTCAAAGTTTTGACCTGAAAAAAAAACATAAGGGGTAACACTGTCGTTTTTGGCCGAAATTTTGACCCCCTCCGATCTTCTTGAAACTCTGGATTCTGACAGAGGGGCACGAGACTTCGACCAGCGCGCAAAAATGGAGGCTCTAGACCCTTCCAGAGCCGAGATATCGGATGTCAAAGTTTTGACCTGAAAAAAAACATAAGGGGTAACACTGTCGTTTTTGGCCGAAATTTTGACCCCCTCCGATCTTCTTGAAACTCTGGATTCTGACAGAGGGCCACGAGACTTCGACCAGCGCGCAAAAATGGAGGCTCTAGACCCTTCCAGAGCCGAGATAGAGGATGTCAAAGTTTTGACCTGAAAAAAAAAACAGAAGGGGTAACACTGTCGTTTTTGGCCGAAATTTTGACCCCCTCCGATCTTCTTGAAACTCTGGATTCTGACAGAGGGCCACGAGACTTCAACCAGCGCGCAAAAATGGAGGCTCTATACCCTTCCAGAGCCGAGATATCGGATGTCAAAGTTTTGACCTGAAAAAAAAACATAAGGGGTAACACTGTCGTTTTTGGCCGAAATTTTGACCCCCTTCGATCTTCTTGAAACTCTGGATTCTGACAGAGGGCCACGAGACTTCGACCAGCGCGCAAAAATGGAGGCTCTAGACCCTTCCAGAGCCGAGATATCGGATGTCAAAGTTTTGACCTGAAAAAAAAAACATAAGGGGTAACACTGTCGTTTTTGGCCGAAATTTTGACCCCCTCTGATCTTCTTGAAACTCTGGATTCTGACAGAGGGCCACGAGACTTCGACCAACGCGCAAAAATGGAGGCTCTAGACCCTTCCAGAGCCGAGATATCGGATGTCAAAGTTTTGACCTGAAAAAAAAACATAAGGGGTAACACTGTCGTTTTTGGATGAAATTTTGACCCCCTCCGATCTTCTTGAAACTCTGGATTCTGACAGAGGGCCACGAGACTTCGACCAGCGCGCAAAAATGGAGGCTCTAGACCCTTCCAGAGCCGAGATATCGGATGTCAAAGTTTCGACCTGAAAAAAAAACATAAGGGGTAACACTGTCGTTTTTGGCCGAAATTTTGACCCCCTCCGATCTTCTTGAAACTCTGGATTCTGACAGAGGGCCACGAGACTTCGACCAGCGCGCAAAAATGGAGGCTCTAGACCCTTCCAGAGCCGAGATATCGGATGTCAAAGTTTTGACCTGAAAAAAAGACACAAGGGGTAACACTGTCGTTTTTGGCCAAAATTTTGACCCCCTCCGATCGTCTTGAAACTCTGGATTCTGACAGAGGGCCACGAGACTTCGACCAGCGCGCAAAAATGGAGGCTCTAGACCCTTCCAGAGCCGAGATATCGGATGTCAAAGTTTTGACCTGAAAAAAAAAAACATAAGGGGTAACACTGTCGTTTTTGGCCGAAATTTTGACCCCCTCCGATCTTCTTGAAACTCTGGATTCTGACAGAGGGCCACGAGACTTCGACCAGCGCGCAAAAATGGAGGCTCTAGACCCTTCCAGAGCCGAGATATCGGATGTCAAAGTTTTGACCTGAAAAAAAAACATAAGGGGTAACACTGTCGTTTTTGGCTGAAATTTTGACCCCCTCCGATCTTCTTGAAACTCTGGATTCTGACAGAGGGCCACGAGACTTCGACCAGCGCGCAAAAATGGAGGCTCTAGACCCTTCCAGAGCCGAGATATCGGATGTCAAAGTTTTGACCTGAAAAAAAAAAACATAAGGGGTAACACTGTCGTTTTTGGCCAAAATTTTGACCCCATCCGATCTTCTTGAAACTCTGGATTCTGACAGAGGGCCACGAGACTTCGACCAGCGCGCAAAAATGGAGGCTCTAGACCCTTCCAGAGCCGAGATATCGGATGTCAAAGTTTTGACCTGAAAAAAAAACATAAGGGGTAACACTGTCGTTTTTGGCCGAAATTTTGACCCCCTCCGATCTTCTTGAAACTCTGGATTCTGACAGAGGGCCACGAGACTTCGACCAGCGCGCAAAAATGGAGGCTCTAGACCCTTCCAGAGCCGAGATATCGGATGTCAAAGTTTTGACCTGAAAAAAAAAAAACATAAGGGGTAACACTGTCGTTTTTGGCCGAAATTTTGACCCCCTCCGATCTTCTTGAAACTCTGGATTCTGACAGAGGGCCACGAGACTTCGACCAGCGCGCAAAAATGGAGGCTCTAGACCCTTCCAGAGCCGAGATATCGGATGTCAAAGTTTTGACCTGAAAAAAAAAAACATAAGGGGTAACACTGTCGTTTTTGGCCGAAATTTTGACCCCCTCCGATCTTCTTGAAACTCTGGATTCTGACAGAGGGCCACGAGACTTCGACCAGCGCGCAAAAATGGAGGCTCTAGACCCTTCCAGAGCCGAGATATCGGATGTCAAAGTTTTGACCTGAGAAAAAAAACATAAGGGGTAACACTGTCGTTTTTGGCCGAAATTTTGACCCCCTCCGATCTTCTTGAAACTCTGGATTCTGACAGAGGGCCACGAGACTTCGACCAGCGCGCAAAAATGGAGGCTCTAGACCCTTCCAGAGCCGAGATATCGGATGTCAAAGTTTTGACCTGAAAAAAAAAACATAAGGGGTAACACTGTCGTTTTTGGCCGAAATTTTGACCCCCTCCGATCTTCTTGAAACTCTGGATTCTGACAGAGGGCCACGAGACTTCGACCAGCGCGCAAAAATGGATGCTCTAGACCCTTCCAGAGCCGAGATATCGGATGTCAAAGTTTTGACCTGAAAAAAAAACATAAGGGGTAACACTGTCGTTTTTGGCTGAAATTTTGACCCCCTCCGATCTTCTTGAAACTCTGGATTCTGACAGAGGGCCACAAGACTTCGACCAGCGCGCAAAAATGGAGGCTCTAGACCCTTCCAGAGCCGAGATATCGGATGTCAAAGTTTTGACCTGAAAAAAAAAACATAAGGGGTAACACTGTCGTTTTTGGCCGAAATTTTGACCCCCTCCGATCTTCTTGAAACTCTGGATTCTGACAGAGGGCCACGAGACTTCGACCAGCGCGCAAAAATTGAGGCTCTAGACCCTTCCAGAGCCGAGATATCGGATGTCAAAGTTTTGACCTGAAAAAAAAAACATAAGGGGAAACACTGTCGTTTTTGGCCGAAATTTTGACCCCCTCCGATCTTCTTGAAACTCTGGATTCTGACAGAGGGCCACGAGACTCCGACCAGCGCGCAAAAATGGAGGCTCTAGACCCTTCCAGAGCTGAGATATCGGATGTCAAAGTTTTGACCTGAAAAAAAAAACATAAGGGGTAACACTGTCGTTTTTGGCCGAAATTTTGACCCCCTCCGATCTTCTTGAAACTCTGGATTCTGACAGAGGGCCACGAGACTTCGACCAGCGCGCAAAAATGGAGGCTCTAGACCCTTCCAGAGCCGAGATATCGGATGTCAAAGTTTTGACCTGAAAAAAAAAATGTAAGGGGTAACACTGTCGTTTTTGGCCGAAATTTTGACCCCCTTCGATCTTCTTGAAACTCTGGATTCTGACAGAGGGCCACGAGACTTCGACCAGCGCGCAAAAATGGAGGCTCTAGACCCTTCCAGAGCCGAGATATCGGATGTCAAAGTTTTGACCTGAAAAAAAAAAAACATAAGGGGTAACACTGTCGTTTTTGGCCGAAATTTTGACCCCCTCTGATCTTCTTGAAACTCTGGATTCTGACAGAGGGCCACGAGACTTCGACCAGCGCGCAAAAATGGAGGCTCTAGACCCTTCCAGAGCCGAGATATCGGATGTCAAAGTTTTGACCTGAAAAAAAAAACATAAGGGGTAACACTGTCGTTTTTGGACGAAATTTTGACCCCCTCCGATCTTCTTGAAACTCTGGATTCTGACAGAGGGCCACGAGACTTCGACCAGCGCGCAAAAATGGAGGCTCTAGACCCTTCCAGAGCCGAGATATCGGATGTCAAAGTTTCGACCTGAAAAAAAAACATAAGGGGTAACACTGTCGTTTTTGGCCGATATTTTGACCCCCTCCGATCTTCTTGAAACTCTGGATTCTGACAGAGGGCCACGAGACTTCGACCAGCGCGCAAAAATGGAGGCTCTAGACCCTTCCAGAGCCGAGATATCGGATGTCAAAGTTTTGACCTGAAAAAAAAAACACAAGGGGTAACACTGTCGTTTTTGGCCAAAATTTTGACCCCCTCCGATCGTCTTGAAACTCTGGATTCTGACAGAGGGCCACGAGACTTCGACCAGCGCGCAAAAATGGAGGCTCTAGACCCTTCCAGAGCCGAGATATCGGATGTCAAAGTTTTGACCTGAAAAAAAAACATAAGGGGTAACACTGTGGTTTTTGGCCGAAATTTTGACCCCCTCCGATCTTCTTGAAACTCTGGATTCTAACAGAGGGCCACGAGACTTCGACCAGCGCGCAAAAATGGAGGCTCTAGACCCTTCCAGAGCCGAGATATCGGATGTCAAAGTTTTGACCTGAAAAAAAAAACATAAGGGGTAACACTGTCGTTTTTGGCCGAAATTTTGACCCCCTCCGATCTTCTTGAAACTCTGGATTCTGACAGAGGGCCACGAGACTTCGACCAGCGCGCAAAAATGGAGGCTCTAGACCCTTCCAGAGCCGAGATATCGGATGTCAAAGTTTTGACCTGAAAAAAAAACATAAGGGGTAACACTGTCGTTTTTGGACAAAATTTTGACCCCATCCGATCTTCTTGAAACTCTGGATTCTGACAGAGGGCCACGAGACTTCGACCAGCGCGCAAAAATGGAGGCTCTAGACCCTTCCAGAGCCGAGATATCGGATGTCAAAGTTTTGACCTGAAAAAAAAACATAAGGGGTAACACTGTCATTTTTGGCCGAAATTTTGACCCCCTCCGATCTTCTTGAAACTCTGGATTCTGACAGAGGGCCACGAGACTTCGACCAGCGCGCAAAAATGGAGGCTCTAGACCCTTCCAGAGCCGAGATATCGGATGTCAAAGTTTTGACCTGAAAAAAAAAAACATAAGGGGTAACACTGTCGTTTTTGGCCGAAATTTTGACCCCCTCCGATCTTCTTGAAACTCTGGATTCTGACAGAGGGCCACGAGACTTCGACCAGCGCGCAAAAATGGAGGCTCTAGACCCTTCCAGAGCCGAGATATCGGATGTCAAAGTTTTGACCTGAAAAAAAAAAAACATAAGGGGTAACACTGTCGTTTTTGGCCGAAATTTTGACCCCCTCCGATCTTCTTGAAACTCTGGATTCTGACAGAGGGCCACGAGACTTCGACCAGCGCGCAAAAATGGAGGCTCTAGACCCTTCCAGAGCCGAGATATCGGATGTCAAAGTTTTGACCTGAGAAAAAAAACATAAGGGGTAACACTGTCGTTTTTGGCCGAAATTTTGACCCCCTCCGATCTTCTTGAAACTCTGGATTCTGACAGAGGGCCACGAGACTTCGACCAGCGCGCAAAAATGGAGGCTCTAGACCCTTCCAGAGCCGAGATATCGGATGTCAAAGTTTTGACCTGAAAAAAAAAACATAAGGGGTAACACTGTCGTTTTTGGCCGAAATTTTGACCCCCTCCGATCTTCTTGAAACTCTGGATTCTGACAGAGGGCCACGAGACTTCGACCAACGCGCAAAAATGGATGCTCTAGACCCTTCCAGAGCCGAGATATCGGATGTCAAAGTTTTGACCTGAAAAAAAAAACATAAGGGGTAACACTGTCGTTTTTGGCTGAAATTTTGACCCCCTCTGATCTTCTTGAAACTCTGGATTCTGACAGAGGGCCACGAGACTTCGACCAGCGCGCAAAAATGGAGGCTCTAGACCCTTCCAGAGCCGAGATATCGGATGTCAAAGTTTTGACCTGAAAAAAAAAACATAAGGGGTAACACTGTCGTTTTTGGCCGAAATTTTGACCCCCTCCGATCTTCTTGAAACTCTGGATTCTGACAGAGGGCCACGAGACTTCGACCAGCGTGCAAAAATTGAGGCTCTAGACCCTTCCAGAGCCGAGATATCGGATGTCAAAGTTTTGACCTGAACAAAAACATAAGGGGTAACACTGTCGTTTTTGGCCGAAATTTTGACCCCCTCCGATCTTCTTGAAACTCTGGATTCTGACAGAGGGCCACGAGACTTCGACCAGCGCGCGAAAATGGAGGCTCTAGACCCTTCCAGAGCTGAGATATCGGATGTCAAAGTTTTGACCTGAAAAAAAAAAACATAAGGGGTAACACTGTCGTTTTTGGCCGAAATTTTGACCCCCTCCGATCTACTTGAAACTCTGGATTCTGACAGAGGGCCACGAGACTTCGACCAGCGCGCAAAAATGGAGGCTCTAGACCCTTCCAGAGCCGAGATATCGGATGTCAAAGTTTTGACCTGAAAAAAAAAAAACATAAGGGGTAACACTGTCGTTTTTGGCCGAAATTTTGACCCCCTCCGATCTTCTTGAAACTCTGGATTCTGACAGAGGGCCACGAGACTTCGACCAGCGCGCAAAAATGGATGCTCTAGACCCTTCCAGAGCCGAGATATCGGATGTCAAAGTTTTGACCTGAAAAAAAAACATAAGGGGTAACACTGTCGTTTTTGGCTGAAATTTTGACCCCCTCTGATCTTCTTGAAACTCTGGATTCTGACAGAGGGCCACGAGACTTCGACCAGCGCGCAAAAATGGAGGCTCTAGACCCTTCCAGAGCCGAGATATCGGATGTCAAAGTTTTGACCTGAAAAAAAAAAACATAAGGGGTAACACTGTCGTTTTTGGCCGAAATTTTGACCCCCTCCGATCGTCTTGAAACTCTGGATTCTGACAGAGGGCCACGAGACTTCGACCAGCGCGCAAAAATGGAGGCTCTAGACCCTTCCAGAGCCGAGATATCGGATGTCAAAGTTTTGACCTGAAAAAAAAACATAAGGGGTAACACTGTCGTTTTTGGCCGAAATTTTGACCCCCTCCGATCTTCTTGAAACTCTGGATTCTGACAGAGGGCCACGAGACTTCGACCAGCACGCAAAAATGGAGGCTCTAGACCCTTCCAGAGCCGAGATATCGGATGTCAAAGTTTTGACCTGAAAAAAAAAACATAAGGGGTAACACTGTCGTTTTTGGCCAAAATTTTGACCCCATCCGATCTTCTTGAAACTCTGGATTCTGACAGAGGGCCACGAGACTTCGACCAGCGCGCAAAAATGGAGGCTCTAGACCCTTCCAGAGCCGAGATATCGGATGTCAAAGTTTTGACCTGAAAAAAAAACATAAGGGGTAACACTGTCGTTTTTGGCCGAAATTTTGACCCCCTCCGATCTTCTTGAAACTCTGGATTCTGACAGAGGGCCACGAGACTTCGACCAGCGCGCAAAAATGGAGGCTTAGACCCTTCCAGAGCCGAGATATCGGATGTCAAAGTTTTGACCTGAAAAAAAAAAAAACATAAGGGGTAACACTGTCGTTTTTGGCCGAAATTTTGACCCCCTCCGATCTTCTTGAAACTCTGGATTCTGACAGAGGGCCACGAGACTTCGACCAGCGCGCAAAAATGGAGGCTCTAGACCCTTCCAGAGCCGAGATATCGGATGTCAAAGTTTTGACCTGAAAAAAAAAAACATAAGGGGTAACACTGTCGTTTTTGGCCGAAATTTTGACCCCCTCCGATCTTCTTGAAACTCTGGATTCTGACAGAGGGCCACGAGACTTCGACCAGCGCGCAAAAATGGAGGCTCTAGACCCTTCCAGAGCCGAGATATCGGATGTCAAAGTTTTGACCTGAGAAAAAAAACATAAGGGGTAACACTGTCGTTTTTGGCCGAAATTTTGACCCCCTCCGATCTTCTTGAAACTCTGGATTCTGACAGAGGGCCACGAGACTTCGACCAGCGCGCAAAAATGGAGGCTCTAGACCCTTCCAGAGCCGAGATATCGGATGTCAAAGTTTTGACCTGAAAAAAAAAAACATAAGGGGTAACACTGTCGTTTTTGGCCGAAATTTTGACCCCCTCCGATCTTCTTGAAACTCTGGATTCTGACAGAGGGCCACGAGACTTCGACCAGCGCGCAAAAATGGATGCTCTAGACCCTTCCAGAGCCGAGATATCGGATGTCAAAGTTTTGACCTGAAAAAAAAACATAAGGGGTAACACTGTCGTTTTTGGCTGAAATTTTGACCCCCTCCGATCTTCTTGAAACTCTGGATTCTGACAGAGGGCCACAAGACTTCGACCAGCGCGCAAAAATGGAGGCTCTAGACCCTTCCAGAGCCGAGATATCGGATGTCAAAGTTTTGACCTGAAAAAAAAAAAACATAAGGGGTAACACTGTCGTTTTTGGCCGAAATTTTGACCCCCTCCGATCTTCTTGAAACTCTGGATTCTGACAGAGGGCCACGAGACTTCGACCAGCGCGCAAAAATTGAGGCTCTAGACCCTTCCAGAGCCGAGATATCGGATGTCAAAGTTTTGACCTGAAAAAAAAAACATAAGGGGTAACACTGTCGTTTTTGGCCGAAATTTTGACCCCCTCCGATCTTCTTGAAACTCTGGATTCTGACAGAGGGCCACGAGACTTCGACCAGCGCGCAAAAATGGAGGCTCTAGACCCTTCCAGAGCTGAGATATCGGATGTCAAAGTTTTGACCTGAAAAAAAAAACATAAGGGGTAACACTGTCGTTTTTGGCCGAAATTTTGACCCCCTCCGATCTTCTTGAAACTCTGGATTCTGACAGAGGGCCACGAGACTTCGACCAGCGCGCAAAAATGGAGGCTCTAGACCCTTCCAGAGCCGAGATATCGGATGTCAAAGTTTTGACCTGAAAAAAAAACATAAGGGGTAACACTGTGGTTTTTGGCCGAAATTTTGACCCCCTCCGATCTTCTTGAAACTCTGGATTCTGACAGAGGGCCACGAGACTTCGACCAGCGCGCAAAAATGGAGGCTCTAGACCCTTCCAGAGCCGAGATATCGGATGTCAAAGTTTTGACCTGAAAAAAAAAACATAAGGGGTAACACTGTCGTTTTTGGCCGAAATTTTGACCCCCTCCGATCTTCTTGAAACTCTGGATTCTGACAGAGGGCCACGAGACTTCGACCAGCGCGCAAAAATGGAGGCTCTAGACCCTTCCAGAGCCGAGATATCGGATGTCAAAGTTTTGACCTGAAAAAAAAACTAGGGATGCACCGAAATGAAAATTCTTGGCCGAAACCGAAAACCGAAAAAGAGGAAACCAAGGCCGAAAACCGAAACCGAAACACCGAAATAATGCCAATTATTAGTATAATTGCATTTATGGCTATGACTGTGTACAAACTTTACTAAAATCAAGGCATTGCAATTGCATAAATTAATATAACATTTTCAAAGAATAAATCAATTACAAACTATGCAAATATTTATTTTGCACAATGCACAGTATAAAATAAAATTCAAACTAAAATGTTTAACTTGACCCCACTCATGTGTACACTAAATAATAATCTACTGGCCTGCAGAAAGGTTTTAAAATTAAATGTTCTCTCAAAAACAAAGCCGAGTGCAAACTTCTCATCACACCAGCACCCAGTTTGCATGTCTAAATTAGTTAAATTTTAAAAATTTAGCATACAACAGCATAAAAGCCTTTTTAAATGAACAATGGTCCATGTTTAATACAAATGTACATGAAACATGTTTAGTGAATGTAGAAAATATTTAAGAGAGCATTAATTTAGTTATATACATACATGTTCCAATTCCCATGCATATTTTTTTGTAATGTCACAAGTAATAATCTCAGGGTTTACTGGGTTTTACATGATTATTTTTGTATTGGTGGCGGAATACTAAAAGAAATAAACATTGTCATGTGTTTATCTTTCTTCTTCTCACCGATTCCTAATGGTTAGAGGACAGTTTCGAGTCGTCCACTGTCGTTTCAAGGAATAGTACAACGGAGAGCGCGTCAAGCATAAACGCCTCGACCGTTTGGAGCGGTGCGCGCGCTGTCCGTGGAAACTCGCGCTGCCTTGTTTATACTTTCGCCTGCCTCCGTAGCGCGAGTCTCCACAGACAGCGCGTGCACCGCTCTTGACCCGCACGCAACCGGAGTGGTCGTCATGGCGGCGCGCATTGTTTAGAGCTATGGTTTAGAGCAGATATAGGTGGATAAACAAGGCTTCCGTCTCCTCGCGGCTTCAGATACACTGAAATGCGTCCACACCTCAGACACGTTGCTTCAGACAAGCACGTGCGGCTCGCGGTTTCTGTTTGCGTCATCACAATATTTCGGCCGTATTGTTTCGGTGATAAAAGTCTTTCGGCCGAAAACCGAAAATGCACTTTTGGGCCATTTTCGGCCGAAAATTTTCGGCGGCCGAATATTCGGTGCATCCCTAAAAAAAACATAAGGGGTAACACTGTCGTTTTTGGACAAAATTTTGACCCCATCCGATCTTCTTGAAACTCTGGATTCTGACAGAGGGCCACGAGACTTCGACCAGCGCGCAAAAATGGAGGCTCTAGACCCTTCCAGAGCCGAGATATCGGATGTCAAAGTTTTGACCTGAAAAAAAAAAACATAAGGGGTAACACTGTCATTTTTGGCCGAAATTTTGACCCCCTCCGATCTTCTTGAAACTCTGGATTCTGACAGAGGGCCACGAGACTTCGACCAGCGCGCAAAAATGGAGGCTCTAGACCCTTCCAGAGCCGAGATATCGGATGTCAAAGTTTTGACCTGAAAAAAAAAAAACATAAGGGGTAACACTGTCGTTTTTGGCCGAAATTTTGACCCCCTCCGATCTTCTTGAAACTCTGGATTCTGACAGAGGGCCACGAGACTTCGACCAGCGCTCAGAGCCGAGATATAGAAGGTCCAAATTTGGACCTGAAAAAAAAACATAAGGGGTAACACTGTCTTTTTTTTTTTTGGCTGAAATTTTGACCCCCTCCGATCTTCTTGAAACTCTGGATTCTGACAGAGGGCCACGAGACTTCGACCAAGGCGCAAAATGGAGGCTCTAGACCCTTCCAGAGCCGAGATATCGAAGGTCAAAATTTGGACCTGAAAAAAAAAACATAAGGGGTAACACTGTAATTTTTTTTTTTGGCCGAAATTTTGACCCCCTCCGATCTTCTTGAAACTCTGGATTCTGACAGAGGGCCACGAGACTTCGACCAACGCGCAAAAATTGAGGCTCTAGACCCTTCCAGAGCCAAGATATCGAAGGTCAAAATTTGGACCTGAAAAAAAAACATAAGGGGTAACACTGTCATTTTTTTTTTTTTTGGCCGAAATTTTGACCCCCTCCGATCTTCTTGAAACTCTGGATTCTGACAGAGGGCCACGAGACTTCGACCAACGCGCAAAAATGGAGGCTCTAGACCCTTCCAGAGCCGAGAAATCGAAGGTCAAAATTTGGACCTGAAAAAAAACATAAGGGGTAACACTGTCATTTTTTTTTTTTGGCCGAAATTTTGACCCCCTCCGATCTTCTTGAAACTCTGGATTCTGACAGAGGGCCATGAGACTTCGACCAACGCGCAAAAATGGAGGCTCTAGACCCTTCCAGAGCTGAGATATCGAAGGTCAAAATTTGGACCTGAAAAAAAAAACATAAGGGGTAACACTGTCATTTTTTTTTTTGGCCGAAATTTTGACCCCCTCCGATCTTCTTGAAACTCTGGATTCTGACAGAGGGCCACGAGACTTCGACCAACGCGCAAAAATGGAGGCTCTAGACCCTTCCAGAGCCGAGATATCGAAGGTCAAAATTTGGACCTGAAAAAAAAAAACATAAGGGGTAACACTGTCATTTTTTTTTTTTTGGCCGAAATTTTGACCCCCTCCGATCTTCTTGAAACTCTGGATTCTGACAGAGGGCCACGAGACTTCGACCAAGGTGCAAAAATGGAGGCTCTAGACCCTTCCAGAGCCGAGATATCGAAGGTCAAAATTTGGACCTGAAAAAAAAACATAAGGGGTAACACTGTCTTTTTTTTTTTGGCCAAAATTTTGACCCCCTCCGATCTTCTTGAAACTCTGGATTCTGACAGAGGGCCACGAGACTTCGACCAAGGCGCAAAAATGGAGGCTCTAGACCCTTCCAGAGCCGAGATATCGAAGGTCAAAATTTGGACCTGAAAAAAAAACATAAGGGGTAACACTGTCATTTTTTTTTTGGCCGAAATTTTGACCCCCTCCGATCTTCTTGAAACTCTGGATTCTGACAGAGGGCCACGAGACTTCGACCAAGGCGCAAAAATGGAGGCTCTAGACCCTTCCAGAGCCGAGATATCGAAGGTCAAAATTTGGACCTGAAAAAAAAAACATAAGGGGTAACACTGTCATTTTTTTTTTGGCCGAAATTTTGACCCCCTCTGATCTTCTTGAAACTCTGGATTCTGACAGAGGGCCACGAGACTTCGACCAACGCGCAAAAATGGAGGCTCTAGACCCTTCCAGAGCTGAGATATCGAAGGTCAAAATTTGGACCTGAAAAAAAAAACATAAGGGGTAACACTGTCATTTTTTTTTTTTGGCCGAAATTTTGACCCCCTCCGATCTTCTTGAAACTCTGGATTCTGACAGAGGGCCACGAGACTTCGACCAACGCGCAAAAATGGAGGCTCTAGACCCTTCCAGAGCCGAGATATCGAAGGTCAAAATTTGGACCTGAAAAAAAAACATAAGGGGTAACACTGTCATTTTTTTTTTTGGCCGAAATTTTGACCCCCTCCGATCTTCTTGAAACTCTGGATTCTGACAGAGGGCCACGAGACTTCGACCAGCGCGCAAAAATGGAGGCTCTAGACCCTTCCAGAGCCGAGATATCAAAGGTCAAAATTTGGACCTGAAAAAAAAACATAAGGGGTAACACTGTCATTTTTTTTTTTTGGCCGAAATTTTGACCCCCTCCGATCTTCTTGAAACTCTGGATTCTGACAGAGGGCCACGAGACTTCGACCAACGCGCAAAAATTGAGGCTCTAGACCCTTCCAGAGCCAAGATATCGAAGGTCAAAATTTGGACCTGAAAAAAAAACATAAGGGGTAACACTGTCATTTTTTTTTTTTGGCCGAAATTTTGACCCCCTCCGATCTTCTTGAAACTCTGGATTCTGACAGAGGGCCACGAGACTTCGACCAAGGCGCAAAAATGGAGGCTCTAGACCCTTCCAGAGCCGAGATATCGAAGGTCAAAATTTGGACCTGAAAAAAAAACATAAGGGGTAACACTGTCATTTTTTTTTTTGGCCGAAATTTTGACCCCCTCCGATCTTCTTGAAACTCTGGATTCTGACAGAGGGCCACGAGACTTCGACCAACGCGCAAAAATTGAGGCTCTAGACCCTTCCAGAGCCGAGATATCGAAGGTCAAAATTTGGACCTGAAAAAAAAACATAAGGGGTAACACTGTCTTTTTTTTTTTTTTGGCCGAAATTTTGACCCCCTCCGATCTTCTTGAAACTCTGGATTCTGACAGAGGGCCACGAGACTTCGACCAAGGCGCAAAAATGGAGGCTCTAGACCCTTCCAGAGCCGAGATATCGAAGGTCAAAATTTGGACCTGAAAAAAAAACATAAGGGGTAACACTGTCATTTTTTTTTTTGGCCGAAATTTTGACCCCCTCCGATCTTCTTGAAACTCTGGATTCTGACAGAGGGCCACGAGACTTCGACCAACGCGCAAAAATGGAGGCTCTAGACCCTTCCAGAGCCGAGATATCGAAGGTCAAAATTTGGACCTGAAAAAAAAAACATAAGGGGTAACACTGTCATTTTTTTTTTTGGCCAAAATTTTGACCCCCTCCGATCTTCTTGAAACTCTGGATTCTGACAGAGGGCCACGAGACTTCGACCAACGCGCAAAAATGGAGGCTCTAGACCCTTCCAGAGCCGAGATATCGAAGGTCAAAATTTGGACCTGAAAAAAAAAACATAAGGGGTAACACTGTCATTTTTTTTTTTTGGCCGAAATTTTGACCCCCTCCGATCTTCTTGAAACTCTGGATTCTGACAGAGGGCCACGAGACTTCGACCAAGGCGCAAAAATGGAGGCTCTAGACCCTTCCAGAGCCGAGATATCGAAGATCAAAATTTGGACCTGAAAAAAAAAACTTAAGGGGTAACACTGTCATTTTTTTTTTGGCCAAAATTTTGACCCCTTCCGATCTTCTTGAAACTCTGGATTCTGACAGAGGGCCACGAGACTTCGACCAACGCGCAAAAATGGAGGCTCTAGACCCTTCCAGAGCTGAGATATCGAAGGTCAAAATTTGGACCTGAAAAAAAAAACATAAGGGGTAACACTGTCATTTTTTTTTTTGGCCGAAATTTTGACCCCCTCCGATCTTCTTGAAACTCTGGATTCTGACAGAGGGCCACGAGACTTCGACCAACGCGCAAAAATGGAGGCTCTAGACCCTTCCAGAGCCGAGATATCGAAGGTCAAAATTTGGACCTGAAAAAAAAAAACATAAGGGGTAACACTGTCATTTTTTTTTTTTTGGCCGAAATTTTGACCCCCTCCGATCTTCTTGAAACTCTGGATTCTGACAGAGGGCCACGAGACTTCGACCAAGGTGCAAAAATGGAGGCTCTAGACCCTTCCAGAGCCGAGATATCGAAGGTCAAAATTTGGACCTGAAAAAAAAACATAAGGGGTAACACTGTCTTTTTTTTTTGGCCAAAATTTTGACCCCCTCCGATCTTCTTGAAACTCTGGATTCTGACAGAGGGCCACGAGACTTCGACCAAGGCGCAAAAATGGAGGCTCTAGACCCTTCCAGAGCCGAGATATCGAAGGTCAAAATTTGGACCTGAAAAAAAACATAAGGGGTAACACTGTCATTTTTTTTTTTTGGCCGAAATTTTGACCCCCTCCGATCTTCTTGAAACTCTGGATTCTGACAGAGGGCCACGAGACTTCGACCAAGGCGCAAAAATGGAGGCTCTAGACCCTTCCAGAGCCGAGATATCGAAGGTCAAAATTTGGACCTGAAAAAAAAAACATAAGGGGTAACACTGTCATTTTTTTTTTTGGCCGAAATTTTGACCCCCTCTGATCTTCTTGAAACTCTGGATTCTGACAGAGGGCCACGAGACTTCGACCAACGCGCAAAAATGGAGGCTCTAGACCCTTCCAGAGCTGAGATATCGAAGGTCAAAATTTGGACCTGAAAAAAAAAACATAAGGGGTAACACTGTCATTTTTTTTTTTTTGGCCGAAATTTTGACCCCCTCCGATCTTCTTGAAACTCTGGATTCTGACAGAGGGCCACGAGACTTCGACCAACGCGCAAAAATGGAGGCTCTAGACCCTTCCAGAGCCGAGATATCGAAGGTCAAAATTTGGACCTGAAAAAAAAACATAAGGGGTAACACTGTCATTTTTTTTTTTGGCCGAAATTTTGACCCCCTCCGATCTTCTTGAAACTCTGGATTCTGACAGAGGGCCACGAGACTTCGACCAACGCGCAAAAATGGAGGCTCTAGACCCTTCCAGAGCCGAGATATCAAAGGTCAAAATTTGGACCTGAAAAAAAAACATAAGGGGTAACACTGTCATTTTTTTTTTTTGGCCGAAATTTTGACCCCCTCCGATCTTCTTGAAACTCTGGATTCTGACAGAGGGCCACGAGACTTCGACCAACGCGCAAAAATTGAGGCTCTAGACCCTTCCAGAGCCAAGATATCGAAGGTCAAAATTTGGACCTGAAAAAAAAACATAAGGGGTAACACTGTCATTTTTTTTTTTTGGCCGAAATTTTGACCCCCTCCGATCTTCTTGAAACTCTGGATTCTGACAGAGGGCCACGAGACTTCGACCAAGGCGCAAAAATGGAGGCTCTAGACCCTTCCAGAGCCGAGATATCGAAGGTCAAAATTTGGACCTGAAAAAAAAACATAAGGGGTAACACTGTCATTTTTTTTTTTGGCCGAAATTTTGACCCCCTCCGATCTTCTTGAAACTCTGGATTCTGACAGAGGGCCACGAGACTTCGACCAACGCGCAAAAATTGAGGCTCTAGACCCTTCCAGAGCCGAGATATCGAAGGTCAAAATTTGGACCTGAAAAAAAAACATAAGGGGTAACACTGTCTTTTTTTTTTTTGGCCGAAATTTTGACCCCCTCCGATCTTCTTGAAACTCTGGATTCTGACAGAGGGCCACGAGACTTCGACCAAGGCGCAAAAATGGAGGCTCTAGACCCTTCCAGAGCCGAGATATCGAAGGTCAAAATTTGGACCTGAAAAAAAAACATAAGGGGTAACACTGTCATTTTTTTTTTTGGCCGAAATTTTGACCCCCTCCGATCTTCTTGAAACTCTGGATTCTGACAGAGGGCCACGAGACTTCGACCAACGCGCAAAAATGGAGGCTCTAGACCCTTCCAGAGCCGAGATATCGAAGGTCAAAATTTGGACCTGAAAAAAAAAACATAAGGGGTAACACTGTCATTTTTTTTTTTTGGCCAAAATTTTGACCCCCTCCGATCTTCTTGAAACTCTGGATTCTGACAGAGGGCCACGAGACTTCGACCAACGCGCAAAAATGGAGGCTCTAGACCCTTCCAGAGCCGAGATATCGAAGGTCAAAATTTGGACCTGAAAAAAAAAACATAAGGGGTAACACTGTCATTTTTTTTTTTTGGCCGAAATTTTGACCCCCTCCGATCTTCTTGAAACTCTGGATTCTGACAGAGGGCCACGAGACTTCGACCAAGGCGCAAAAATGGAGGCTCTAGACCCTTCCAGAGCCGAGATATCGAAGGTCAAAATTTGGACCTGAAAAAAAAAACATAAGGGGTAACACTGTCATTTTTTTTTTTTGGCCAAAATTTTGACCCCTTCCGATCTTCTTGAAACTCTGGATTCTGACAGAGGGCCACGAGACTTCGACCAACGCGCAAAAATTGAGGCTCTAGACCCTTCCAGAGCCGAGATATAGAAGGTCAAAATTTGGACCTGAAAAAAAAAACATAAGGGGTAACACTGTCATTTTTTTTTTTTGGCCGAAATTTTGACCCCCTCCGATCTTCTTGAAACTCTGGATTCTGACAGAGGGCCACGAGACTTCGACCAACGCGCAAAAATGGAGGCTCTAGACCCTACCAGAGCCGAGATATCGAAGGTCAAAATTTGGACCTGAAAAAAAAACATAAGGGGTAACACTGTCTTTTTTTTTTTTTGGCCGAAATTTTGACCCCCTCCGATCTTCTTGAAACTCTGGATTCTGACAGAGGGCCACGAGAATTCGACCAAGGCGCAAAAATGGAGGCTCTAGACCCTTCCAGAGCCGAGATATCGAAGGTCAAAATTTGGACCTGAAAAAAAAAACATAAGGGGTAACACTGTCATTTTTTTTTTTGGCCGAAATTTTGACCCCCTCCGATCTTCTTGAAACTCTGGATTCTGACAGAGGGCCACGAGACTTCGACCAACGCGCAAAAATGGAGGCTCTAGACCCTTCCAGAGCCGAGATATCGAAGGTCAAAATTTGGACCTGAAAAAAAAAAACATAAGGGGTAACACTGTCTTTTTTTTTTTTGGCTGAAATTTTGACCCCCTCCGATCTTCTTGAAACTCTGGATTCTGACAGAGGGCCACGAGACTTCGACCAAGGCGCAAAAATGGAGGCTCTAGACCCTTCCAGAGCCGAGATATCGAAGGTCAAAATTTGGACCTGAAAAAAAAAACATAAGGGGTAACACTGTCATTTTTTTTTTGGCCGAAATTTTGACCCCCTCCGATCTTCTTGAAACTCTGGATTCTGACAGAGGGCCACGAGACTTCGACCAACGCGCAAAAATTGAGGCTCTAGACCCTTCCAGAGCCAAGATATCGAAGGTCAAAATTTGGACCTGAAAAAAAAACATAAGGGGTAACACTGTCATTTTTTTTTTTGGCCGAAATTTTGACCCCCTCCGATCTTCTTGAAACTCTGGATTCTGACAGAGGGCCACGAGACTTCGACCAACGCGCAAAAATTGAGGCTCTAGACCCTTCCAGAGCCGAGATATCGAAGGTCAAAATTTGGACCTGAAAAAAAAAACATAAGGGGTAACACTGTCATTTTTTTTTTTTGGCCGAAATTTTGACCCCCTCCGATCTTCTTGAAACTCTGGATTCTGACAGAGGGCCACGAGACTTCGACCAACGCGCAAAAATGGAGGCTCTAGACCCTTCCAGAGCCGAGATATCGAAGGTCAAAATTTTGACCTGAAAAAAAAACATAAGGGGTAACACTGTCATTTTTTTTTTTTTGGCCGAAATTTTGACCCCCTCCGATCTTCTTGAAACTCTGGATTCTGACAGAGGGCCACGAGACTTCGACCAACGCGCAAAAATTGAGGCTCTAGACCCTTCCAGAGCCAAGATATCGAAGGTCAAAATTTGGACCTGAAAAAAAAACATAAGGGGTAACACTGTCATTTTTTTTTTTGGCCGAAATTTTGACCCCCTCCAATCTACTTGAAACTCTGGATTCTGACAGAGGGCCACGAGACTTCGACCAACGCGCAAAAATTGAGGCTCTAGACCCTTCCAGAGCCGAGATATCGAAGGTCAAAATTTGGACCTGAAAAAAAAACATAAGGGGTAACACTGTCATTTTTTTTTTGGCCGAAATTTTGACCCCCTCCGATCTTCTTGAAACTCTGGATTCTGACAGAGGGCCACGAGACTTCGACCAACGCGCAAAAATGGAGGCTCTAGACCCTTCCAGAGCCGAGATATCGAAGGTCAAAATTTGGACCTGAAAAAAAAACATAAGGGGTAACACTGTCATTTTTTTTTTTGGCCGAAATTTTGACCCCCTCCGATCTTCTTGAAACTCTGGATTCTGACAGAGGGTCACGAGACTTCGACCAACGCGCAAAAATGGAGGCTCTAGACCCTTCCAGAGCCGAGATATCGAAGGTCAAAATTTGGACCTGAAAAAAAAACATAAGGGGTAACACTGTCATTTTTTTTTTTTGGCCGAAATTTTGACCCCCTCCGATCTTCTTGAAACTCTGGATTCTGACAGAGGGCCACGAGACTTCGACCAACGCGCAAAAATTGAGGCTCTAGACCCTTCCAGAGCCAAGATATCGAAGGTCAAAATTTGGACCTGAAAAAAAAAACATAAGGGGTAACACTGTCATTTTTTTTTTTTGGCCGAAATTTTGACCCCCTCCGATCTTCTTGAAACTCTGGATTCTGACAGAGGGCCACGAGACTTCGACCAAGGCGCAAAAATGGAGGCTCTAGACCCTTCCAGAGCCGAGATATCGAAGGTCAAAATTTGGACCTGAAAAAAAAACATAAGGGGTAACACTGTCATTTTTTTTTTTTGGCCGAAATTTTGACCCCCTCCAATCTTCTTGAAACTCTGGATTCTGACAGAGGGCCACGAGACTTCGACCAACGCGCAAAAATTGAGGCTCTAGACCCTTCCAGAGCCGAGATATCGAAGGTCAAAATTTGGACCTGAAAAAAAAACATAAGGGGTAACACTGTCTTTTTTTTTTTTTTGGCCGAAATTTTGACCCCCTCCGATCTTCTTGAAACTCTGGATTCTGACAGAGGGCCACGAGACTTCGACCAACGCGCAAAAATGGAGGCTCTAGACCCTTCCAGAGCCGAGATATCGAAGGTCAAAATTTGGACCTGAAAAAAAAAACATAAGGGGTAACACTGTCATTTTTTTTTTTTGGCCGAAATTTTGACCCCCTACGATCTTCTTGAAACTCTGGATTCTGACAGAGGGCCACGAGACTTCGACCAAGGCGCAAAAATGGAGGCTCTAGACCCTTCCAGAGCCGAGATATCGAAGGTCAAAATTTGGACCTGAAAAAAAAAACATAAGGGGTAACACTGTCATTTTTTTTTTTTGGCCAAAATTTTGACCCCTTCCGATCTTCTTGAAACTCTGGATTCTGACAGAGGGCCACGAGACTTCGACCAACGCGCAAAAATTGAGGCTCTAGACCCTTCCAGAGCCGAGATATAGAAGGTCCAAATTTGGACCTGAAAAAAAAACATAAGGGGTAACACTGTCTTTTTTTTTTTTGGCTGAAATTTTGACCCCCTCCGATCTTCTTGAAACTCTGGATTCTGACAGAGGGCCACGAGACTTCGACCAAGGCGCAAAAATGGAGGCTCTAGACCCTTCCAGAGCCGAGATATCGAAGGTCAAAATTTGGACCTGAAAAAAAAAACATAAGGGGTAACAATGTAATTTTTTTTTTTTTGGCCGAAATTTTGACCCCCTCCGATCTTCTTGAAACTCTGGATTCTGACAGAGGGCCACGAGACTTCGACCAACGCGCAAAAATTGAGGCTCTAGACCCTTCCAGAGCCAAGATATCGAAGGTCAAAATTTGGACCTGAAAAAAAAACATAAGGGGTAACACTGTCATTTTTTTTTTTTTTGGCCGAAATTTTGACCCCCTCCGATCTTCTTGAAACTCTGGATTCTGACAGAGGGCCACGAGACTTCGACCAACGCGCAAAAATGGAGGCTCTAGACCCTTCCAGAGCCGAGAAATCGAAGGTCAAAATTTGGACCTGAAAAAAAACATAAGGGGTAACACTGTCATTTTTTTTTTTTTGGCCGAAATTTTGACCCCCTCCGATCTTCTTGAAACTCTGGATTCTGACAGAGGGCCATGAGACTTCGACCAACGCGCAAAAATGGAGGCTCTAGACCCTTCCAGAGCTGAGATATCGAAGGTCAAAATTTGGACCTGAAAAAAAAAACATAAGGGGTAACACTGTCATTTTTTTTTTTGGCCGAAATTTTGACCCCCTCCGATCTTCTTGAAACTCTGGATTCTGACAGAGGGCCACGAGACTTCGACCAACGCGCAAAAATGGAGGCTCTAGACCCTTCCAGAGCCGAGATATCGAAGGTCAAAATTTGGACCTGAAAAAAAAAAACATAAGGGGTAACACTGTCATTTTTTTTTTTTTGGCCGAAATTTTGACCCCCTCCGATCTTCTTGAAACTCTGGATTCTGACAGAGGGCCACGAGACTTCGACCAAGGTGCAAAAATGGAGGCTCTAGACCCTTCCAGAGCCGAGATATCGAAGGTCAAAATTTGGACCTGAAAAAAAAACATAAGGGGTAACACTGTCTTTTTTTTTTTTGGCCAAAATTTTGACCCCCTCCGATCTTCTTGAAACTCTGGATTCTGACAGAGGGCCACGAGACTTCGACCAAGGCGCAAAAATGGAGGCTCTAGACCCTTCCAGAGCCGAGATATCGAAGGTCAAAATTTGGACCTGAAAAAAAACATAAGGGGTAACACTGTCATTTTTTTTTTTTGGCCGAAATTTTGACCCCCTCCGATCTTCTTGAAACTCTGGATTCTGACAGAGGGCCACGAGACTTCGACCAAGGCGCAAAAATGGAGGCTCTAGACCCTTCCAGAGCCGAGATATCGAAGGTCAAAATTTGGACCTGAAAAAAAAAACATAAGGGGTAACACTGTCATTTTTTTTTTGGCCGAAATTTTGACCCCCTCTGATCTTCTTGAAACTCTGGATTCTGACAGAGGGCCACGAGACTTCGACCAACGCGCAAAAATGGAGGCTCTAGACCCTTCCAGAGCTGAGATATCGAAGGTCAAAATTTGGACCTGAAAAAAAAAACATAAGGGGTAACACTGTCATTTTTTTTTTTTGGCCGAAATTTTGACCCCCTCCGATCTTCTTGAAACTCTGGATTCTGACAGAGGGCCACGAGACTTCGACCAACGCGCAAAAATGGAGGCTCTAGACCCTTCCAGAGCCGAGATATCGAAGGTCAAAATTTGGACCTGAAAAAAAAACATAAGGGGTAACACTGTCATTTTTTTTTTTTGGCCGAAATTTTGACCCCCTCCGATCTTCTTGAAACTCTGGATTCTGACAGAGGGCCACGAGACTTCGACCAACGCGCAAAAATGGAGGCTCTAGACCCTTCCAGAGCCGAGATATCAAAGGTCAAAATTTGGACCTGAAAAAAAAACATAAGGGGTAACACTGTCATTTTTTTTTTTTGGCCGAAATTTTGACCCCCTCCGATCTTCTTGAAACTCTGGATTCTGACAGAGGGCCACGAGACTTCGACCAACGCGCAAAAATTGAGGCTCTAGACCCTTCCAGAGCCAAGATATCGAAGGTCAAAATTTGGACCTGAAAAAAAAACATAAGGGGTAACACTGTCATTTTTTTTTTTTGGCCGAAATTTTGACCCCCTCCGATCTTCTTGAAACTCTGGATTCTGACAGAGGGCCACGAGACTTCGACCAAGGCGCAAAAATGGAGGCTCTAGACCCTTCCAGAGCCGAGATATCGAAGGTCAAAATTTGGACCTGAAAAAAAAACATAAGGGGTAACACTGTCATTTTTTTTTTTGGCCGAAATTTTGACCCCCTCCGATCTTCTTGAAACTCTGGATTCTGACAGAGGGCCACGAGACTTCGACCAACGCGCAAAAATTGAGGCTCTAGACCCTTCCAGAGCCGAGATATCGAAGGTCAAAATTTGGACCTGAAAAAAAAACATAAGGGGTAACACTGTCTTTTTTTTTTTTTTGGCCGAAATTTTGACCCCCTCCGATCTTCTTGAAACTCTGGATTCTGACAGAGGGCCACGAGACTTCGACCAAGGCGCAAAAATGGAGGCTCTAGACCCTTCCAGAGCCGAGATATCGAAGGTCAAAATTTGGACCTGAAAAAAAAACATAAGGGGTAACACTGTCATTTTTTTTTTTGGCCGAAATTTTGACCCCCTCCGATCTTCTTGAAACTCTGGATTCTGACAGAGGGCCACGAGACTTCGACCAACGCGCAAAAATGGAGGCTCTAGACCCTTCCAGAGCCGAGATATCGAAGGTCAAAATTTGGACCTGAAAAAAAAAACATAAGGGGTAACACTGTCATTTTTTTTTTTTGGCCAAAATTTTGACCCCCTCCGATCTTCTTGAAACTCTGGATTCTGACAGAGGGCCACGAGACTTCGACCAACGCGCAAAAATGGAGGCTCTAGACCCTTCCAGAGCCGAGATATCGAAGGTCAAAATTTGGACCTGAAAAAAAAAACATAAGGGGTAACACTGTCATTTTTTTTTTTTGGCCGAAATTTTGACCCCCTCCGATCTTCTTGAAACTCTGGATTCTGACAGAGGGCCACGAGACTTCGACCAAGGCGCAAAAATGGAGGCTCTAGACCCTTCCAGAGCCGAGATATCGAAGATCAAAATTTGGACCTGAAAAAAAAAACTTAAGGGGTAACACTGTCATTTTTTTTTTGGCCAAAATTTTGACCCCTTCCGATCTTCTTGAAACTCTGGATTCTGACAGAGGGCCACGAGACTTCGACCAACGCGCAAAAATGGAGGCTCTAGACCCTTCCAGAGCTGAGATATCGAAGGTC
This sequence comes from Cyprinella venusta, assembly GCA_038021265.1. NCBI lineage: Eukaryota > Metazoa > Chordata > Actinopteri > Cypriniformes > Leuciscidae > Cyprinella > Cyprinella venusta. The sequence continues at coordinate 17,756,036 of CM075873.1, read as the reverse complement.
AAAATTTGGACCTGAAAAAAAAAACATAAGGGGTAACACTGTCATTTTTTTTTTTGGCCGAAATTTTGACCCCCTCCGATCTTCTTGAAACTCTGGATTCTGACAGAGGGCCACGAGACTTCGACCAACGCGCAAAAATGGAGGCTCTAGACCCTTCCAGAGCCGAGATATCGAAGGTCAAAATTTGGACCTGAAAAAAAAAAACATAAGGGGTAACACTGTCATTTTTTTTTTTTGGCCGAAATTTTGACCCCCTCCGATCTTCTTGAAACTCTGGATTCTGACAGAGGGCCACGAGACTTCGACCAAGGTGCAAAAATGGAGGCTCTAGACCCTTCCAGAGCCGAGATATCGAAGGTCAAAATTTGGACCTGAAAAAAAAACATAAGGGGTAACACTGTCTTTTTTTTTTTGGCCAAAATTTTGACCCCCTCCGATCTTCTTGAAACTCTGGATTCTGACAGAGGGCCACGAGACTTCGACCAAGGCGCAAAAATGGAGGCTCTAGACCCTTCCAGAGCCGAGATATCGAAGGTCAAAATTTGGACCTGAAAAAAAACATAAGAGGTAACACTGTCATTTTTTTTTTTGGCCGAAATTTTGACCCCCTCCGATCTTCTTGAAACTCTGGATTCTGACAGAGGGCCACGAGACTTCGACCAAGGCGCAAAAATGGAGGCTCTAGACCCTTCCAGAGCCGAGATATCGAAGGTCAAAATTTGGACCTGAAAAAAAAAACATAAGGGGTAACACTGTCATTTTTTTTTTGGCCGAAATTTTGACCCCCTCTGATCTTCTTGAAACTCTGGATTCTGACAGAGGGCCACGAGACTTCGACCAACGCGCAAAAATGGAGGCTCTAGACCCTTCCAGAGCTGAGATATCGAAGGTCAAAATTTGGACCTGAAAAAAAAAACATAAGGGGTAACACTGTCATTTTTTTTTTTGGCCGAAATTTTGACCCCCTCCGATCTTCTTGAAACTCTGGATTCTGACAGAGGGCCACGAGACTTCGACCAACGCGCAAAAATGGAGGCTCTAGACCCTTCCAGAGCCGAGATATCGAAGGTCAAAATTTGGACCTGAAAAAAAAACATAAGGGGTAACACTGTCATTTTTTTTTTTGGCCGAAATTTTGACCCCCTCCGATCTTCTTGAAACTCTGGATTCTGACAGAGGGCCACGAGACTTCGACCAACGCGCAAAAATGGAGGCTCTAGACCCTTCCAGAGCCGAGATATCAAAGGTCAAAATTTGGACCTGAAAAAAAAACATAAGGGGTAACACTGTCATTTTTTTTTTTTGGCCGAAATTTTGACCCCCTCCGATCTTCTTGAAACTCTGGATTCTGACAGAGGGCCACGAGACTTCGACCAACGCGCAAAAATTGAGGCTCTAGACCCTTCCAGAGCCAAGATATCGAAGGTCAAAATTTGGACCTGAAAAAAAAACATAAGGGGTAACACTGTCATTTTTTTTTTTTGGCCGAAATTTTGACCCCCTCCGATCTTCTTGAAACTCTGGATTCTGACAGAGGGCCACGAGACTTCGACCAAGGCGCAAAAATGGAGGCTCTAGACCCTTCCAGAGCCGAGATATCGAAGGTCAAAATTTGGACCTGAAAAAAAAACATAAGGGGTAACACTGTCATTTTTTTTTTTGGCCGAAATTTTGACCCCCTCCGATCTTCTTGAAACTCTGGATTCTGACAGAGGGCCACGAGACTTCGACCAACGCGCAAAAATTGAGGCTCTAGACCCTTCCAGAGCCGAGATATCGAAGGTCAAAATTTGGACCTGAAAAAAAAACATAAGGGGTAACACTGTCTTTTTTTTTTTTTGGCCGAAATTTTGACCCCCTCCGATCTTCTTGAAACTCTGGATTCTGACAGAGGGCCACGAGACTTCGACCAAGGCGCAAAAATGGAGGCTCTAGACCCTTCCAGAGCCGAGATATCGAAGGTCAAAATTTGGACCTGAAAAAAAAAACATAAGGGGTAACACTGTCATTTTTTTTTTTGGCCGAAATTTTGACCCCCTCCGATCTTCTTGAAACTCTGGATTCTGACAGAGGGCCACGAGACTTCGACCAACGCGCAAAAATGGAGGCTCTAGACCCTTCCAGAGCCGAGATATCGAAGGTCAAAATTTGGACCTGAAAAAAAAAACATAAGGGGTAACACTGTCATTTTTTTTTTTTGGCCAAAATTTTGACCCCCTCCGATCTTCTTGAAACTCTGGATTCTGACAGAGGGCCACGAGACTTCGACCAACGCGCAAAAATGGAGGCTCTAGACCCTTCCAGAGCCGAGATATCGAAGGTCAAAATTTGGACCTGAAAAAAAAAACATAAGGGGTAACACTGTCATTTTTTTTTTTTGGCCGAAATTTTGACCCCCTCCGATCTTCTTGAAACTCTGGATTCTGACAGAGGGCCACGAGACTTCGACCAAGGCGCAAAAATGGAGGCTCTAGACCCTTCCAGAGCCGAGATATCGAAGGTCAAAATTTGGACCTGAAAAAAAAAACATAAGGGGTAACACTGTCATTTTTTTTTTTGGCCAAAATTTTGACCCCTTCCGATCTTCTTGAAACTCTGGATTCTGACAGAGGGCCACGAGACTTCGACCAACGCGCAAAAATTGAGGCTCTAGACCCTTCCAGAGCCGAGATATAGAAGGTCAAAATTTGGACCTGAAAAAAAAAACATAAGGGGTAACACTGTCATTTTTTTTTTTTGGCCGAAATTTTGACCCCCTCCGATCTTCTTGAAACTCTGGATTCTGACAGAGGGCCACGAGACTTCGACCAACGCGCAAAAATGGAGGCTCTAGACCCTACCAGAGCCGAGATATCGAAGGTCAAAATTTGGACCTGAAAAAAAAACATAAGGGGTAACACTGTCTTTTTTTTTTTTGGCCGAAATTTTGACCCCCTCCGATCTTCTTGAAACTCTGGATTCTGACAGAGGGCCACGAGAATTCGACCAAGGCGCAAAAATGGAGGCTCTAGACCCTTCCAGAGCCGAGATATCGAAGGTCAAAATTTGGACCTGAAAAAAAAAACATAAGGGGTAACACTGTCATTTTTTTTTTTGGCCGAAATTTTGACCCCCTCCGATCTTCTTGAAACTCTGGATTCTGACAGAGGGCCACGAGACTTCGACCAACGCGCAAAAATGGAGGCTCTAGACCCTTCCAGAGCCGAGATATCGAAGGTCAAAATTTGGACCTGAAAAAAAAAAACATAAGGGGTAACACTGTCTTTTTTTTTTTTGGCTGAAATTTTGACCCCCTCCGATCTTCTTGAAACTCTGGATTCTGACAGAGGGCCACGAGACTTCGACCAAGGCGCAAAAATGGAGGCTCTAGACCCTTCCAGAGCCGAGATATCGAAGGTCAAAATTTGGACCTGAAAAAAAAAAACATAAGGGGTAACACTGTCATTTTTTTTTTTGGCCGAAATTTTGACCCCCTCCGATCTTCTTGAAACTCTGGATTCTGACAGAGGGCCACGAGACTTCGACCAACGCGCAAAAATTGAGGCTCTAGACCCTTCCAGAGCCAAGATATCGAAGGTCAAAATTTGGACCTGAAAAAAAAACATAAGGGGTAACACTGTCATTTTTTTTTTTTGGCCGAAATTTTGACCCCCTCCGATCTTCTTGAAACTCTGGATTCTGACAGAGGGCCACGAGACTTCGACCAACGCGCAAAAATTGAGGCTCTAGACCCTTCCAGAGCCGAGATATCGAAGGTCAAAATTTGGACCTGAAAAAAAAAACATAAGGGGTAACACTGTCATTTTTTTTTTTTGGCCGAAATTTTGACCCCCTCCGATCTTCTTGAAACTCTGGATTCTGACAGAGGGCCACGAGACTTCGACCAACGCGCAAAAATGGAGGCTCTAGACCCTTCCAGAGCCGAGATATCGAAGGTCAAAATTTTGACCTGAAAAAAAAACATAAGGGGTAACACTGTCATTTTTTTTTTTTTGGCCGAAATTTTGACCCCCTCCGATCTTCTTGAAACTCTGGATTCTGACAGAGGGCCACGAGACTTCGACCAACGCGCAAAAATTGAGGCTCTAGACCCTTCCAGAGCCAAGATATCGAAGGTCAAAATTTGGACCTGAAAAAAAAACATAAGGGGTAACACTGTCATTTTTTTTTTTGGCCGAAATTTTGACCCCCTCCAATCTACTTGAAACTCTGGATTCTGACAGAGGGCCACGAGACTTCGACCAACGCGCAAAAATTGAGGCTCTAGACCCTTCCAGAGCCGAGATATCGAAGGTCAAAATTTGGACCTGAAAAAAAAACATAAGGGGTAACACTGTCATTTTTTTTTTGGCCGAAATTTTGACCCCCTCCGATCTTCTTGAAACTCTGGATTCTGACAGAGGGCCACGAGACTTCGACCAACGCGCAAAAATGGAGGCTCTAGACCCTTCCAGAGCCGAGATATCGAAGGTCAAAATTTGGACCTGAAAAAAAAACATAAGGGGTAACACTGTCATTTTTTTTTTCGGCCGAAATTTTGACCCCCTCCGATCTTCTTGAAACTCTGGATTCTGACAGAGGGTCACGAGACTTCGACCAACGCGCAAAAATGGAGGCTCTAGACCCTTCCAGAGCCGAGATATCGAAGGTCAAAATTTGGACCTGAAAAAAAAACATAAGGGGTAACACTGTCATTTTTTTTTTTTGGCCGAAATTTTGACCCCCTCCGATCTTCTTGAAACTCTGGATTCTGACAGAGGGCCACGAGACTTCGACCAACGCGCAAAAATTGAGGCTCTAGACCCTTCCAGAGCCAAGATATCGAAGGTCAAAATTTGGACCTGAAAAAAAAACATAAGGGGTAACACTGTCATTTTTTTTTTTTGGCCGAAATTTTGACCCCCTCCGATCTTCTTGAAACTCTGGATTCTGACAGAGGGCCACGAGACTTCGACCAAGGCGCAAAAATGGAGGCTCTAGACCCTTCCAGAGCCGAGATATCGAAGGTCAAAATTTGGACCTGAAAAAAAAACATAAGGGGTAACACTGTCATTTTTTTTTTGGCCGAAATTTTGACCCCCTCCAATCTTCTTGAAACTCTGGATTCTGACAGAGGGCCACGAGACTTCGACCAACGCGCAAAAATTGAGGCTCTAGACCCTTCCAGAGCCGAGATATCGAAGGTCAAAATTTGGACCTGAAAAAAAAACATAAGGGGTAACACTGTCTTTTTTTTTTTTTTGGCCGAAATTTTGACCCCCTCCGATCTTCTTGAAACTCTGGATTCTGACAGAGGGCCACGAGACTTCGACCAACGCGCAAAAATGGAGGCTCTAGACCCTTCCAGAGCCGAGATATCGAAGGTCAAAATTTGGACCTGAAAAAAAAAACATAAGGGGTAACACTGTCATTTTTTTTTTTTGGCCGAAATTTTGACCCCCTACGATCTTCTTGAAACTCTGGATTCTGACAGAGGGCCACGAGACTTCGACCAAGGCGCAAAAATGGAGGCTCTAGACCCTTCCAGAGCCGAGATATCGAAGGTCAAAATTTGGACCTGAAAAAAAAAACATAAGGGGTAACACTGTCATTTTTTTTTTTTGGCCAAAATTTTGACCCCTTCCGATCTTCTTGAAACTCTGGATTCTGACAGAGGGCCACGAGACTTCGACCAACGCGCAAAAATTGAGGCTCTAGACCCTTCCAGAGCCGAGATATAGAAGGTCAAAATTTGGACCTGAAAAAAAAACATAAGGGGTAACACTGTCATTTTTTTTTTGGCCGAAATTTTGACCCCCTCCGATCTTCTTGAAACTCTGGATTCTGACAGAGGGCCACGAGACTTCGACCAACGCGCAAAAATGGAGGCTCTAGACCCTTCCAGAGCCGAGATATCGAAGGTCAAAATTTGGACCTGAAAAAAAAACATAAGGGGTAACACTGTCTTTTTTTTTTTTGGCCGAAATTTTGACCCCCTCCGATCTTCTTGAAACCCTGGATTCTGACAGAGGGCCACGAGACTTCGACCAAGGCGCAAAAATGGAGGCTCTAGACCCTTCCAGAGCCGAGATATCGAAGGTCAAAATTTGGACCTGAAAAAAAAAACATAAGGGGTAACACTGTCATTTTTTTTTTTTGGCCGAAATTTTGACCCCCTCCGATCTTCTTGAAACTCTGGATTCTGACAGAGGGCCACGAGACTTCGACCAACGCGCAAAAATGGAGGCTCTAGACCCTTCCAGAGCCGAGATATTGAAGGTCAAAATTTGGACCTGAAAAAAAAAACATAAGGGGTAACACTGTCTTTTTTTTTTTTGGCTGAAATTTTGACCCCCTCCGATCTTCTTGAAACTCTGGATTCTGACAGAGGGCCACGAGACTTCGACCAAGGCGCAAAAATGGAGGCTCTAGACCCTTCCAGAGCCGAGATATCGAAGGTCAAAATTTGGACCTGAAAAAAAAAACATAATGGTAACACTGTCATTTTTTTTTTGGCCGAAATTTTGACCCCCTCCGATCTTCTTGAAACTCTGGATTCTGACAGAGGGCCACGAGACTTCGACCAACGCGCAAAAATTGAGGCTCTAGACCCTTCCAGAGCCAAGATATCGAAGGTCAAAATTTGGACCTGAAAAAAAAACATAAGGGGTAACACTGTCATTTTTTTTTTTGGCCGAAATTTTGACCCACTCCGATCTTCTTGAAACTCTGGATTCTGACAGAGGGCCACGAGACTTCGACCAACGCGCAAAAATTGAGGCTCTAGACCCTTCCAGAGCCGAGATATCGAAGGTCAAAATTTGGACCTGAAAAAAAAAACATAAGGGGTAACACTGTCATTTTTTTTTTTTGGCCGAAATTTTGACCCCCTCCGATCTTCTTGAAACTCTGGATTCTGACAGAGGGCCACGAGACTTCGACCAAGGCGCAAAAATGGAGGCTCTAGACCCTTCCAGAGCCGAGATATCGAAGGTCAAAATTTGGACCTGAAAAAAAAACATAAGGGGTAACACTGTCATTTTTTTTTTTTGGCCGAAATTTTGACCCCCTCCGATCTTCTTGAAACTCTGGATTCTGACAGAGGGCCACGAGACTTCGACCAACGCGCAAAAATGGAGGCTCTAGACCCTTCCAGAGCCGAGATATCGAAGGTCAAAATTTGGACCTGAAAAAAAAACATAAGGGGTAACACTGTCTTTTTTTTTTTTGGCTGAAATTTTGACCCCCTCCGATCTTCTTGAAACTCTGGATTCTGACAGAGGGCCACGAGACTTCGACCAAGGCGCAAAAATGGAGGCTCTAGACCCTTCCAGAGCCGAGATATCGAAGGTCAAAATTTGGACCTGAAAAAAAAACATAAGGGGTAACACTGTCATTTTTTTTTTTGGCCGAAATTTTGACCCCCTCCGATCTTCTTGAAACTCTGGATTCTGACAGAGGGCCACGAGACTTCGACCAACGCGCAAAAATTGAGGCTCTAGACCCTTCCAGAGCCAAGATATCGAAGGTCAAAATTTGGACCTGAAAAAAAAACATAAGGGGTAACACTGTCATTTTTTTTTTGGCCGAAATTTTGACCCCCTCCGATCTTCTTGAAACTCTGGATTCTGACAGAGGGTCACGAGACTTCGACCAACGCGCAAAAATTGAGGCTCTAGACCCTTCCAGAGCCGAGATATCGAAGGTCAAAATTTGGACCTGAAAAAAAAAACATAAGGGGTAACACTGTCATTTTTTTTTTTTGGCCGAAATTTTGACCCCCTCCGATCTTCTTGAAACTCTGGATTCTGACAGAGGGCCACGAGACTTCGACCAAGGCGCAAAAATGGAGGCTCTAGACCCTTCCAGAGCCGAGATATCGAAGGTCAAAATTTGGACCTGAAAAAAAAAATAAGGGGTAACACTGTCATTTTTTTTTTTTTGGCCGAAATTTTGACCCCCTCCGATCTTCTTGAAACTCTGGATTCTGACAGAGGGCCACGAGACTTCGACCAACGCGCAAAAATTGAGGCTCTAGACCCTTCCAGAGCCAAGATATCGAAGGTCAAAATTTGGACCTGAAAAAAAACATAAGGGGTAACACTGTCATTTTTTTTTTTTGGCCGAAATTTTGACCCCCTCCGATCTTCTTGAAACTCTGGATTCTGACAGAGGGCCACGAGACTTCGACCAACGCGCAAAAATGGAGGCTCTAGACCCTTCCAGAGCCGAGATATCGAAGGTCAAAATTTGGACCTGAAAAAAAAACATAAGGGGTAACACTGTCATTTTTTTTTTTGGCCGAAATTTTGACCCCCTCCGATCTTCTTGAAACTCTGGATTCTGACAGAGGGCCACGAGACTTCGACCAACGCGCAAAAATGGAGGCTCTAGACCCTTCCAGAGCCGAGATATCGAAGGTCAAAATTTGGACCTGAAAAAAAAACATAAGGGGTAACACTGTCATTTTTTTTTTTTGGCCGAAATTTTGACCCCCTCCGATCTTCTTGAAACTCTGGATTCTGACAGAGGGCCACGAGACTTCGACCAACGCGCAAAAATGGAGGCTCTAGACCCTTCCAGAGCCGAGATATCGAAGGTCAAAATTTGGACCTGAAAAAAAAACATAAGGGGTAACACTGTCATTTTTTTTTTTTGGCCGAAATTTTGACCCCCTCCGATCTTCTTGAAACTCTGGATTCTGACAGAGGGCCACGAGACTTCGACCAAGGCGCAAAAATGGAGGCTCTAGACCCTTCCAGAGCCGAGATATCGAAGGTCAAAATTTGGACCTGAAAAAAAAAACATAAGGGGTAACACTGTCATTTTTTTTTTTGGCCAAAATTTTGACCCCTTCCGATCTTCTTGAAACTCTGGATTCTGACAGAGGGCCACGAGACTTCGACCAACGCGCAAAAATTGAGGCTCTAGACCCTTCCAGAGCCGAGATATAGAAGGTCAAAATTTGGACCTGAAAAAAAAACATAAGGGGTAACACTGTCTTTTTTTTTTTTGGCCGAAATTTTGACCCCCTCCGATCTTCTTGAAACTCTGGATTCTGACAGAGGGCCACGAGAATTCGACCAAGGCGCAAAAATGGAGGCTCTAGACCCTTCCAGAGCCGAGATATCGAAGGTCAAAATTTGGACCTGAAAAAAAAAACATAAGGGGTAACACTGTCATTTTTTTTTTTTGGCCGAAATTTTGACCCCCTCCGATCTTCTTGAAACTCTGGATTCTGACAGAGGGCCACGAGACTTCGACCAACGCGCAAAAATGGAGGCTCTAGACCCTTCCAGAGCCGAGATATCGAAGGTCAAAATTTGGACCTGAAAAAAAAAACATAAGGGGTAACACTGTCTTTTTTTTTTTTTGGCTGAAATTTTGACCCCCTCCGATCTTCTTGAAACTCTGGATTCTGACAGAGGGCCACGAGACTTCGACCAAGGCGCAAAAATGGAGGCTCTAGACCCTTCCAGAGCCGAGATATCGAAGGTCAAAATTTGGACCTGAAAAAAAAACATAAGGGGTAACACTGTCATTTTTTTTTTGGCCGAAATTTTGACCCCCTCCGATCTTCTTGAAACTCTGGATTCTGACAGAGGGCCACGAGACTTCGACCAACGCGCAAAAATTGAGGCTCTAGACCCTTCCAGAGCCAAGATATCGAAGGTCAAAATTTGGACCTGAAAAAAAAACATAAGGGGTAACACTGTCATTTTTTTTTTTGGCCGAAATTTTGACCCCCTCCGATCTTCTTGAAACTCTGGATTCTGACAGAGGGCCACGAGACTTCGACCAACGCGCAAAAATTGAGGCTCTAGACCCTTCCAGAGCCGAGTTATCGAAGGTCAAATTTTGGACCTGAAAAAAAAAACATAAGGGGTAACACTGTCATTTTTTTTTTTTTGGCCGAAATTTTGACCCCCTCCGATCTTCTTGAAACTCTGGATTCTGACAGAGGGCCACGAGACTTCGACCAACGCACAAAAATGGAGGCTCTAGACCCTTCCAGAGCCGAGATATCGAAGGTCAAAATTTTGACCTGAAAAAAAAACATAAGGGGTAACACTGTCATTTTTTTTTTTTGGCCGAAATTTTGACCCCCTCCGATCTTCTTGAAACTCTGGATTCTGACAGAGGGCCACGAGACTTCGACCAACGCGCAAAAATTGAGGCTCTAGACCCTTCCAGAGCCAAGATATCGAAGGTCAAAATTTGGACCTGAAAAAAAAACATAAGGGGTAACACTGTCATTTTTTTTTTTTTGGCCGAAATTTTGACCCCCTCCGATCTTCTTGAAACTCTGGATTCTGACAGAGGGCCACGAGACTTCGACCAACGCGCAAAAATTGAGGCTCTAGACCCTTCCAGAGCCGAGATATCGAAGGTCAAAATTTGGACCTGAAAAAAAAAACATAAGGGGTAACACTGTCATTTTTTTTTTTTGGCCGAAATTTTGACCCCCTCCGATCTTCTTGAAACTCTGGATTCTGACAGAGGGCCACGAGACTTCGACCAAGGCGCAAAAATGGAGGCTCTAGACCCTTCCAGAGCCGAGATATCGAAGGTCAAAATTTGGACCTGAAAAAAAAAACATAAGGGGTAACACTGTCATTTTTTTTTTTGGCCGAAATTTTGACCCCCTCCGATCTTCTTGAAACTCTGGATTCTGACAGAGGGCCACGAGACTTCGACCAACGCGCAAAAATGGAGGCTCTAGACCCTTCCAGAGCCGAGATATCGAAGGTCAAAATTTGGACCTGAAAAAAAAACATAAGGGGTAACACTGTCTTTTTTTTTTTTGGCTGAAATTTTGACCCCCTCCGATCTTCTTGAAACTCTGGATTCTGACAGAGGGCCACGAGACTTCGACCAACGCGCAAAAATTGAGGCTCTAGACCCTTCCAGAGCCAAGATATCGAAGGTCAAAATTTGGACCTGAAAAAAAAACATAAGGGGTAACACTGTCATTTTTTTTTTTTTGGCCGAAATTTTGACCCCCTCCGATCTTCTTGAAACTCTGGATTCTGACAGAGGGCCACGAGACTTCGACCAACGCGCAAAAATTGAGGCTCTAGACCCTTCCAGAGCCGAGATATCGAAGGTCAAAATTTGGACCTGAAAAAAAAAAACATAAGGGGTAACACTGTCATTTTTTTTTTTTTGGCCGAAATTTTGACCCCCTCCGATCTTCTTGAAACTCTGGATTCTGACAGAGGGCCACGAGACTTCGACCAACGCGCAAAAATGGAGGCTCTAGACCCTTCCAGAGCCGAGATATCGAAGGTCAAAATTTGGACCTGAAAAAAAAAACATAAGGGGTAACACTGTCATTTTTTTTTTTTGGCCGAAATTTTGACCCCCTCCGATCTTCTTGAAACTCTGGATTCTGACATAGGGCCACGAGACTTCGACCAACGCGCAAAAATTGAGGCTCTAGACCCTTCCAGAGCCAAGATATCGAAGGTCAAAATTTGGACCTGAAAAAAAAACATAAGGGGTAACACTGTCATTTTTTTTTTTTTGGCCGAAATTTTGACCCCCTCCGATCTTCTTGAAACTCTGGATTCTGACAGAGGGCCACGAGACTTCGACCAACGCGCAAAAATTGAGGCTCTAGACCCTTCCAGAGCCGAGATATCGAAGGTCAAAATTTGGACCTGAAAAAAAAAACATAAGGGGTAACACTGTCATTTTTTTTTTTGGCCGAAATTTTGACCCCCTCCGATCTTCTTGAAACTCTGGATTCTGACAGAGGGCCACGAGACTTCGACCAACGCGCAAAAATTGAGGCTCTAGACCCTTCCAGAGCCGAGATATCGAAGGTCAAAATTTGGACCTGAAAAAAAAAACATAAGGGGTAACACTGTCATTTTTTTTTTTGGCCGAAATTTTGACCCCCTCCGATCTTCTTGAAACTCTGGATTCTGACAGAGGGCCACGAGACTTCGACCAACGCGCAAAAATGGAGGCTCTAGACCCTTCCAGAGCCGAGATATCGAAGGTCAAAATTTGACCTGAAAAAAAAACATAAGGGGTAACACTGTCATTTTTTTTTTTTTGGCCGAAATTTTGACCCCCTCCGATCTTCTTGAAACTCTGGATTCTGACAGAGGGCCACGAGACTTCGACCAACGCGCAAAAATTGAGGCTCTAGACCCTTCCAGAGCCAAGATATCGAAGGTCAAAATTTGGACCTGAAAAAAAAACATAAGGGGTAACACTGTCATTTTTTTTTTTTTGGCCGAAATTTTGACCCCCTCCGATCTTCTTGAAACTCTGGATTCTGACAGAGGGCCACGAGACTTCGACCAACGCGCAAAAATTGAGGCTCTAGACCCTTCCAGAGCCGAGATATCGAAGGTCAAAATTTGGACCTGAAAAAAAAAACATAAGGGGTAACACTGTCATTTTTTTTTTTTTGGCCGAAATTTTGACCCCCTCCGATCTTCTTGAAACTCTGGATTCTGACAGAGGGCCACGAGACTTCGACCAACGCGCAAAAATGGAGGCTCTAGACCCTTCCAGAGCCGAGATATCGAAGGTCAAAATTTGGACCTGAAAAAAAAAACATAAGGGGTAACACTGTCATTTTTTTTTTTGGCCGAAATTTTGACCCCCTCCGATCTTCTTGAAACTCTGGATTCTGACAGAGGGCCACGAGACTTCGACCAACGCGCAAAAATGGAGGCTCTAGACCCTTCCAGAGCCGAGATATCGAAGGTCAAAATTTGGACCTGAAAAAAAAAACATAAGGGGTAACACTGTCATTTTTTTTTTTGGCCTGAAATTTTGACCCCCTCCGATCTTCTTGAAACTCTGGATTCTGACAGAGGGCCACGAGACTTCGACCAACGCGCAAAAATTGAGGCTCTAGACCCTTCCAGAGCCGAGATATCGAAGGTCAAAATTTGGACCTGAAAAAAAAACATAAGGGGTAACACTGTCATTTTTTTTTTTGGCCGAAATTTTGACCCCCTCCGATCTTCTTGAAACTCTGGATTCTGACAGAGGGCCACGAGACTTCGACCAACGCGCAAAAATTGAGGCTCTAGACCCTTCCAGAGCCGAGATATCGAAGGTCAAAATTTGGACCTGAAAAAAAAAACATAAGGGGTAACACTGTCATTTTTTTTTTTTGGCCGAAATTTTGACCCCCTCCGATCTTCTTGAAACTCTGGATTCTGACAGAGGGCCACGAGACTTCGACCAACGCGCAAAAATGGAGGCTCTAGACCCTTCCAGAGCCGAGATATCGAAGGTCAAAATTTGGACCTGAAAAAAAAAACATAAGGGGTAACACTGTCATTTTTTTTTTTTGGCCGAAATTTTGACCCCCTCCGATCTTCTTGAAACTCTGGATTCTGACAGAGGGCCACGAGACTTCGACCAACGCGCAAAAATGGAGGCTCTAGACCCTTCCAGAGCCGAGATATCGAAGGTCAAAATTTGGACCTGAAAAAAAAAACATAAGGGGTAACACTGTCATTTTTTTTTTTTGGCCGAAATTTTGACCCCCTCCGATCTTCTTGAAACTCTGGATTCTGACAGAGGGCCACGAGACTTCGACCAACGCGCAAAAATTGAGGCTCTAGACCCTTCCAGAGCCGAGATATCGAAGGTCAAAATTTGGACCTGAAAAAAAAACATAAGGGGTAACACTGTCATTTTTTTTTTTTGGCCGAAATTTTGACCCCCTCCGATCTTCTTGAAACTCTGGATTCTGACAGAGGGCCACGAGACTTCGACCAACGCGCAAAAATTGAGGCTCTAGACCCTTCCAGAGCCGAGATATCGAAGGTCAAAATTTGGACCTGAAAAAAAAACATAAGGGGTAACACTGTCATTTTTTTTTTTTGGCCGAAATTTTGACCCCCTCCGATCTTCTTGAAACTCTGGATTCTGACAGAGGGCCACGAGACTTCGACCAACGCGCAAAAATTGAGGCTCTAGACCCTTCCAGAGCCGAGATATCGAAGGTCAAAATTTGGACCTGAAAAAAAAACATAAGGGGTAACACTGTCATTTTTTTTTTTGGCCGAAATTTTGACCCCCTCCGATCTTCTTGAAACTCTGGATTCTGACAGAGGGCCACGAGACTTCGACCAACGCGCAAAAATGGAGGCTCTAGACCCTTCCAGAGCCGAGATATCGAAGA